>VWZN01007663.1:441201-455091 GCA_013396955.1 Regulus satrapa
GGGGCTGTCGGGACGGGAGAGCGCCGCTGGAAGCTCCCGGTGAGCTCCTGGAAGGCTGCGGGGCCGGTGGGCTTGAGCTGAGTTGCCGGCTGTGCCCCTCACCGGTTTCTCGTTTCAGGGGACGAGCATCACTTTGGGATCCCAGACTCCCTGACGCGACCCCCTATAAAAGCGTACAGAGCGGCAGGTAGGCTCCAGAGCTGCGGGCAGGGGCCTGACCTGAGTGCCCCCGAATTAGGGAAACGTGGGTTACTGGGTTCTGGCTGCTTGGTGCAGGTTAGCAGGGAAATGTGGATTACTGGGTTCAGGCTCCTTGGCAGGCGTGACCGTGGCTCTGGCACGCAGGTGAGGAAATCCCGCTGTGGTTCTTACCCCATACGGGAGAGGTGGAAGGAAAAGCAGTCCTCTAAAGGATGGGTGCGTGCAGAGCACACCGAAACCCTCAGGTTGCTGTTTTTTCCTAGCACATCCCTTGGAACAGCGCTTGACCGCAGCATTCAAATTTTACTGATGCTGCTTGGTTTTGAGAGGATTTTAATAAAGTACCCTGAGCTGCAGAAATGAGTCCCTCGGGAGCATTGCTGGGGCTTCTCCTTCCTTTGAAACACCCGGCGTGCTCTGGGACTTGCTCCTGGACACTGGGCTGGACAGGCTGCTGTGGCACCTGCGTGTTGCTTTGGTCGGTGAAAGCTGTGTCTTTCTCCAAGCTAGAGAAACACGCTGACTCGCAGTCATGTGGCTTCAGCCTGTCCTTCTGCCAGGAAACTGAATAAACTGTACTTCCTTCCCGTTTACTCTGTTTTGGAGTGTATGTGTTATCAGTGTGTGGCAGGGCTAGCCGGGCACTGTTCTCCATTCCCTTCTGTGTTTTTGCCCTTTGGAATTGTCTGCCTGTGTTCTGCTCCAGAAGCAGAATTTCCAGGAGGTATGGGGGGAAAAAAAAAAAAAAATCTCACCTTGAGGAAGAAAGCAAGGTTATGAGTATTTCTTTAGGGAAGTACAGAGGTTTGTCTGTGAATAAAGCTCTTGCTCCTGCTTGGTGGCTAACAGGGTATAATAGGCTTAGTGTTTTAAACGTGGCTGTGCTGCTCCGGGAGGCACAGCTGAGGGTTGGGGTTTTTAATTAGATGGCTCTAAAAATGAGGCTCCACTCCCCCCACCCCACCCTCCCCAGCTCTTAACAGCTGCATTGGATTATAGGCACAACAGGTGGGAAAGTATGATAAGAGACTCAAATTGTTTATGTCTGTAGATGTGCAGTACTGTACTTTTCCTGCAGGGTTTGGGGGGATGGTCTGTGAGAGCAGGCTGGGTTGTTAGGGGACCATAATTGTCCTGCTTCCCCGAGAACAGAATGGAAGCAAAACCACACCTCGAGAAACTGGTTCCTGGTTTCTGCTAAGAGCTTTTAAATACAGGTTAGGCAACTTGCTTGGGGAAGCTGAAAAGCTTTAAAGAGATTTAAGAAGAGCTTGCAGAATTTTAACAGCCTAAAAACCCTTACCTTGAATCGGGCAGCTTCTAGATCAGCTGAAGAGTCATGCTAGCAATCTCCCTGGAAGTTGTCTTATATTGACATTTCTTTTCTGCAACTTCTAAGAACTCTTTTGGGACACAAAGAGTAGTGCTTGATGCCAAGAAGGGGAGAGAAATTAAGAATAGGGATTTCCTGAGTAGCCCTATTTAGATTCATAGATCTTTTTGGTCTTCTGGTCACAATTAGTACAGAGATTTTCCTTGTAAAACCTCCAGTTTACCTCCAGTAAAACCAGTGCATAGTGCAATGTTAAGGATATGTGGTGAAAATAAAGTAATTTGGTGAGAATCTCTGTTCTGAGCTTTGTGGGAAACCACTTAACAGCTTTTTAAGATGGGTTTAAAACATAGGCCCCCATGAAGTGTGTGCAAATACTTTACTGTTGCGCCTGTGTTTACCATAGTTTTAAAACTTACAGCTTTTTTCCTATTTTTGGTGGTTTGGCGGTTTTGTTTTTCTCCTTCGTGTGTTTGACACTCACCGGTGTGCTGAGACCGACAGAACACGTTGGGAAAAAGGCTGTTTTCTTTGTTGAAGTAAAATTACTAAACACTAGGTGGCAAGCTGTGCTTGCCCTTGGCATCTGCTAAAAGAGCTACAGAAACACATTAAACCCCAGCAGAACCCTGGGCTGTTTAAAGAGTAAAAGGGCCCAGAGTGAATCTTAGGAAAATAAATTACCAATTGTGTTCTTCCCTTTGCTGTTTCCTCTGCCGTGCCACGATCTCTGTTCCCCAACTGTTCTGCAGCTTTTTATTCTATACCTGAGTTTTTTGTTGTCAGCCCCTTGATTCTGGGATTGCACTTTATCCTTTCCTGCATTTGCTTTCCCAGCCCCGACCTTTGCTCTGTGCCCTCTGATATCCTACAGCTCTTCATTGTTTCTAGTTAGTGACATTAGCTGAGCTGGGTTTCACAGCTGAACGACTCTGTAATTTGGCAAACACCTGAAAGATGTTGCTTTAGATTCTTCCCAGCTACCTGAAGGGTGAAATTAGGTTGCTGTTATGGATTAGGAGAAAAGGAGCGCTAACTAAAGTGTGGCTTGGACTACAGAAAATATTTAGAAATATTTTCTATTCTCTTTTTCCTGTCTGCCCAACGCTGCATAAAACAGCACAATCATTAATTGTACATTAAATGCCCAAAGCTGTGGGGAAAACTCTCTACACTCCCATGGCATTTACACTGAATCCCCTCAGTCTAAGGAATTTCTTGACTCTTAATATTCATGTTTTTAAGCAAATAACTCTTAATTTTTAAGAAGTGTGTGGTGGTCCATCCTTCTGTATTGCTGTATTTTCTAGTGAACTCAAATTTACCATAAGCATTTCAAGTCTTAGTTGATTTTTTGTTGTATTTTAGGAGAGTAACTCTTGGGAGTTCACAACTTGGAAAATCACTGATTTAGATCATGGATCTTCAGAAATTATAACTTGTTCCTTCAGATTTCTGAGGTTGCCAATCCTCTTTTTGTTCTTTGCTTTGCTCCTGACAGGTGGTACTACAGCTTACTTTGAAGAGAATCCAGTAAAGGAAAATGCAAAGGCTTGTGACAGTGACAAAACTGAGAAACCAACCATTTATACACCATTAAAAGGTAACTGCTTTTATCAGTACTTTTTCCATGGTGTAACAAATGATTGCTTAAATGTGTTAAAATAACAATCATTGAGTTCTGTTAGAAAAGGAAGAATTTTTGAGCTGAAATCTGTATGGATTAAAAAGGGTGTTTTTAAAAAAAAAAGTGAAGTTTCAGTGTGTACTCCTGCCTGAGCCAAGTAAAACTGATTATAACATGATGATAATCTTTTTGGGTGAAAAACCTTCAATTTCAAGAAGAGGCATATTTCAGCTTTGATAAATACCCAACTGTGTGGTTTTTGGAAAGCAAAGCAAAAAGAAGAGTAATATCATACTTGCTTCAAAAAACTTTTGAGAGTGGATCTTTGATTGCCCCAGGCAAAGAAACAAAATATATTTTTTTTTTTTCTAAAAAGGTGAGTTATCTTTGATTTTAGCAGGGGGAATGACTACACCAAGTGATTTCAAGGTGAGGGAGCACTTTGCTCATTGCTCAGGGATTTTTCTCGATGTGTGTTACAGAAGCAATGGGGAGGTAGAGTGAGGGAAAAAAATGGGATCACTTTTAGCCACAGCATGAAGTTACGTGTCTTTTTAAAAGAAGACATAAGAAGAATGATTTGTCATGTTGGCAAAAGCAGGGTGAAGGGCCAAATCAATTCCTTACTAATAGATAACAGCAGCTTTCTCCAGCTCAGAGGGGTCCAAGAGGCTGTTTGTATGCTGCAGGCTTGGTTTGGCTTTGAGGGTTTCAGAGAAAAAGAATAAGAATAATAAGCTTTGAGGATTTCATAGAAAGAGTTAAAAGCATGTATGGCTGGTCGGTCCCATTCTGAGCTCTGATGTGGTAACTGAGTTCTTCCATTTGTGCTTTGGTTTCAGAAATACAGGCTGACTTCCTTGAGAAAAATCAAGGCTACTACTCCACTTCTACACCCCTGAGTAAGTAAAACAAGAGCACCTCGTCTTTTCCTGGCGTTAGATGAAAAGGACAGAGTTGTTTTCCTTTCCTTCTGGTTTTTCTTGTACCCCGGGTCACTGTCTGAGAAGATGGACAGGCACTCAGGAGGCAGATTGAAACAGAAGGCAGCACATTCCAGTCAGAGCCTTTCTATCAGCTTATCCAACTTGCTGACCACAGCAAATGCTCCACTTTCTCTTTTACTTTTCTTTTTGGAGTTGACTTCTGGGGCAGCAAGTGCAGATAGGGGGGTAAGCTGAGGGAGGGAACAAAACCTTCACCTTTTGGTGGCAGTGAATGTTAGTTTGTACACACACCTTCCTTTTTATCCTTTTCCTGTGAAGTGGTGGCTTGCTGTGATTGAATTACTCCTGGAAAGGAGCAGCATTTTTCTTTGCTGTCAAAATCCAGTCTGCTTTTCTAATGACCAGCTTCCACTGTTTCACTTTTGGGTTTTGTTTTTTTTGTTTTTTTGTTTGCCTTTTTTTTTCTTGTTTGAAGTATACTTGAAACAAGAAGAAAAAAAATGTTCTGAATTCTTAGTAAAATGTTGGTGCTTGTTTCTATCCTCAGCAGGTATAGGTATAGATAAACAAAGTTTTGTAAATCAGATTTCAGCCTGAAGAACCTGCAGGAGTTGCTTGGGGTTTTGTTGGGTGGTTTTTCTGGTTTTTCGGCGTTTTTTTGTTTGTTTTTTTTAATAATCATGCCTTCAGGAAGAGAAGCTCATCTTGTGGTAGCTGCACATCTGTGAAATGCCTTTGAGAAATGAATTGATGCAGGAGTTCTCTCTTGTCTGGTGCTTTTTACTTTTCTGTGCCACTCCAAGTGCTGCAGGAGTGATTACTTGTGTGTTGGGTGAAGAACTTTGGAAGCTCACTTAAAACTCTGAAATCTTCAAGGTGTCTGCAGAAGTCAGACTTTTTGAATCAAGCAAGACAAGATTGACAGGGCCTTGGTGCAAACTGTGTTGTAAATAAGGCACCATTCTTAGGCTGAGCAAGATCTGATTTTAGACTTTTTGTTGAATTATTTTTTCCCTTAGTGTGTGAGTTACAGCTGTCACCTAAATATGAAAGCTGAGCTGTGCAAACAGACCTGCATTGTGACGTTTCTCAGAGTTGAGGTGATTTTGAGCTGTTAACTCTTAGAGGATTGAGATAAGCTTAGCCAGTGACAAGCTCCATGCCCTTTTGGGGTAGGGGGTTGAAATTACAGAATAGGGCAGTTCATTAAGCCAGTTAAGCCCCAGCTTAAACCAGAGCTGCTTTTAGCACCTTCTGCGATTACATTCATACAGAAACAAGGTTATAGAGTTTATTTCAGTGTCTTTAAATAACTACTGCAGGGTATGTTTGGTCAATTTATTCTCAATAGTGCCATTGACAGTGTCCTATTTGGTTATATATTGTTAAAGAGCTTTCAGCTTTGAGCCATTCTCCTGTCTTTTTAATTAACTGGCTAAATGCAGCTGTTCAGAACACTTTATGTCTAATGCCTCTTCTGCTTTGCTGTCTGAGCCCATTTAAATAGACCAAAAGTATATTTTGCAGTTGAAAGCTTGCACTTTGCTTTAAAAACAGAATTCATCCCAAGAAACTGATTGCTGATGAAGCTACAGCCCAAGCTACACAGAGAGGGGAAATGAGACTGTGCATTTAACATATTGCATTGTTTTTTTCTATTTATGTCTTGCATTATGTTGTTTATCTGGTGTATCCATTAATTAAGTTTCCATTTTTACACCTCTCAAATTCTTGAGCAGAATCAGGAAACTCAATTGGGACATGGGATCCTTGTGCAGAAAATAACAGATTGTTAAATCTCTTCCATTTTATCACCTGGTACTTGAAATTGAGTTTTATTTTCATAATTCTTCAAGAGTTGAAAAATCATTGGGGGTGATTTGTGCTAGACTGGGGACTTGTGCTTTCTTAGGGGAGATTGTCAGGATGGAAGATTGGTCTTAATTATTGTCTTAGAGTTCTTCTCATCTTCCTTTCTTAATCTCTTAACAGGCAGAAGTAAACCTAAACCTCAGCATCAGTCCAGAGGGATACTTCTCGGTACAGAGAAGCAGTCACAGCCTTTGGCCAAAAGTAAGGCTTCTGCTTTCACTTCCGTTTCGTGCCTGTGTAACAATTAACCATTCTCATGCCTTTCCAAGTATTTCAGGTCCTGGGAGTTGGTGCTAAGCTGAGGGCCCTTGCCAGAACAGATGATTTGCTGGCCTAGGACATGTCATCAGCGTGAAGGGTGTTGTGTAATGAGTGACATTTTTACCTGAATTTGAGGTCTTTTCTCTGTAATGTTTACAAGATTAAAACTGAGGCAGGGCTAGTGGTGGTGTTATTTAACCATTGTTGGGTTGCTGTCCTGATAAAAAAAGTTAGGGTGTTAAAAAAGCTAACAAAAGGAATGCAATTCTTCCTGTTTGCAGAAAGATTGATGTGTTTTGTCACTCATTTTACTAGGAACAGAATAAAGCCTTTTGCTTGCAGCACACGAAATAAGTGTTAATTTAACTATTCAAATACGAAACCAAATCAAAATATCTGATATTTGATGTGTACTTTGTGCAGCTCACTGCTCCAAAGGCCACAATGTTTTCTGATAGCATTGACCACCAGTGTTTGAGATGCAAAAATTGCTGCAGGAACTATTTTTATCCTTATGGGAATAGGGAAGAGAAATAATGGAGAAACCCTTGTGGTGCAGTCAGGTTTTCTATAGGACATTTTCTGCAGATCATAAATGTAGGAAAAGCTTTGATCTTTTTCAGAGCTGTTTTAAGCTCTTCATTTGGATTTTATTAAATTGAATGGAATACCAGTGAACTTTGAAAGCTCCTTTTTCAGAAGAAGGTCTAATTTAATCTCAGTCCATCTGAGTAAAATGTAAGAATGTTCTTTTTATTTAATGCTGTCATTTCACTAAGTGGCTTAAGAAGCTCAAAACTGTGTCCTCCGTTTTGTGGTTTGTTTGGTTGGGGTTTTTTTTTAACAAGATCCTCTTTTGTGCTTTTCACCTACTGTACCAATATTGAGAATGAGATGATTTCACTATTTATTTTTTTTTTAATTTCCCTTCCACTTGTTGACTTCTGCTGCCTTTCCAAACACCGTTCCCTTCTCGTTTGCTCCCCCTCTCCGCAGATGCCGGTGAATCGCAGAAAGGCTTTCACAAGACGTGCACTTTGTTGCTGGTTCTGTTCATTGGCATCCCGCTCCTTTATGTCCTGTGGAGCACAATTCGAGATGGAACCTCCTCGAGGAGAGACGCCGAAATTCTGCAAGAGTTTCGGGCTCGGATGGAGAAACTAAAAAACACTTACCAAAGTCAGGACCCCAACCTGTGGAGAAGAGCCCACGCCTCCCTTGAGAAGCGCCTCAACTCTTCCCGCGCGCACCTGGAGCCGGCCATCCTGCTGCTCACAGCTGGCCAGGAAGCCGAGAAGGCCCTGAGGTGCCTGAGCATCGAGATTGCCAACGCTTTTGCCTCCTCCCAGAATGCCACTGCCATCAGCATCGACGGGGCGGACAAGGCCGTGCTGGACAGCGACGCTGTCAAGCTGCAGGTGGACACAGCGCTCAGCTCCGGCTTCAGCGAAGGCAAGAAGGTGGCGGTGGTGCATCGCTTCGAGTCGCTGCCTGCAGGCTCCACCTTGATCTTTTACAAGTACTGTGACCATGAAAACGCAGCGTTTAAGGACGTGGCTCTTGTGCTGACGGTTCTCCTGGATGAGCAGTCGCTGAGAAAGAGCCTCACCTTTCAAGAGGTGGAGGAGAAAGTCCGGGATTTCCTCTGGGCGAAGTTCACCAGTTCAGATGTTCCTAGTTCCTATAATGGCATGGACACAGATAAGCTGAGCGGGCTGTGGAGCCGGATATCTCATCTCGTGTTGCCCGTTTGGCCTGAAAAGGGCCTCCCTCTGGAGGGATGCACATAAAATAAAAGTTGATGGAGAGCACTTGGGAAAGGGGGAAGACACAAAACGTGTGTTGCAAGGCAGACGGGCGAAGAACTCGGTGTGGCTGCTGAACTCAGGCAGCAGCAAGCCAGTCCTTCCCTTGCAGAGACTTTCCCCCAGCTGGCAGGGCTGTTTCTGCCAAAGCAGCTGGGACTCCTCCAGGTAAAGCACGGAGTGTTAAGCAAGGAACTTGCTGGTAAATTGTATTCAGTGGTGCATTCAGCCTCGGTGTCCTGGAGCTGGACGTCGCGGTGCTTCAGCGCAGAGTCACTCGTCTGCCTCTGAATCTGTGTTGAAGCACTGTGTTGGCTTTGCTGTGAAGATCCTTCTCTGGTGGTGCATAAAGGTGGTATGGCATTTGACAAGGTAACAATGTAAAACCATCACCTTCATCTCCCAGAATTGCTTCCTTTTCTTCTAGCGTAAGAAATAAACTGAAAATGCCAATAAAGTGATGTGAGTCTTAAGCACAAGCTTCTTCCTGATCCATCGGATCACAACATGGATCTCAGCTATCTCTGGCCACTTGTAGAAGTGGCAGAATTGCTTGGAAGACCTGTGACCTGTAGAGAACCTTTCAGCAAGCATTTCTTCCTTAAATAAGCCTGCCCCAAGCAGTTCTGGAGAAAGAGAAAAGCTGAGGTCCACAGGTTGCTTCAAGTCAGTAATTCTAATGTCAGTTAAAGAATTCCTCAGTACCTCTTTCCCTGGCTGGTTGCAGGAGTTCTCTACTCTTTTACAAAGTTTTGACAAACGTAAAATTTGGATGGAAATGATAAAATGTCCTCCCTGTGTACATACTATCTCCTTTCCAGACAAAACTTTAGGAAGACATAGGTTATTTCTCATTTTACTAAGATAATTATTTTTGCATCGAGAGAATCTATTTATTTGTGGTACTTGATAGCCTAAAAAATAACTTTTCTTGTTGTATCTGTGTATAGCTGGCTGCTTGCTGTATAAACAGCTTTTTCGCAGAGCATGCTTTTAAAACGTTTTTTTTTAGTTTCTCATGTCAAGAATTCCTCACAGCAGATGAAAAACAAGTACCTGTTTCTGTTGTTAAGTACTTTGTGTAAAAAAAAAAAAAGAGAATAGCAGTACTCCCATTTCATTGCTGTTACTTCATGCTCTGAGCTATTGGTCCATGTCCATTTGGTTTTATTGGGTATGAAGGAATGTGTGAAGATGCTCTCAAATTAATAGGATGTTTTCATGTAGCAGCTGAGATTTGGTCCATCCTTCATTCACAACTGTCCTGTTGCGAAAAAAAAAACCAAAACAAAACAAACAAAAACAAAACCCCCCAAAAAACCCTTTTCAACAGAAAAACCTGCTGAGGAGCTGAAGCTTCTTTGTGCACGGCAAGGTTGGGGGTGTTAAATGGAATCAGCCAAAATCACCTGAAGCACATGAAAGGGCAGAGTTGGGGAGACACAGAGCTGTGGTCACTTAAACCAGAGGTGGATTTAACTATTGAGAGCCAGTATTGGATAATGCTTGCTATTTTAAGGGGCAGAAATAAAAACAGTAAGAAGACGTGGAAGTGCTGTTGTTCTGGATGTTTAATTGCTCAGGAAGGAAAAGATGGCACTCACATTTTGAACATTTCACTGGACAAATGTTTTTTATTAAAAAAACAACTGTGACTTATTTTCAAATTTTTCCTCATAGCATATTTGTTTGTATATTATGTCAACTATTTTAGTAATGATTCAAAATAAATACACTTGTTTGTTTTATAAAGGTGTTTTAAGACTTGCTCATTGACTTTTAACTTGTCAGACTTTTTTTTCCCCTCATGTTTAAATTGCTCATTTCACTAACTACAGTTGCCTAAACTACTGCCTTTTGCAAAACCTAGAACTTTGAAGAAACTCCAGTGGAGTGGAAGATACTGGGATGATGCAGATACATAATATTTTGAAATTTCTGAGCTTTTGTCTAATAGGGAATGGCTGTGAATTGCCTTTTACTTGGTGTTCTTGTACTAATTCCCCAGTTCTGATTTCAGCTGGAACTAATGATAAGCCATGGTTCACTTGTTTCATTAGCCCGATACAAGAGTCAGCAGCTGACAAAAAGGGATGACTTCATTCTTGTTCCACTCCTGGCTGCATGTTCTGTGCCTTTGGTGTTGCAAACTCAGTGCACTGTGAGCCGACTGGAGGGACAGTCTTACTGAAAAGAAACTTTAAAAACAATTATCAGAACTGGCCACCACAAAAAAAAAAGAAAAAAATAAAGGTTGTGATATGAAGATAGGAGATTCCACGCACATACAAATAAATTATGTTTTAATACAGGTTATTTTCTGTTTTGAAGACTTCCTTACAGGTATTACATTTTTGGTTCACAAGAAAACAGGGTGGTGTGTCTGGAAACTCAAGACTTCATGTTGTGCTAGCCTAAGGAGAATCCCCTTTTTTTTTTTTTCCTGTTGTGAACTGTGGGGAAAGCTTGCAAAGTGTGTATTTCCAAATATATTGTGCTGCTTAGTCTGCAGAAGGTGACAAACAAGATGCTGTAGTCAGCTGCCCCTTCCACAGGAGGGAGAAAGGCTCAGATTTGAAGACTCTTGTTGCTCTTGAAGCAGCAGGTCCTTTGGTAGCTGTCTGTGGCTTTGCCCTTAAAAGGCTCTCATTAAATATCCACAGGTGCTTAATGCAGATCTCATTAAGCAACTCCTGCTCAGCCAGAGGTGAAGAGCAGTGTCTGTCTGTGCTCCTCACAGGCAGCTGATTACTCTCCTCCTCCTGTAATTATTTTGTTGCCTGGGGTAAAGGGAGCCATTTGATGTTTCCCAAAGTGTAAAAGAGTTTGGCTCCTTCTTGAGAAATCGCACTTTCTGTGAAGTTGAGGTGTCCCTGACTGTCAGCAGATCAGGAAATGAGTTTGTGACAGAAAAAAATGTGGTTTTACAGAGCGAAGACACCACATCTGGCCTTGAGACCAAGAAGGGGATTTTTTCTTCTTCTATGGCCTTTAGCAAAGAAAACTTTTGAGTAGAACATGATGGGTTTGTTGGGTTTTTTTGGTTTTTTTTTTGGGGGGGGAAGGCTGCAGAAGATTTCCAGCACTCTGCAAATTGGACTGGTCCAAGTGCTCCTTGGATTGTGAGCAGACAGAGCTGCAGCTGGAGAGAGCCCCCTCGCAGGTGGGAGAGGGAGCGTGGCCCCTCTCCTGCTGTCACCTGTGGGCACCTGCAGCATGGAAACCCCCGAGCTGTGCGAGGGACCCACAACTTCACTGCCCAGCTGCTGTTACCTTGTGCCTCACACCCTGCTCTGAGTCACCCCCCCGTGCTGTGTGGGGAGCATGCTAAGCACGTTTGGAAAAAGGAATTAATATTTTTTGCACATCAACAAAATCATACTTTCTGCAAATCAAATTACAAAAAGCCACAACTTTTTTTTTAATCCTTGTTTTTGAAAATTGTATTTGTTTTGAAGAAAAAGTCCAGCTCAAACTGAGTGCAAAAGGTAAGGTGAGAGCTCCACGTTAAGGCAGACATCAAATTATTTGCTGTACAGGACGCAGCTACATGCACCATCTGCAGTGCAAATTGTGCCAGCATTCTGTATTTAGGAAATATAATCTGGTTTTGGAGAGGGTGTAATGAAACATGAACAACTTTGCCAGGTTCTGTGTTAGGACCCTGTGGTACACTTGGGAAGAAATCTGAAGCTCACGCCTTCATTTTCTAAGAGAGAACAATTTTTCCGTGCATTGTTTGTGCTGTCAGATGCACTGCAAAGTCGTAGGAGTACAGAGAAGGGAGGGGAGGGTGTCTTGTAGTCCTCACAGCTGTCCTGCGTCCCGTTTTATTGTCAGCTCCTGACAGTTGGATTTATAATTGCACGCCTGGAAAATCTCATTCCGTGCCCAACAGGTGGGAGCACCCTTCCCCAAATTCCTCCTCTTGGGGAGCCACGTCCACCGGGGAGGGAGGGAGGGAGGGAGCCCGGGGGCTCTGGGCTGCAGGAGCCAGCTGCCCCTTTCTAATTTTAGAAGGGCTGTGCGACAACAGCGCGGAGTGGAAAACTTTCCGAAGCTCTCTCTTGAAAGCTGCGAGAAGCGAGCCCTGTGAAAGATGAGAATGCGGCTCTCGGCCTCGCTCCGTGTCTCCATCCCCCGGCGCTCTGCCCTCCGGGGAAGCTCCTGCCCTCCTCTCAGCTGGCGCTGTCCGCAGGTAAACTCTTTATTTGTTTCCTCGCGATTTCACCAGGCCACGCCGTTTCCCGCAGGAATGTCCCTTGGTTTTGGTTTGGTTTTTTTCCCTCTCTCTCTCCTCGCAGAGGATGTTTGCCCCGACAGGGCTTTCTTTCCCCTGGCTGCAAGGGGATCTTTGAAAGCGTCACCTCAAGTGCTGCATCCCCTGGCAGGTACAGAGAACAAACAGGAGCAAAACCAGAACCCAAGCTCTGCCTTTCAGCTTTGTTTGGCTGAAACCAGGTGATTTCCACGTTTGAGAAAACCTTTCCGTGATGCCTGGTGATGCCCGGAGATGAGAAGGATGAGCTAGACTAACTACAAACTAGACGAGCTGCTTCCAAGCAGAAAAGAGAAACTACGTTTAAAAGCATAATTAAAGAGGCAGTGCATTACGAAAGCGCTGAATAATTTAAATAGGCTGCCAGTCCAACAATATTAAGCAGTAAATTTAGGCAAAAGCTCTGTGATGATGTGAGCTATAACAATTTAATTTGACCTAGTCTGCAATCAGGGCTCCCATACATTGCAGTAATATTGTTTTCATTGACTGAAATTGCTATTATTATTATTATTATTATTATTATTATTATTATTATTATTATTATTATTATTATTATTATTACTTACAGTCTCCTGTATTTGGGAGCAGCAGGTTCACTCTTTGAGGACTCAGGAGGGAATTGGGCACTACTTACCACTCTTTCCCACCGGAGCTGTGCTTGTCTTCCCCGAGTTCAGGCACTTTTTTCCCCTCCTCGTCTGGCAAAACGAAAACAATTTCCAAAGGTTTAACCACTGACATCTCGAGCTTACCTCTTCTTTCAAAGGAGGTATGCTTATGCAGGCAAATGTACTCTGCAATTAGTCTGTATATGTAAAAGACCCAAATTAAGGGTCTACATGAGTATCCTGTAATTGTGATGTGATTAAATTCTGCATTGCCTAAACTTCATAGCTGTGATCTCTCAGTATTTAGGGTGTTTTCCTGTGATGTTCCCATACTGGAATAAATTAGATGCAAAATGTTGACCATTTACTAGAGGAGAGTCTGTGTAAAAATAGGTGAATCTTTTTTAGTGAAGTTTTAAAAAAAATTTTAAAACCCCAAGAAAATAAGTTACCACGATCCTTTATTGTTTAGAGTAGATTCCACCCCCGTGCTCCCCCAAGAAATTTGGCACCATACAACCACACTAATGACTGAAAACCAGACTGGGGGAGTTGTAGACGGGCCCTGAAGGGAACATTCCCAAAATAACCGTAGGAAGAAATTCTTTTTTCCTATTCTAATAACTTTCCTTCTTCACTGGAAATAATTCTGCTACAGCTGGATAGTATCTTAGACCTATTTTTGAAACGTGGGTGGTTTTAATGGATCTTCGGGGTGAAATCTGAAGCGTTAGAAGTCGGTGTACTAACAAATTCTTCCGTGTCTATAATGAGCATTAAAAGTGAAATGAAGCCCGTGGTACTCAGCCAGGTCTCTGAAGTTCTGCAAATGTTTATTTAAATTTAAATTTGGGAGAGTGTAATTCGAGACGCTTTCATTTGCAATTTAAAAAAAAAAAAAAAAAAAAAAAAGCAACCAAAAAATTTTTTCTAAAAATGACTTAGCTATGAAAA
>VWZN01007663.1:456180-528915 GCA_013396955.1 Regulus satrapa
GCCGAAAAAAAAAAAAAAAAAAAAAAAAAAAGCTTCGTTGTGTAAACGATTTCACTGTCTTGAAATTGAAAATTTGGTCTGTTTGGGGGACGGGTTTTGTCATCTTTGTGGCGGTGATTCGAAAACTCGGAGTGCGTTTGTGGGACTGCCGTGTGATTCACTGCTCGCTCCGCCTGTCATTTCCCGCTGTTCTCTCGGGCTGTCTGCGCCCGAGTTTTGCCGTCTCTTCGCTGGAGTCCTGGTTGCTGCAACCAGTTTTCATGAGGCAACGCTTGAGATAATGAAACGCAACGGAGGGTGTGGCCACGTGAACGCCGTGAGCTGGGGAAGGCTCCGGTTCCTCTGGGTGTCCCGCTCCCACCGAGCAGAGCCGCTTGGGTTTGGTAGCAACTTCATTTCTGCCAGGGGCCGGGGTCCCCTGGGAATTACTGCGTCCACAGGAGCGTGGGCAGCGTCCTGAGAGGTGCCTGTGAGCCTCAGGAGTGCTGTCCAGTCCTGCTGTCCCCAGCGTGGAAAGGACCTGGAGCTGTTGGAGAGAGCCCAGAGGAGGCCACAGGGTTGGTGAGAGCTGGAGCTCCTCTGCTGTGCACGGAGAGCTCACAGCACCTTCAGCGCCTGAAAGGAGCTACGGGGAGCCCAGAGAGGGGCTCCTACAGAGGTGGGACAGGGGGGAATGGCTTCAGAGTGAGAGGCTGGCTTGGACTCAGTCTAAATTGGGAAGAAATCCTTCCCTGTGAGGGTGGTGAGGCACAGAGCTGCGGCGGCCCCGTCTCTGGAAGTGTTCAAGACTGGATTGGATGGGCCTGGAGCAACCTGGGGTGGTGGGAGTTGGAAGGAAATAATCTTTAAAGTCCCTTCCAACCCAAACCATTCTAGGATTCTGTGTTGCTGATGGGCGTGGATCATCTTGTAGGCTGCCTGGGCTGCGTGTGGCGGTGGCTGAAAGAAGGTGATTTTAAAATTAAGGACCCTCTTGTTTGCCTGGGTTTGCTTTACAAAGCTTTGGTGAATAGCTCAGGTTTGAGAACTTTACTGATCAACCAGTCCCAATGCGGATCATGTGTCTTGAAATTTTGAAATTGTGAATTTTATGTCTTGAAATAACCGCATTGGCAATTTGTGTCCCCATGGCGGAGCAGCCCCTAAAGGGGTAAGAATCTCATCTTGGAGTTACCACATCTGTACTGAAGGTTGTGTTGACTGGGATGTGATGAACTTCGCGTCTCCTTTCACCCCTCTACCGGACATGCTGCTGCTTTCTGCTCAAAAAACTTCTTTGTATCAAGCAGGCTTAGGGATACAGCCGCTGAGGTGTTGATTTCGCCTGCTGGGGTGAGGCTGCAGTGCTGTGAATGCACCCAGCACTGGATCTGTTCTGTGTTCCCATCTCTGCAGGTGAGAGAAGCTGTACAGTACAGCAGAACTGTTGAACTCTGCAGCTGATGTGCTTCGATTAATTAGAGAGCGTTAATTGTGTGAGTGCTAGCAGGAGCTCTCAGGTGCAGTGATGATAACAGAAGGACTTTGGGAGTTGAGTGCACAAAGAAAACTTTCCCAGCGCAGTCAATATATTAAACCTGTGGCTGGATTAGAACAGAAGTGTCAAATTTATGCACAGCTGTAAGTGCTTGGAAGATAGATGTGTGTCATGGTGCTAATGATAGAGCAGGCTTTAATGCACTGCTCCAGTGAGAATAAAATTACTCGTGGGCCTAAGTCTGAAACCTCTGTCAATATGCTAGAGAAAGAATAGTGCAAATAAATGAACTAATCAATTATACCAGGTCGATTGGAACTTAGGGAATGCTAACAGGAATTCTGGCTGGTTTAGCTTCCTAAGAACCCTTCTCACTGATGGCAGAGTTTCTCCCTGAGCCAGATCCGTGGCAGTGCACCAGGTGGAGTTCTCATACTGACACAGAAAAACTTTCAAAGGGCAGGTGTTACTTAAATATGAGGAAATATCTTATTGCTACATTTAGCTAGGTCGAGAAAAAGTCTTGGAGCAGAGTCCTGCTGTCTGCCTTTGTGTAATGCCAGCTCAGAATCAGAGCTGGTGGGCACGGTCCAGCTTGGCACGAGGTTTTTGTGTTTGGGGTGTTTTACTGAGACACTTCTTAGAGGCTCCTTCTGAATGCAATTCTGAGCAGAGGCATCAGAGGTGAGAAAGTGGCATTTGGAGCATTTTCCCTGAAGTTTTCATGCACTTGGAAAGAAAATAGGGATCATCCTGCAGCTGACAGAGCTGCAGATGAAGTTGCCTCTCTGCTCCCGTGTCCGTGTGGAGATGTTGAAAGCTGCTCTTGCTCAAAATGGGCAGCTCTGGAGGCTGAGAGCATCGCCTGTCGGTTCTGAGAAGGTTCCTCACGGGGGAGTGTCCTTGTGAGGGGAGATGAGACAGAAGCTGAAGGATTTGAGCACGTTCTGCTGAGTGGATTTCTTAGGAAGAATTGAAATCTTCTCGTGTGCAGTTTCCGGTAGCTGGAGGTGGAAGGAGGGAACAAACTCTTGCTTTGAAGGCTGAGGAAAGAAAATGCAGGAGTAGGTTAGTGCTTCTAGAAATTGGGGTATTTTCTTCTCTGTCACAAATGCTGAGATCTTTGAAGTCAGAGAAAACAGAGAACTTGGTGAATGGAGAAAACAGAGAACTTCGTGAAAGGCAAACCCTTGTGTGCATCTCGGTACTAAATGGATGCATTCTCTGCGCCTTTGTACTCTGATTTCTTGAGGAACAATGAATCAAGTTACACGAGCTGTCACAATGTTCATTTCAGTGGATTTCCTCAAGAGTTCCTCCTGGCACGTCCTGCAGCAGAGGAAGGCGTTCAGTGCGTTTCACTTTCAGTAGAAGCACTAGTCCCTTTTTAGGGGCAGTGTTATTTTAGTTTTTATCACCTCTCCATCGCTTGGGATGAAGCAGAGACACTTTTGCAAGTTGCCATGTCTTTTCATGTGGGAAATGTCCATTCTGGGCACACGGTTGGAAAGAATCCGATTCAGAAATGTTTCATCTCCGGAGAAACCTTCACTGGTGCCAGGGATTTAATCATAGAATTCAGGAAGCATATTTGTATTTTCTGCCGGGTTTTTGAACGTTTCCTGGAGGTGTGTTTATGTCATTTATCTCCCTGGTTAACAGCTAGAGGTAGTGACACGTGCTTTGAAATTTTTAAATGCTCTTCTATCTCCTACTATGCCGTGCATCTTTTTTTTTGTACTGCTTTAGTATCCCTAAAGCTTTTTTGTTACGTAGCCTAAGACAGATCAAATTGTATTTAATTTCATTTACTTACAAAGCTTTTGTTTTGTTTTCTTCTAATTGTTTTCCGCAGTAATGATGATTGGAACGTGAGTTCTTCTGGTATATCTACTGTTCAGTAGAGGAAGGTCAGCACATGGCCAGCTGCATCTGATAGTGTCCAAAGGCAAAGGTTTCTCAAAATATGCTCTGGCCAAAGAAAAGATACCAAAAAACATTTTAAAAGCCGATATACATAACCAAAACAGGTCTCAGAACAACGTATTGTGGATATTTTTACCTCTCATTTAAGTGGGATAACGCAGTATGGTAAGGACTTGGATTCTGGAAAAACGAGTAGGGTAATGTTATTTTTATTCCAGACTCAAGCATATCATAATAAATTGTGTTTTGTGGTATTTGAGAAGACGTGGAGAGCGTTTCTGACATCTTGAAATAGAATTTCCATCACTTTCAGTGGAGTGGCTCAGCAGAACAATTTGCCTGTGCCTGTTACTGCCAGCAGAGCTTTAGCTGCACCCACAGCACCTCCAGAGGGTCTTCTCAGATTCAAGAGTCACCTTTGGGACTTTCTCCTTCTGCTTGCACGGAGGGTGTTGCTTATAGTGTGACACAGACAGAGCTCATACAGCCAGGAGAACAGGCAGAATTCTTTTAGCCTGGACCAGGCTCCCAGTTTGCTCTGCCTTACCACATGAGCCCACTGCCTGAATGAAGATCCAGCATAAAGAAAGGAAAAGGTGCCTTCTTTTATTGGCACTGCTGCTTTATTTGTGCTTAAACTGCATTAAATGTTGTCCTTGTGTACCCAGTTTGTAGCGAAATCTGATTCTGTGTGGATAAAACATTTGAGAATATCCCACAGAAGTCGGTGATAAGAACTTGTTTCATTCCATACTCCCAGCAAACCTTCATCTTTTCTTCTGTGGCATCCCTTTCGTTTATATCCCTTGTGCTTTTATAAGAAACAAAGCCTTGAGGAATCGTGTTCCCTGTGCATATCTTTGTTTGTTTGTTTGTTTTTATTTTTGAATCTCCATAACCATGAAATGTTAGTGAAAATAGCAGTGGGGGAATCTCTTGCTCACATTGTCTTCCTTCCATGCACAATTCAGTTTCCTCTCCTGTTTCCTTGTTCCAGTGCCACGACTTCTGAGTTTCCTCTTTCCTTTTCTTACCAAGTCTGTGCTACTAAGAAAAAAAAAAAAATTACCAAGGATCTTTAAAAAAAGGCACAATTGAACCAATGCACAAGTTTCTTCCTTTTTGCTGCTCTCTGTGCCAATTCTTCAAAAGTTCATTGCATTTCTCTCACCTTCTGAGCTTTCCCTTTCCCTTCCTTTCTATGTCCTGCTTCTCTTGCCAATTTTCTTTTTCCCAGTCTTGTTTTTAATCTCTTCACATTTCTGTATATGTTTGCTAAGCACATTCTGCTTTCCTATCTCCCGTGCTCTTAACTCTGCTGACTTTTTGTTTTGTTACCCCTTGTACTTTTCAATGCCACCCTCGGTATGTTTAGCATTAAATGTGTCGCTTTCTCGGTGTTTTTTTTATGTGGCAGCGGTTTTCTCTTTGTTTCCATTTCCTCCTTTCTCATGCGTTTTCTCATCTGTCGGTTCTCTTCAGTGTCTTCTTGCAGGAACGGTGTTTGCAGAAGGGAGTGGTTGTCAGGTCCTGTATCCATCCCCCTTCAGTTCCTTCCAGGAGTTTGGAGTATATTGTTTCCTTTCCTGGCAACCCTTTCAGAATGTAGTTTTAATGTATTTTATCTAAACAGTTTTTCATGGGACTTGGAGTCAACTTTTGTCTCGATGGAAAACGTATGTTAAAAATAATTTAAATTTCCTTCGTATATTTTTTGTTGTTTTGTATTATTCTCTGGTCAGTATTCATTTCAATGTATTTTAGTGTTTATTGTTTTAGTGCAAGTCCTGTGAACAGACACGGTATCTGTGTCTGGATTTATCTCTTTTTTTATTCCTTTCTGTACTCTTGGTAACATTAAAGAATCTTCTCTGCCCCGTGAACTTTTTGCAGAGTCAGGGTATTGAATTGTACAAGTACTTGGTTTTTTTGGGTTTTTTTAATAGAGTGCTGCTTATTCATGTAAGCTGTAGAAATAGAATTAGAAATAGAAGGAATTCAAAGGTTATTTGGAACCAAAATCATTTATTTGTAGGTAGATTTTGAAAAGCTCATCAACTTCTCCCACCCTTCCAAAGGATTGGGAGAGGGGCAGCTCAACCCCGAACCCTCAGAGCTGTGATTGCATCGAGACAGAAAGCTCCTGCAGCCTTGCCTTCCTGAAACTGTAGACAGCTCCAGAGCGCTCGGCTGCGGCGTGGGGGTTTTTCAATCAGCAGCAACCTGAGTTCAGCAGAACTCCTCAGAGAATCTCAGCCGGGGAGGGCCACGCTTCCCACTTGGAGCTGGCACTGCCAGTGTGCATTTTTTCATATAGATTTAAGGAATAAATAAAGTGGGTTACAATTCGGCGTTTGCGGAGCATCCTAAAATAAACTGCATTTATTTGTGCCTGTGAAATAAAAAGAACAGTTACAGTTCCTGATTAAGTTTTCTTATCTATACTAATAATTCTGATGATAAGAATAAATCTCAAGAGATTACACGAAGATGGATACTTAATCCTTTAATAGATGGTTGCTTGTCCAAAGGTTATCACGTGCTCAATTTACATATTTTGTTACATACGTGTTTGGGCAAGAAACTGATACTGGTATGACACAGTATTTTCAGCAGCTCTCCAAGTAAGTTCTCTGTGGAGAATTCCCCCATTTTTGTTGCTATTTCTTTTCTGCGTTTCTCTTTTTCCCCAGCGACGGAGAGGATCAGCGGGCTGATTTCCAGGGCAGGGCAGTGATTTACAGTTCGTGATGTGAGGCACAGAGTGCTGCTCTGCATGAACGAGCTCTTCAGCACCTGTCCTAGAAGGAGAATTTTCTAACTGCACTTGGCTTGATGCCCATAACTATTGGATACTTAAAAACTAACATGCCCGCCCTTCCTTTCTAGAATTTCTGCATTATTGTGGGCTTGTGTTTCTGTACCTGCATCTATAAGCTCACAGGCTTTTTTCCTCACTCTTTCAAACGTTTACTTGGGCTCATCAAAGAAAGTCACAGCTAAAGGGCTTTTGAAGACCCGTGTTCTTATTATTGATAGATTTTCTTGGGGCATAAGAGCAGTTTTTTGGGATAAATTACTGGTATAAATCAGGATATATGACTGAATGTGCGACCAAACTTTACTGCTGATCACTGTGAGTATCCTTAACACCATAAATGATAAATCCTTGTCACAAAACATATGGGCAAAAATCTGTTTCAGTAAGTAGTAGAGAGTGTTGATTTTGGTCTGCTTTTACCAGAAGATTGATCTTTATATTTGATTTCTTTTTTATGTGGCACACAGTGTAGGTAAGTGAGAGCAAAAGAAATTTTCAATAATGACAAAATAAGGAAAATAACATCTGGGAATTCATGAAAGAAGAGAGGAAAATGTGCTTTTGTGACTCTTTCAGAGGTCTAGAGCTTCCTGTTGGAATTCTCTGGTCACCTGATTTTTTCTTTCCAGTGTTGTCAGTGCGTTATGAAGCTCAGTAAGCACTTGCTGGGTTCTTTTTTGTTGTTGTTGTTTGTTTTTTTTGTTTCCTTTTCTCCTTTTTAAAAACCGCTGTGGCGGTAGTTGGTGGGAGTTCACGCTTTCATTTCAGATTCACTGTGAGTCTTCCCTTTGAGGTTCACAGGAGGACAACGGTGGCACCAGCCTTGTCTCTTTTCCATGCAGTTCTGCTGTGCCTTGTCCTTTTCCAGAGGTCAGGGACGCAATCATTGGCACTGCTGGAGTTGGGGATTTGCAGCCTTTAGAGCCTGTCTGTGTTAGGCCTGTGCAGTGTTCCACTGTGGGCTTCTTCAGGCTTGCTGCAATACTTGTTACTCTAAATTGCATCCACTTCTGGGCCTCCTTTTATCAAGTTGATGTTTCTTTATGACACAGAACAAAATCAAGCCCTTCTTTATCCATGGAATTAGGCGGTTTCTGCAGGGAGTGTGACCACACCTGTGATTTTGTGCTGATTATCCGACCTTGTTCATGATGAGGGTTTGAAGTCATCACATGAGGTGGATATTCATCAGTCTAGGTTATGTTCTCTTCAGACTCAGATAGACTTGGTTTTACTTTACACCTCTTTCATTCTTACATGACTAATTATTTTTTTTTTTAGGTAAATTGATACAATGTGGAACAGCAAGTCCAATGAGGCGCCTCTGCAAAATCCGAGGCATAACCAAAGCAAAGATTCTACCAGAGGTAAGGGTTTTCTCTGTTCTGCTGCCTTGTTTGGGGAGATATTTCATCGTGAGTTGTCTGAAACTTTGGGGAATTGTTCCAGAAAGCGTTCTCCTGGCTCAGTTTGGGAGCTGAGAGCCGCAGTGTGTTCTGTGGCTTCCTTTTTGCAGATAGCAGTTTTGTACTCTGATCTCCGGAGTATTTGCTGATCTGCATTAGCACTTGCCAGCCTGGAATATGGTTGCCAAGATGGCACAGAGACAGGTTTCCTTTTTAAGAGGAGGAGCAGGGCAGGAACTGAAACTGGGGACTGTTGGCTCTTGAAGGAAGTGAGGAAGAGCCTCTGTGACAGTTCCAGAGTGGTGAGGACACCTGAAGAGCAGCAGTGCATCTCCCCTGGGACGACTTTTACAGCACTTTTGTCTCCCTTAGCTGGGGGAATAATTCAGCTTTTTACTGTTATGATTACTCTAATTGAGGAAAGGAGGGGGCAGAAAAGTTTTTAAGTGGCAGTGCTTCCCTGAAAGGAAGAAAGGCCTCGTGTGTGGAGCAGCTGAGTCGTGTGCTGTGATCATATGATCTCCAGTATGACAACACTGGACTCCAGAAGTTGCTTTGGAAGTGGAGAAGTGTTTTTATTTTATCTCTAAGAGAACATTATTGCTGATTACTTCCTGTGGTATGTTCAGTTGCTTTTAAAATTGCCTACTTTTTGAAGCTGTAGTATTGTGTGGACAGGAAGCACCATCTCTAGAAGTCAAGGCAAAGTTGTTTCTGTGCTGCTTCCCTAACCCTCTTCCTTTGTGTTGTTGCATCTTGCCTACAATGACAAGATCCACGAATTCCTGAAATGGGATTGGTAGGGTTTTTTTACGACAGGGAAGAGATGATTTCTTTCAGCTCTCTGTTGCTACTGCTCTCCACAGCTCTGACACGCAGCTGTTGTGTTTTATAAACTATGAGATTGTAAGAACCATTAGAAAACAAAAGAAGAGGGGAACCGAGGAAATAAATATTTGTAGAGGAAAGCACTACTACATCCTCCTGAGCTCAATTGCTTATAGAGTAGGTGCTGTATGTTTAGATTAAAAGTCTTGGGTTAGTACCTCCTGCTTGTTCACAGACATTATTTCTCTTTTGTTTGTAGGGTGTACAGTTCAGAAAGATTACTGTTCATAATTCTGCTGTTCGGAGCTTGGGTTTTGAGTAGAGTCTTTCAGTGGCCATGTACTCATGCTTAGTTTACTGAAGAAGAAAATGGAAAGGGGAAAAACCAGGTAGTTAAACTATAGTATAATAGAAAAATATTAAGTATTTATGTTGGGGTAGATAACCAGCTTCATTTTATCTTTTAAACATCTGTCATGTATGGTGGATTTGATTTCAGGTGTTGATTTCGACCTAACTTAGTAAACTCATGGTATGTTACATTAAATACTTCATGGCTTTGTCAAGATGAGCCTTTTCTGATAAGTCTTTCATAGAGGAGATTTTCAGGCTGGAACTGTGTCATGAAAAGCACTTGATTAGCAAGCACAAAAAAAATTGTTTCAAAGCAACATTTTATTTCATCGTTTTTCATGTACTAATGAGAAATTAATTGCTTTCTTTCTGCCCTGGAAGATCTAACTGCAGCATGGGCTTCTTTTTCTCAGACTAAGGCTGCTGTAAGTACTTTTTTACTTTTTTTTTCTTTTGGGGTTGTTTGGTTTGGGGTTTCTTTTACTTGCTTTCAAATCAGCTGGTGGCTACAAAAGCTTTAACCAAAGTGTTATTTTACTCAGTGATTGTCTCTTCAACAAGTTGTAAATAGCACAAAGCCATTTGAGTACGCACATGTTGAACACTGTTGTATCTTGGAAAAAGTTTTCTGCACACAAGGAGAAACTTTTGCCACGGCAAGCTTAGTCTGGAGTGTAATAATGCCTTTTTATTTAACCAAGTGGTGATGCCACATTTTTTCTGAAAACTTGAAAAAAGAGCTCTCCCCTGCTTACCCAAACCAGTCAGAAACTGGGGCAACACCCAGTGCATTTAATCATTTTCCATTCTGAGCATTGGGGTTGCTGTATTTCTGTGGGAATTAACTTGGCTGCTTAAGATGATGTGGTAGTTTCTAAAACCTGGCTTCAATAAGGCCAAGGAGTTTGGGTTTCCACAGAATTCACCTCTTTCCTGTAGCCTTGCCCCTCTTTTTTCTCAGTAGCTGAGCATCAGTGTGGGGTTTGTATCATGCTCCATTTATTAGGGAGCATTACAGAATTTTTTCCAAGTGCAATTAATATTTTATTCAGGCCAAGCATTAAGTCTCTGAATGGCATGCTGTTATTAATTTTTTCAAAACAGCCTACTTAAGGGAACAAAACTATGCAACAAAACCTAATTTAGGTAATCTTATTAAACAAAACTTAATAGTAGTTTCTGGCCATAAGACCGTACAGTTTGACGTCAGCCTCGTGAAGTTGCTCTTCCCTGCAGTTTGATTCGTCATGAAAAAGGAAAAACGTATCTTGTTTGGGATAATGTAGGAAAAAATGGAGCTTAAAACCAGAAAACAATGTTCTCGTTTGCATTATCCTCCAATTCTAGCTACGTCATATAGAGAACAAGTTGGAAATAGCCCCCAGCAGCACGGCTGTGTTTGATTCAGTCATGGATGCCAAGAAGCCCTGTGCTAGTGCCAGCAGGAAGAGCAGCAGGAAGGGTATGTATTATTGAGGAGAGAACCTGTAAGGCAGCCTAAAGCCACTGCATTCTGGGAAAGCCTGGCTTCTCCCTGCCCCCAGCTTGTCTCCTGCCTCTGGTCTTTATTCCTGAAGCTCCAGTTGCCCAGGAGAAGCTGGTGTTTCCTCTCCTGAGCTTAGCAAGGAGAGCGCTGTACCCCAGCCACTGGGTTCGAGGGGGGGACAGGGCTTGCCCCAGGCTGGGAGTGAGCACTGCTTACCCCACTCTGATCAGGAGTTTGCCAAGTCTGGTGCTTCTTTATCTGACTGAAGGGGAGCATTTGCTTGTAGGAAATAAACCTTCATTTGATACTAAGAGCATTCTGGTACTGAAGAACAGACAGATCGACCTCTAGTGGCAGCACAGCCAACTTCACAGATTTAATTGCTTATAATTAATCTTTAAAGCATTATTATCTCTCTTTAAGTATGACCGTGGTTTCAAGCACTTGCTGCCTTGCTCCTGGTTGTTGAAATCCTCTTGTTGAAAGAGAGGGAGCTGCTCAATCCCCAAGCGAAACGATGTCAATTATTCAGCCCCAGGAGCTTTCTCTTTCTGGAGAGATAGATACATAGAGGATTCTTTGTTTCCTGCCTCAGGTTCCAGGTCCTCCAGCCAAAATAAATCCAGCAAGGAGAAGTCCTCACGCAGCCCTCTTCGAGCAACCACTCTGGAAAGCAATGTGAAAAAATGCAGTCGTGTGGAATTCCGAGAACCATTGGCTTCCTACAGGTTAGTGCAGGGACAATGGAAGAAAGACATGCAAAGATTAGATTGAAGATAATAGTGGTGGTTTTGACAACTCCTCAGAAATTGGTTTGCTTCCTCCCATCACCCACCCGGCATGACAGCGTGTGGTGTTGGACTTCTTAGTAAATATTACAAATTTCTTTTTTATTCAGTGAATGTGAGTTTAAAAGTCAGCTGTTTTGAAATGGGGCCATGTCATCAAGTGATGTGGCTGTGGCATTAGTGACCTGATGGGTTTGATAGGCTTTTAGTTTTAGTAATTAGAACAAAAAAGACTATTTCCTTATTCTTTTCCAGCTTTGTTTCATTACTTCTTCAGCATATGTTCCCAAGTATTTTACCAAGACAGTGTGGAATAAGAGTAGTACTAGAGTTAGTACTAAAGATAAAATTACTAAAGATCATTTTTGTGCGAGAAACCCATATAAAAGCAGCTTCTCAGGGAACAAAGGTGGCACAGAACAGGCCACAGAACATGATTATTACCCTGACATTTAAGTTCTGGTCTCTTTTTCCACTGTTTGAGTCAGCTGTGAGGTGATCCTCCTTGTTGCATGCGAGACTGATTTGGGTCAATTTTGTTAATTGAGTAGCTCAAGTACTAATTATGCTTCTCTTGTGTTCTATACTTGTTATATAAGGCTTTTCTCTTTTAAATTGAAGGGTGATATTACTGCTTGCTCATTTTCTAGTCTTCAACATTATATATAGTTCTTTTCAGAGAGTGCAACAAATGCAGTTCTGAACAGAAGTCTCTTTCTGTTTCATCAGACTCGCACTATTAAATGTGAGGTGGCCAGCCTTTTAAAAAACTTGCTTTTAAAGTGGAGCCAAGGCAGGAGAAGTCATCCATTTAGTGAACTGATGTCCTGCTTGCTGACTTTGAAGGTCCTACATTTGTGTTTCTGACGGTGAATTTTTTTCCCCTTCTGTTACATCAGGGATATATACAGTTCTCTGTCTTACCACAGTTCTAGCCAGCATGAGGGCAAGCAGCTGCTGTCTAGTTTGGAGCTGAGTGAAGCAGAAGGGAAGAGTGAGCTCCCAGCCTGTCTGGCACACGAGCAGGAGCGGCCCAGCAGAGGCTTTGAGAGCCCCTTCCCTGCTGCTGCCGACCAGACCGTGGTGAGGTACCTGAACGACCGACCGACCATCGAGGCCTTGCACAGTAACGAGGCCTTTCTTAGGGCTGCAGCACCTCCAAGACTGGAAGAAGAAAAAACCAATGGCTCCAGGGGAGATGAGAGTAGCACTAGAGCTTCTCAGAGCAACACGTCCCAGGACAGTGAACTGAAAGCGTCTTCCCCTTCTGCCACGAGTATTTGCAGCGCTCACCGGCTGGAAATCCTGAAACAGCGGCAGCACGATGCCAAGCTGGCAAAACTGAAGGAGAGGATCCGAAAGCAGTGGGAGCATTCTGAGGAGCTCAGTGGCAGAGGGCAGCACTTGGGATGTGCTGAGCAGCCTGTCGTGGTCACTAACGTGGAGAACACGGTGACTCCCAAGGTCAGGAAGGTGACGGCCGTGCCTGCTGGTCCGTCCTACCGAGGTACGGAGGTGCACATCCCCTCCCTGCTGGCTCTACGGGCTCGGGGAACACAGCTCAACCCACTGAGCTACAGTAAACAGCATGGACCTGGCTCAGAGCTCTCTTTGGGCAGTATGGGGGTGAATAAAACAGTTTGATCACAGATCACTAGTTTAAAAAAAAAATTCTTGCTGATTTACAGAAATGTGAATTCCTTCGAAATTTTTCTTGTCTCTTCTTCGAGTCACTATAAAAAGAGGCTCGTTGTATTGGTGTTTGAGTTGATTGCAATAAGTTTTTGTAATGGTCTCAGAGCTTAGTAACATTGTATTGATTGCAAAACTTTTCACATTTTTAATAATCTTTTCCTCACCCAGTCCTGTTTTTCGACTGCCAGCAACTGGCAGACTGCTGTATTGCTTTCTTCAAATTTAGCATTAGAAATTCACATAGTTCCTTTTTTACTTGGCAGTTTCCCATCCCTTCCACTCTGACAAAGCTGTATTTACATTTTATGGCGTTATTTTAAACTCTTGAATCGTTTCCTTTCAGGTTTCAATCCTGCTGAAACAAGGATTCGCACTCCAGACGGAAAGATCTGGCACGCGGACGAGTTTCGTATTAGTCGGGAGCTTTACAGGGATATTGCACTCCAGTTAAAAGGTGAGCCTCAAGTGGAATTGATTAAGCCTTCTCCAAGAGGCAGAGAAATCTATTTTGTACAAGTCTACAAAGTCATGGAAACAAAATAATGAAGCAATGGGTTTTAAATATACTGTATATCTCTCCACAGGAGGAATAACTTACTGAACACTGAAACAGCAGTAAAATAAGTCCTTCTCCCCATTCTCTCATTCAAATACTTTTAATAGTAAACCAGTACTGAAAAGAATCAAGTAATGGCACTTCTTTGAAACAGCAAAAAAGAAAAGCCTCCATTAGAATAACTAGTGTTTAATTTAGTGGCTTTTTAAAATACGTGTTTGCATGAATGAGTACAATTTCTTGGTTAAAAGGACAAAACCCACTTCTGATTTCTGTTTTCAAATGTACTGCTCCAAGACAAAATCTTTATTCACCTTTCACTCCGGAAAGCTGCAGTGCCATTGGCAGCTCTTTGCTCTGGGGTGCTTCAGTGTGCTTTCTTTATTTGCTAGGCTGCTTGCAGTGGAGTGCTGTAAGCTTGAACTGCCTCTGACTGACTGAGTTGGAGGAGGGGGAAGAGATCAGGTGAATAAAATGGAAGGGGATGGAAAATAAAATCCCCAGAGAAGCTCTACTTTTGCAGCATGAGAGCTTATTTATTAAGAGTAACTTTTCTCTTTGCTCAAAATATTTAAGACTGAAGGAAAATGCTTTGAGTTTTAAATCTGTGGGTGTCTGTGTAGTACTAAACCAATTTGTCTTTTTTTCTTGTACAACTCATTAAGTCACTGAGGACCTTTTTTGGAATTACTCATAAAATATTAATTCAGAAAGAAAAGATGCTCCTTTTCAGTGAAACTATTTCACAAATACACTGTTCAATCAGTCAGTGAAATTAATGCCAAATTTCCACAGACTTTTAATCTACACTAGCATTTATGTTTTTAGTTTTGGCAAGCATTAAAAGCTGTTTATAGAAATTCAGTTTTTTTTAAAAAAGCTTCATTGAAGAGATCCAGTTAAAAGGCATTTAGATTGTGTGTCCAGTGTCTACAAAAGGAAGGAGCTGATCCACACTCCTGTCCTGAAGCCATGTGTGGAACAGCTGTTGTGGAACGTGTCTCCTTTCTGAGCTGGAAAGATTATGCTGAATAGCTGATTGCTAGTAAACAAACGCTGGTGCTGCACATGATATATACTGTAAATGTATTTTTAGGTTGTCAGATTATCTCTCCATGTGTTACTTGTGTATTAAATTTACAGCATGTGGTGCTTGGGGTGTGTACAGTCAGTTGTATCAGAACTGTTCTTTGCTCTCCAGTGCTGAAATAATCTGTTATATCTCTGATATCTACAGCAACACAGTTCTTTACAACAGAAAGGTTTTTGTGTGTAAGCCTAGAGCATACAGGATGTCTTCATCTTTGTATAGCATTTAGGCTAAAAAATATTGTATGGACCCCAGGCTTCCAGTTGTCTTAAAGATGTTCAGGATTTGCCATATTAGACCAAAATTGTTGTAATAGGAGCAGGGTGGGAAGCAGCCTGTGCTTTCCAGGAGTCAGGAAGGAGCTGTTTGTTGCTAAAAGAGGTGAGGAGGAAGTTAACTTTCTGCAGATGCAGCCACTGAGGCCTCCGGTACTCAGTGCATTGATTGTCTTACCTGCTCTTGTTGTCAGCCTTAAAAGCAGCCAGAAAATTTGTAAGGAAAGGGTGCTAAGGATGACAAAGGCTCCTAAAGGACACTTCCTACATCTTTGAAATACAACCTCCTGTTCTGCCTCTGGTGCTTCCTGTGGGCATCCATCAGCGAGTGGATTCACATGAAATTAGGTCCTGTAAATATTTGCATCGGCATCTAAATAAACCTTCAGATCTCTCCATAGAGGGGGTTGCACCTCGGTTGTTTTAGTTTGTCTGATCACATTCTTTAGAGAAGAACAAGAAAACAGTGGTAAGAGTGGCCACAGAGCCCCTTATGTGCTGAATGTGCTGTCATGCATTAATGTGGATCCTTGTGGGACACTGCAGCAGTAAAATGTAGTATCTGTAGCAGAAGAGAACCAGCATTTGTTCAGGTTAAACTGCCAGCATTTCTTTTGGAATTGAACATTAACTTTGGAATGATCTGTTACGGCCTTGCTGTGGCTTCACTGCCTTCCAGTGCATGGGTGAACAGACCTCGATTCAAAATTCCTGTGCTGTGAGGATTTTAAAGTGCTGGACTGAAGTCATTGATCTGGGTGTATAATCTGGGAAAGTCAGTGAATTCTATTGTGTTTCTCTGAGTTCTGGTTTTTCAAATGTTGAAGCAAAGCTTGTTATTCTGTGTTCTCCCTCATGGGATATCACTTAACAGCTTTTGTTTGTTTTTAGAGGATTCAACAGTGAAAGGAAAATCTAGTGAGAGAAACAAAGAAAAGAAAGCAACAAGACCAGTGCGGAAAGTGCAAAAACTGACACGGTTGCCAAGTCCAGAGTCTAAACAAGGTGACTATTTCTGCTGTAGACAGAGGATTGTTACGTGTCCTTCAGAGATGAGTCTTAAGAGAGAAAAATTAAAGCATATTGCTTTCAAAGCCTTCTTACCATGCACTTCTTAGATGTGCAGCAGTGCTGTTGTAGTGAGTCTGTGCGCTGTGCTGCAATGTGTGTGGTTTTGTTGTTGGTTGGTGGCTGTGTGCACTTTTTTTGTGGTTTATTGTAATTTTTTGCCTTTTTTCTTGCTGTGTGCACCTTGAGGAAGTGCTGCAGAGTGTGAGTTTCTTGTGGGAAGAGGTATCCTTGGGTATCTTAGGTCAGGTGAAGACAAAAAGAAGCAGTAGCTCTGCTCTGGATCCTGTTTCTGTTCAGCTTGTGATGAAGCTGGTTAGAGCCTGACCCACGGCTCAGGCAGCAGTGCTGAGACACGATGTTCAAATCAGTGCCAGTGGGACTTGCCGAGCTGCTGTCCCCTCAGGTGAGCAGGGGCTGCAGTCAGAGGTGTTCTCTTGGATGATTTCTCACTCCAGGATGCTCCTGCTTCTTCTCTGGTTGTTCGTCCACGTTTCAAGCCATTGCGATTCTTCCCCTTCCGTTCTGGCTTAACCCACTCCTGGCTTTTTCAGTTGGTGAAGGAATATAAACACACATTCCCTGCCTAGTCTTCCAGATCTTGGTAGTGTTAAAGAAATGTTTATTTCTTTTACCAACTGAGAACTTTTTTTCCCCACTGCTGCCTGACAATTCCACTGATAATTAAACCAAATTTAAATATTCAGTGAAGATGATGCAAGCAGGTTACTCTAGAGCAGTGCCTTACAGAAGAAAATAAAATTGAATGTGTGGAAACCTGACAGTGCTTCTTAGTTTTTCAGTAGTGTGAATCTTTGATAGTGGCAGCAAAAGAATTAGGAAGACTTACAGATATGCTTTATATTTGGTTTTAGTTTTCATACAAAGTGAGTAGCTGTGGCTGCAGTCACACACAGAGCAATTTCTTATCTTTAAATATATGCAACTTTAGGCACCTTTTGAACCTTAAGGTTTTATATTTCTCCTTAGGTACAGTGACCCTAATCTGTAAACATTTAGAAGGGAAAAAAAAATTTAATTATTATAAAGGATTTTTAGAGAGTGAATATGTGCTTCTGCATGCTGTAAATCCTGCTTGTGAATATTTTGTGGTAAGGAATACTAATACTTCAAGTGATAAGCGTGGATTTGCTCCCTACTTAAGGAATCACACTCAGCTGTTTGATATATTTCTATATTTATGACAGTTCCAAGTGTGGGAGGAGCTCAGTGCACAGCAATCCCACCCTGGGCCTGAGAGTTGTCCAAACGCTTCTTGAGGTCTCTCCCTCTCAGGACTGTGATGAGTCCCTGGGGAGCCTCTTCAGTGCCCAAAGACCCCCTGAAGGAAGAATCTTTCCCAAATATCCAGCCCAACCCTCCCCTGGCATAACTTGAGGCCATTCCCTTGGGTCCTGTCACTGGGCACCGTGGGGAGGAGATCAGTGCCCACTGCTTTCCCGTGTGGGAAAGTCCTCACTGCCTTCAAGGGAGTCAACAGCCGTGAGCTCCAGCCCCTCCATTACAGACAAAGCCACCACCCCCTGTTACAATGGATTAAAGGTGTGGAAAACGATGGCCTGCAATCCCTGGAAGGCAAGAACCAGCTCTAAGTGCCATATCCATGCCAGTCCATCCTCCTCCAGTCGTTGCAGTAAGGAATTGCTTACGGTGGCCAAGGCTATGAATAGCCACGGCTCGTGTTGCGCCCCGGTGGCGTGTTTTAGTTAAACAGCTGACTCGAAATGCAAGATGACACTTCACACTGGCTCTTTAAACAGCCCAGAACTGACTGAGAACAGTGAGTTCTGCAGGAGAACCCCTTTGGCTGATGCCTCTGTTTCGAAGAGGCTTGTAGTGACGCGTTTCCAGTGACAGCTCTGTTATAAAATACTTGGGTAATTTACAATGCAGGCAAGGAGTTCTGCTAGCAGAGGGTTGAGTAGTGGGCTCCAGACTTTGAGGTTAAAATAACAATAAGAAAGAGGGTTGGAAACAGGACTGGGATCAAAACAGTTATTCTGCTGTGCTGGATTTCATTTGACATTGTTGGTGTCCTGTCTTCAAAGTGCTTGTTGGGCCCACTACAGTGCCTTTTTTGTTTGTCTGTGGTGATCTCATGCTGCAGTGGCTGGGTTTCTTTAGGCAGAGCACTTGGAGGTAGAGCCTGAAATGGAATTGTTAAAAAGCAACTGCAAATTAGATATTCAAGTTAAGTACTTTTCTAGCAACTAAATACCCTTGAAAGGTCTGATTAATTTACAGAGCATTAGTTATCTGAATTACCCAATTAAATTTTCTTTTTCATACTGTGTTTTTCTCCAAAGGGCTTTTAAGGTCATTATTTTAAAAAATATATATTAGTAATATTGGAAATTAGGTTTATCCAACTTACCTTTCAACACACTATCATTTAATCTACCCAATATTAGGTAAAGATGCCAGCATAACCAGTTGTTATCATTTAATTATATGCAGGTTGATAAAATAATCCTAGAATATTTTGATTTGGTTTCTGTCACCTGCAAGGTATTCTGTCCTTGAATTAAGTATCAACAATTAGGGTTTATTCCTAACTGTTTTCAGTGCTGGAACAGAAGTCCCAGCTAAGGGACAGTGAGTTGGCATTGGTGTAAAACATCTGCTGCTTGATATTTTTTAACCTCCTCACAAGACATGAACTCACCAATTAATAATCTGTAAAAACCTTTAAAGTGATTTTGGTTTTTTTTCCCCTAGAGTATTAGCTAATATTATTTTGATAGAAAGGTTAAGGTTAAGGTTGCCTTTATGTTTGTTCCTCTTATTGCAACAGGTAAGTTGTTTTTATGTTTTTATTTCTTATTTTCCATATTTGAGTGGTAGTCAACAGCTCTAGAAATACTACCCCTGTCCCTAGTAAGGCTTGTTTATATATTTTAGACCTGCATAATCTATTCTTTTTTAAATCAGATTTTGTAAGGCCTTAATGTGCTGCAGTGTGTTATGGGTGTTACACTGGGATATCAGTGCTCTTTGTGTAACTGCAGCTGTACCACTAATGCAGAATTAAATGGTACAGAAATGATGAATGGCTGCAGTGAGTGCTTCTTTCTGATACCATGGCAAACCCTCTAGAGCTTAACTTCTATTTATTCTTTATTTTGCAGGTGGAAACTATGTGATAAGTGCATCCTCCTGGCGGGAGGGACAAAGGCTTGCAAAAAAGATCCTGGGTCCAGCTCCCAGAATAGAACAGGACAGAAGAGCTGTATCCAGTGACAGAACAGGCCGAGAGAGAGCTGCCAAGTCTGGTAAGTTCTTTTATCACTGGACTCATTCATTTTACTTTATTATATAACACTGCGTGTCTGCAGACTGGAGCACTCCTGAGATTTGAGAAGTTTCTTATCAAAATCACTCCTATTTTTAACCTGGAATTTGAAGGGAGGTGGGGGGGGGGGGAAATTTTGCTCCCAACTGTGGCTGGGGTGCATAACCTCTTTTCTTGGGTGCATCATGGACTTCTTTTAGTGTCATGGTCCCTGCACGTGGGACTTGAGGGGTGGTACGTGCTCCAAGGGTGCCTGGGGTGTCTGGAAATGATTATATAGGCTGCACCCAAAGACAGGGACCACCTTGCACTCTGTCTTTGCCTCTTGAAGCTAGTGGGGAAAGGAATGGCTAGCAGCGGTCCACAGGCCTGATGAATTTTCCAAATGTGCTGTACGTAATCCCTAAGCTGTGATAGAGCATCCCAATTGAACAGGAATTGTGGTTCTTCTAGATACAGTATAACGTCATCCATGTGCATCTTAAATACTCATTGATTCCTCCACCAGCCTTTTTCAGAATTTATCCAGCTTCTCAGACAGGACAGATAAGGCATGCTGGGAACTGCTGTGCTTCTTATGGCTGTGAGGTGGTGAGGCTGGTAAGAGTAGAAGGGGCGTGGGCTCAGTCTGAGCAAAGGCTGCCACAGTCAGACTGTGACACTGAGTGAAGCAAAGAGCTCTTTACAGCGAGATCTGCCCTCCTCCCTCATCCTTCTTTTTGCAGCCGTTTCCCAGATTTGATTGCTACCTGACATATTTGACGTCTCATTCTTTAGCAGGCTGCATTGGAAGGACAGGTTCTGATTCTAGATTGGATGTCACCCGTAAAAGCTCTTCAAGAAGTTCCGAAAGGTCAAGAAGTAAAGTAAGGTCTGAAACCAATCTGAGAAAACTGGAAGCTGCTCCTCCAGGTGATAACCAAGAAGATCATACTTCTGTAAATAAGGATTTCCTGCCCATGGAGATACGTGGAATTCTTGATGACCTGCAGTTGGATTCCATGAGTACAAAGCAAGAGACGGATGTGGAAAAGCAGAATCCAAAATCCGTTTTGCCTCCTCAAAATAGGAGGAGCCACAGTCCAACCAAAAGGAAACCAGAGAAGGTGACGGCCAGCGAGGAGCCTCAGGTGATCTCTAAGAAACGCCACTATGACAGCGATGAGGTTCGTCAGTACATCATCAGGCAGCAGGAGGAGAGGAGGAAGAAGCAGAACGAAGAGAAGAAAGCACAAAAGGAGGCAACAGAACAGAAGAACAAAAGGCTCCAAGAGCTCTACAGAAAGCAGAAGGAGGCTGTTACTAAAGTGAAGAATGTGCCTCCTCCTGAGCCTTCAGCAGCCAAAAGGTTACAGGAAACCTACTCCAAACTCTTGCTGGAACAAACACTTTTAGAAGAGCCACCTCAGCTGCCTACGGTGCAGGAAACACAGGTACAGCTGATTCACTCACTCAGTGCCCTGCAGTTGTTTGCAGGAATAGCAGGTCGTATGTTTAGGGAGGCTGTGACTTTGTGTGCTGCTCTGGTTAAGAAAAAAGAACAAATCAAAATGTGTAGCTTTGCTTAAACATAGTGATTTCGATGTGCAGCCTCTTTGCTTGTTGGCCCAGAAAGGCCTACTAGAAGGTTGACTGAAAATCATCTTTTTGTTTTAAAGAGAAGCTGAATTCCAGATATTAGCCTTTTCAGTTTTGCTCCTAAACTCTGAAAATGTGTTTTTCTGGTTGTCTTCATCTCTAGCCCAGACCTGGTTATCAGCCCTCTGGGGAATCTGACAAGGAAAACAAGGCTCAAGAGCGTCCTCCGAGTGCATCCTCCAGCAGTGACATGTCCCTTTCGGAGCCACAGCTGCCACTACTGAGGTGAGCAAATGGGGCCTTGGGAGAGAGAGGAAAGTGTTCCTGCTTTCATCTCTGAGAGGTGAAAATAGCCATGGCTCTTGAGTTCCTGTTCCACTGAGAGTCATTGTCTTTACGTCAGTTACAGCATTTTCCTTGCAGTAAAGAGGAAGCTGATGCAGGAAGCCGTATGAAAATTTTAGCTCTGGCTGGTTTGTGAGTGTGTAAATAAGTCAAGTGAATGATGGTTGCTGATAATGTTTTGTTGACATCAGTGGGGTGTGTATTTCATATTGGGACACCCTTTATTTCCTCTGCCATTGGGCAGGACAAGCTGATCCTATGAACGTGTCTGTTGATTTTTCTTACATGATTTGCTCAGTGTTGCTGATTCATTTATTGTCTTGGATTCAGCCATGAGTTACTCCCTATGAAGTACCAAACACCTCTGCTTCTGCTTGGAACTAACCTTTCCCTATTTCTTTTCATGCATCTTTCCCAATTTTGAATTGTTCAGTATAATTTTCTTACTGCAAGTCAAGGTGCCTAACCAGACACTTAGATGTAAGGAACTAAAAATCCTGAAGTTTCTTGGATATCCTTAATATCCCTGCTGTGAAAACATCTTCATTTTTAACTACGTAATGAATGTCTGCTTCTTCAATGTACACTTATTTCAGTGTCTGTACTCTGAGCTAGTAAGTGCAATGAGACCTGTTTCCCTTCTGGAAAAGTTCAAGGAAGCTCCCTGGGAATGCCATGTACTACTGTGTGTAGAATAAAAAGTTAAACCGTGTAGTAAATATTGTTAGTGTAACATCGTAAAGACAAAATGTAATTGCTAATAGTAGAGGATAGAGGAGGCTCACAGGACTGCATAAGGTTTTCAGAGACTCTCACTGTAATCAGAGAAGGGTTTTTTTGGGAGACTTTAGAAGTGTTCTAGTGTTCTGGACATAGGCAGGTGATAAGGAAAAATAATTTTCTCCCTTTTGGAGTCAGGAAGTTTTTGGAAAAGACTGCTGACAGTGAAAAACCTCACTTTAGGATCTTACAACCCTAAAACGAAGAGTACACCGTCGATGACATTTCAGTTTTGGGAGTTGCTGTGTTGTTTGGTTTGTTGGTTCTTTTATTAAATAACATTGTGTATCTCTTTGCTGTCCCCTTCCCCACCCCTCTGATTCCACCAAAAAGTATTTTATCCTGAAACTAAGTCTGTGGCAGCGACGCTTTACTCTAAGACATCAATACTCGTGTAAGTCATCAATGTAAATGTTGGCTTTCCATTCCAGGAGCGATTTGATGGAGCCTCCATGGGTGCAGCCAGACAGGTTGAGCCCCAGAGTGCCGCTCCCCCAGCCCCAGGCCCTCCTGGGCTCAGGTGGAGGCCCTTGTGCCCAGCACTGGAGCCTGGAGCAGATGGACCTCCTGTCCAAGGAGTGTGACGCCATGCTGGCAGGCAGGAGGAGCCATTCTGCCCCTGTGGGGTCCCTGATGCCTCAGCCCTACCTGAATTCATCTGCTGTACAGGAAAACCTCTTAGGAAAACCTTCTGCCAGCCAGTACAAGAGCAAATTAGATCGCCTCGAAGCTCTGAAAGCGACAGCTGCTTCTCTTTCTAGCAGGATTGAAACTGAAGCCAAAAAGTTGGCTGGTGCTGGTATCAACTATGGTGCCATGTGGAACTCGGAATTTATGCAAGAAAACCAGGATGAGGGACGGTGGGCAAAGGCTGTGAGTCCTCCTGTGAGGGAGGAAAATGAGAATAATTTTTCAGCCAGAATTCAAAGGATGTTGGATGCCTGCGTGTCTCATACGACCTTCGACGACAACCTTCCTGGGGTAGGCAACCTCAGCGAGTTTAAAAAGCTCCCTGAGACCATCAGACCTCTCAATGATGTCATGAGCCTTGGCTTGAGGTCTCCTGCTGCTACCAGGCACGAAGGGATCCTGGGACATTTATCCAAGAGGCAGACGGACTCCCCGGGGCGGGAGAACCAGGCACATCCTCTGAGCAAAGGCCTCACTCCTCACGAGTCCAGCATCGACTCCATCAGCGAAGGGCCTCTCCTGAGCGATGAAAACCTCTCCGAAGAGGAAGGAGGCCAGCACAAGCAGCGGCCACTGAAGATGTTGGAGACGTTAAAAGAGAAGGATTTTTGCATTCGGGAGAGAAATGCTTTCGAGCCCATAAAGGAGTTTCAGAAAGCAGCAGAGAGGTACTCGCCGCTTTTCACTCAGACAAGTGACACACACAGCAAGGGGCCCTGGGAGGAGCTGGCAAAGGGAAGTCCCCACAGTGTCATCAACATCTTTGCAAAGAATTACCAACTTCATGGAAAAGGTAAAAATGAAAGCATTTCTCAAAGCTCTTGTGAATTGCTGTCTTCCCAGTCTTGTTGCCCCGTGCACTTCTTACTTCACAGTTAAGGAATGTGCTTTTGAGGTCTCAAATGTGAATCTGTGTAAGATATGATTTACAGTTGTCTCATGCAGGATGTTTTGTTGCATTTTCATTTTTTTTGTACAAATCTATTCCTGTTTTTATGAGTACTTTGTCTCTGGCCTGGAGCTCCTCATTCTGAGGAGGAATGTTTTCTGAGAAGTTGATTTTTGGCTTGTGGTGGTTTTTCTCACTTCTTTTTACCTTCATATTATTTTCTTCAAAGATGATTGCATGAAATTTTATGCAGACGACTCTGCTGTAAAGCACTGTGCTCTTCAAGAATGGAGTACATTAATGAAGTAAAGAATTCAATAATTTACAAGAAGAGGAAGACTGTGCTTGTTATGTTGTGCTAAAACCGCCATGGGACAGCTGTACTGCTGTTCCCCTGATGATTTTGTGTTTGAAAGGAAATCATTGTAACTCATGGTTGGCAGCATTTTAGTTCCTGTCACCTATTTGTGTTTGCATTTGTTAATATTTTTGTCCTCTCCCCTCTCTCTGCACCCTTCAGTGTTTGAAGAAAGGCTGAACGGAGGCTCTGCCCTTCTGCGTCCTTTGCTCCCTGCCATGAGCCCTCCAGAGAGTGTGGCTTCCTACGAGGATGATTTTGCCTCATCACAGGGAAGCAGCACTTTAACAGACAAAAAGATTTCACGTGACCTCAGGTAACTGTGTTAGACTTCCTAGAAGAATAAAAATGCAGAATTCAGGAGAAGATAGTTAATACAAAATCTGTTTCATAATACGCTGCTTGTCTTTTCTGCTGTGCTGTCCTACAAAATGATGAGCTACTTTCTTAGGACCTTGCATTTAATATAGCAGCCAGCATAGTTAAGACAGAGTCCAATATTCCTGTTTCCTGTCTAATTTTTGCTCTTCTTCAGCCTGGACAAGATTGTCCAGATGGACAGTCCATTGGTGGCTTTAGACAAGATCCTTATCCTTTGTAGTGCAGTGAAAATTAGTTCTGTGACTTGTGTGGCTGCAATAATGCTCAGTTGGATAGTCTGTGATTCAGAAGAAATAGAAAAGCTATTTGTAATTCTGAAAATGCCTTCAACACTTCAAAACTTAGTAGTAAATCTGTAATTGCTTTAGTAAGCATTTGTCAGTGCTTACTTAGTAATGGATGCATAAACTGTAAAAATTTTTAAAAGCTTGTTCAAATTAAAATTTGAAGACTTTAGATCCTGGACTCTCCATGTCTACGCTGCAATGTCTGAATTTTCCAAGACCCTCTTTTTTGTAATGAGCTACATTTATATCTTTTGGGCACCGTGGGGAAGGCCACAAGTGTGTTTGTACCAGCGATACTTAACTTCAGAAGAAAATAATTCAAAAGGCACTTTGCACACTCAAAATGTTGGCTGCAAGACAACAGTTTCTTCCTGATTAAAACTTCTTTCTTCTGTTAGTATTATTTAGTGTATGATGCATTGGCAAGCCTTTTGTGATCCTTTCTTGAAAATTGCTCGTGTTTCTGGCAGTGGATATCTGTGTGCCCAGAGATTATCTGAAATGCAGCCACATTTTGAGTCGTTCCTTTGTTGTTCAGGTATAGTCAAACAGCTCTTAAGAGTTAAAATTGGAGAGGATAGTTGTTATCCACCTTTTAGTCTTCCATATTATTGTGGAAGCATGTTTCAGTATCATACCAAACTTCCCAAAGTTTTAGCTGTCATAGCTTTTAATCTCAAAACCGAGACTTTTCTAGATGGGCTGATTAGTGCAGTTTAGTCACCTAAATCAAAGCGTGGCGGTTTCCTTGTGCACGGTGTAACATGGGAGCTGGAAGTCCTTCATCACCATCAATATGCTCTTTTTTTAGTGTTGCTGGCAGCAGTAATTCGAGCATTCAGGAAGAAATTCCCAGTAGGAAGTCTCCCCTGGAGCCTCGATGTGTGGAGCTTGGTTCTCAGCACTCGTCTGCGCCGCGCTCTGCAGCGTCTTCCCGCTCATCTGCTTCCTCCAAAAAGAGAGGGAAGAAAGAACGTAAGAGCAGTACTTGGCTGGAGAGTAGCTTCTTTATGGAGGCCTTTCTTGTTAGAAAAATTGCAGTCCTATGTATCTGGAAAGTGTAATCTAATAGTGGTAGAATGATTGATTTACTCTTCCAGTGATTCCTTCTTAGATTCTGTTTGACTCTGGTTATTCTCTTACGTTAAAATATAGTAATTTAAAGTTAAATAGGCAAGTTGTTGTTAAGTTTCCTTTCCTAAACCAGCCTTCTAATAAATCAGTTAATTTCAATATTGTGTGGGAACTATCCTTAGATTCTGTACTGAGAAAATTCCAGTAGGCTTCTGAGTTATGGCCGTGTTTATGAAGGTGACAACAAATTTGCCTGAATGCTTTATCTTTGCGTCACAGTTAGTTTTCATCAGTGCACAAATTAATAAATGCATTGGTTTCTGTGGTGACCTGTACATTACAAAAGCATGAAGAGACTTGAGGCTTGATGCGCTCCTAGTATATAAGTAGTGGATTAAAAATGCTAGGTTTTAAGCCAATAGAAACATGACAAAAATAGAATTAGGCATTTTAAATTATGTCTCTTCCTGTTTTTTTCAAAATTCTTTACCTTTCCCAAAAAAGCTAGGTTATATTCTGATTATTAGTACTAAAGAATCAAATAGATGTTTTCCTTATTTAAACTGGTAGCGTGCTGAAATGAAAGCTGAATGAGAGTTTTGGCAGTGAACAGAGAAAAGAACTTCATTGCCAATTCAAATCACATTTCTTGCTTGTTGGATCTATAGACTTCCTAACTCAGAGGCTTTTTTAATTGGGGAAAAACTTCTCAATTCGTTGTGTTGGGGCTTGTGATGGTAAAGTGTTCATATGTAGAGCCAAACAAACTTTTGACATTGTTGTTGCTTCTTAGGGTTGGACTCTTTCAATGGAAGTTCTCACCACTTTTCTGTGGAAGAAGATAAAATACTGTCTGAATTAGAGAGGGGATCTCAACAGTCTAAGAAATCTTTACTGAGTAGCAGAATTTCTAATAAAGAGCATGAGCAGAACCCAGATACTGACAACACACTGGAAAACTTGTCTGGGCACTCCCTGATGAGGTAACAGGAATGTTATAAGACCTTATGCAAATATAATGGTGCTTGGTAGTGTTACTGGCTGTGTGTGTGCAAAAGGGAAGTAACAGAAATGGTCAAATCTTAGTAGGATGTGCATGCAAAAACCCCATTTTTTTCCCTGTACTTTAAATATTAAACCTGGTGTCCTGTGATGTTCAGTACCTTAAGCATTGAAATACAGGTTTTGTTTCCCTTTTCTAGAAAAGGTCTGTTAGAAATGTGTCAGGGTTTATTTAACCTGGGCAGTCACCTTTCTTTTTTCAGTACATACACAGACAATTTTGGCTGTACTTGTGTTCAGCTAATACTCACAAAGCTATCCAGCTCTGTGAGTCTGTGCCTTTTGAGAGATGAGCCCATCCTTGGAAAAGAGTGTATTTAAAAAAAAAAAAGAAAAAAAAACCCGTATGTTTTCTATTGCAACCTCTTTTTGTCTAGCTAAAAGTGCAGTTTTTCTGCTCATTGTCCAGTGAAGGTGGTTATGAAGCACTGAGTTTTCACTGCACTTTTTCCCAAAAAGCAACAAATAATATGAGTGATCTCTCATTCTGTGTTGGTTTAGAGCAGTTCTGAGGTATTGGCTTCTTTTGGTGACTGTTGCTGACATCCAGGATTGGGTTTGAAAGGTCCTTTGACCTCCTAAGATGTGCCAAGTAAAGCAGAATGTCTTCCCAAAGGATTTAAATGGCCACTGTTAATCCTCTTCAGCCTAATAAAATCGAAATAGTAAAATCAAGAAGCATCTGTATCATTTTCTCTGTTTAAAAAAGAAATATCTTTTCTCAAAAAGTGTTACCCGAGTATCTTACAAATTGCTCAAGTCAAGTTTTGGTCTCCATTGCATTTTAGGAGTGAGGTCGAGACTCAGGGCAGTGGCTTATCACAATCAGTTGCATCCATAGTAAACTCTTTTTAAAATGCAAATGCAGATGGTTGCATCCTGACTTTCTCATGCCAGGCTCCTAACAGGAGGCACTGAAACTGCTTGTGTGGTTATGTAGAAGAACATGAAGATACTGTGTTAATTTAAAAATAAAAAAAGAAAAAGTTTGTGTATGTGCTAAGTAGGCTTAATACTTGGGAGAAAGTAGGGTGCTCTAAAAGCTTGAACTGTGAACTGAGATTTAGGGACAGAACTCTTCTGGTGATGCCATTTCCTGAAGACAGACTGAGCCTGTGCAAACTGAACAGACTGTGCCCTTTGCATGGATCTGTTTGTTTGTAGGAATGGAAGGACAGGGTTATTCCTTTATTTTATCAACTGGACTAGGAGAATTCTTGATTCCTTGTGCTTATTCTTTCACTGCCAGCTTCTCAGACAAGGGAAGACCCCAGAAGACACCGACTTCTTCCCCATCTCCCGGCTCCCAAAAAATGTTGCAGTTGGATTCTGTAGTCAACGCAGCAGAGAGAGTCAAGTCCCCTGCTGGCTTTTCTGGAGGTCCAGCCCCAGGGCTGAAGCCCAACGGGGCCTTCCCTGACGTGGGCCTGGGAGCCAGCAGGTCTGCAGCGGGAGCAGCCTCCGCAAGCGGTGAGCGTTCGTGCCAGCCTCGCTGCTGCCGGGGCAGCTGCAGCGATGGGGCTTTTGGTGTGGGACGCTGAGGGTGAGCAGTGTGTGTTGCCTGTCCTGCAGGGTGCATGCGTTTCTCCCCCGCGGGGCTGCAGCACCGTTTGTCAGCAGAGCTGAACTACCTGAGCGCCATCGAGGAGTCCGTGCGGCAGCTCTCGGATCTGGAGCGGGTTCGAGGCATTTCCCTTGCCCAGCAGGAGAGTGTTTCTTTGGCTCAGATTCTCAAGGTAATGGGAAAACACTTCTATGTCTTAACCTTTTTTTTTAAATTCTTTTATTGTTCGTTTGCAAGAAAATTAATTAAGTTAGGGCAAGTTTAAATTTTCTTAACTTAGAGGAATCGTAATGGGTGTGATGGGAATCTCTGGTAATGGCCAGTTTTTAGGATTAATATCTGTTATCTTTCTTATTTAAAGGAAGCAGCTAGTCTGCAATATGTGTCATTAATATACCATTAGCTGGAATCACTGTTTTGGTTGTGTTCCTCCAAAAGCATGATTGTTTACTGGGATTGATGTTGAGTTCCAGTGCCACGCAGTATAGTTGTTTGGGCTGGATGATTTGTTTTATTCCACAAAACCAGTATTTTTGGTTGAAGTTTCCTTATGTTGGCAAGATTGTTTATTCTAGTTTGTTGTATTGATTGATCACCTAAACTCCTTTCTGCACTGTGGTGGTGGAAGAGTATGGGGAATGTGCATTGCCTTAAAAAGGAAGAGGAGTCAGTAAAAATTCTGTTTCAGCAGAAGAGGCATCAGATCTACTCTAACAGAGTAGATCCAGATCTTTAAGAGGTAGTTGCAACCAGTGGCTGAGGCAAATCACATCTTTATGTTTAACTTGCATGGTTAAAAATTGTTTTCCTGATTTGTAGGCACAACAGCAGCGCCACGAACGGGACTTGGCTCTCTGGAAAATCAAGGCTGAGCAAGAAGCTTTAGAAAATCAGAGACAACTGGAAGAGGCAAGGCAGAAGGCAGCTCAGGTAAGGCTGCCCTTCAGAAATGTGAAGTGTGTAAGAGGCAAAATGTTATAAGTAAATCTGTGCCTACAGCTATTCTTCATTTGCAGCTGGGAAAATATGAAAGTGCCATAAGGGGTTTAATATAGCTAAAACAAACTCTCATGGGCTTATTTCAAACTTTTTTCTGCCAGATTTTGAGCAGTAAATCCATGGTTACTATAGCCAGTCCGTTCTGAGGAGCTGAACTGTCTGTGTTTTGTGCACAGGTGCATGCAGAGTCACTGCAGCAGCTGGTCCAGTCACGGCAGGAGGCTGCACAGGAGCCCCTGTGCAAGGCTGCAGCCAAACAGGCAGAACCTGCGCTGCTCTCTGCAGATGCAACTCACCAGCTCCGTGAGGTGAGGTGCTAGGGAAAGAGAAAAGCTTTTTTAATTACAGTATCACTGTGAATACTTCTTTGCCTTTTAAGTTATTTTCTGTTTGGTGTCATTCTTGGTACAACTTCTTCGCTTTTGTAACATGACAAATGACAGGACTTCAAAGGAGCTACTCTGGCATCGTTACTTAGAAGTCAATCAGCAGCCTTAAATCCCTGTTCCATATTCTTATGATCTTCCAGTAATGAACTCTTAAGAAGTTTGTTCTTCCAGGATAGATTGATGACAGTGAACACAACGTCTTCAGTTTGTAACAGTTGCTCTCCATCTGGGATTGATCCTGTATCTGTTTCATGTGCAAATTAAATTAGAAAGGCAGAGAATTGCAATTTTGCTTAATGCTGAAGGTAGAAGAACAACAAATAAAATTTTAAAAAAAGGAAAAGGGAGAATCTTCAGCAAAGCTCTTGACTTGGTACAGAGTTTGAAGTTTCTGTGTTGTGAATCTCTCTTTTTTTCTTTTGTTATACACGATATTTATTAGTTTTCAAGTTTTTATATCAATGTATCAGTTTTTATATTTCTTCAGTATGTAGAAACTACTTTAAACAAGGAGCACAGTAACCAAGAAATGCTCTTACTCCATGACAGTTTAGAAATCACTGTGACTGTGGGTCATTATTATGGGATGGAGTGCAAAAGGCTCATGAATGTGAACAGAAATGGTTCTTCACAGCTCATGCACATGTTGGTGCTCACCAAGGCTGGTTTTATGATGAATAATGGAATTGTACAATACTACTGACGTACTTGTTCTGGGCTCTGCCAAATCTGTGAAGTTTAAATAATTTTTGAGTAGACAAGAATGGGTTAAAGGAGCAGAGAAGCTCAGACATCTCAAACAGATGCAGTGTATTGGTCACTGAGAGTAGGGAGTGAAGTCTTAGATAAAGACAAAAAAAACATTTGTAGTTTTTAGAGCAGAAGTGGGTAGAAACCGCTTAAGAAACAATGGAGAAGAAAGAGAGAAGGCAACTTTTATTTGGTGTAGGGTTTTAATCTCCTCTAGTCTTGACTGAAGTTTGAAGTCTGAGCATGAGAGGTGCTGGTGGAGAGGCTGATGGGGATGACCTGGCCACTGATGCTGGGTTAGCAGAGTAACTTTTCCGTGTCCCTTCCCAAGTGACTCCAGGTACTCAGCTGAAGAGCCATTTGTTTTGACTGGAATGCAGCAGTGGAAACACCACTGTGCTGGGAATACATGCAAAGGAATGGAGTATGGAGGAATCTGTGTTCACAGAGCACCTTTACCACCAGAAGTGCCGTGTTGTTAGAAACCACTGTAACCCCATGCCTTACACACTTGTTATAAATCACTGAACTGCCTGCCAGAGTGATTCTTTTCTCTCCCAGAAGCATTTGGATGCTGCCAAGCTCACCGTGTTGCCATTTTTTGCTGTTGTCAGATGACAGAGTTAGCACGGAGCCAGGTGTCAGACACGGGCAGTGCCCCCTCAGCCGCTCCGGTCTCCACCTTGTTTGAGCACCAGCGCCAGCACCATGCAGAGTTCATGAAGCAGCTGAGGGCCCGAGCTGATGCAAACAGGTTTGGCTTAATGATTCACATCTTGGCAGGGGGGGAAGTGAGATTTGTTAGGTTTGGCCTCACCTATTCTTGCAGATAATGTTAAGATGTCATAATGAGTGAGCGTTTAAGATGAACTTGGATTCCGTCTTTGTGCCCTTAATAGCGTACACCAAGGGTGGCATTAACTGGTTCTGTGAAACTCTGCATAAAAGAGTAGAAAAATGTTTTGTAGGATGATTTCACCTAGTTTAAGCTTTAAGAACTGTTTTAGCAGAAATTTTAGCAGTTACTGCTTCTAGTAAACTGATGAAAGCTCACGAAAACTGTGTTACTCCTGTGGTTACAACAATGTGGATTTACCCCAAATACTTGTAATTTCCAGGAAATCTGAGTCTGGTGCCATATCACAAGCTAAAGAGGAGACAGGTGACTCAAAACAGACTTACTCACCAATGTTTGATAGTTACTCTGAGTCCTCGAGATCAAAGGTTCATGATCAGAGGTAAGAAGCTTACATGTTCACTTACTTGATCTAGTTAGGTCCAATGAAGTCTCTCACAGCCCTTCTCTGATCTTGAATTGGAAAACTGTTGTCCTCTGTAGTTCTCCTAACTTCTAAAACAGAATTTCTAACTTACTAATTCTTTGACAATCTGAAAGAAGATTGTTATCATCACTACTCACTGCCAGGTAAAGGATGTGCATACCTTCAGACCACATGGATTTCAAGCTAGAATAAAAACAACAATCAGTAGTTTGATAAAACTTGGAATTTTAAAGTAGCCAAACTGCATTTTAAAACCAAAACCAAACCTTCTGCATGTTGTTTGTTGTTGTGATGTTAATCATGGTGTGTACAGTAGTAATGTAATATAAGCATTTTGAAATGTGCAAAGTATTTTTCAAATAATAATCTCTGGCTAACACAGTAGTACCAGCAGCCGCCAGGAGAGCCCTTCAGTTCCATCTTCTAAGGAGAATGAGAAGAAGCTTTCCCGTCGGGAGAAGACAGCCAGCAGTATTGAAGAGCAGGCTCAGACTGCTGCAGATGATTCCTTGCCCAGTGACAGTGTTTTGTCCCTGCCAGATGAAAAAGGTTGGCTGTACTGCTGGTGTCTGATGGGTCTGAAGGTGGGGAGGGGGCAGGGAGGGAGGGTGGTGCTGTTTCAGCATGAATTTCTGAAATAAATGAAGGGAGGTGTATGAAGAAAGCTGAGCCCCAGGTGGATTGTAGTCTCTTAAGATGTAAGAGGGAATGGCACAGTGAGATGGGAACCTTTGAGATTCCCATTAAGCTGTGTTAGCTTAGCCAGGTGCTGAACCTGCAGGCACAACAGCGAATGTTTCAGCAGCTCCAGATGTGTTTATACCTGTGTACATAAATCTTTTAGGTGGCTCAAAGCTGAATAACAGATGTCCTCTATTGAAAATCACTCTTTCCTGAGCACTCATTTTTCTACATTAGTTATTTCCCGGTCTTTCTGACCTTCCCTAACATCAGCGAGATGAGACAGACTAAAATTGCATTCACAATGCAAAACTGAGTAAAAAGCTGCTTCCCTGATTTCTCCCTCAGATTCCGCTTCTGTTGCAACAGAATATTCCCTGAAATTTGATGAGTCCATGACAGAGGATGAGATTGAAGAAAAATCTTTTCGGTCTTTGCTGCCCTCTGAGAGTCATCGCAGAAATAATCTGGAGAAGAAGCGGGGCAGTCGTGATGATTCTGATGAGGAAGTGTCCCCAGACAAAACAGCTCTGTCATCTATCAAGGTAGATGAGACAACCATATTTAAATTAAATTAAATTAAACTGAGTTAATTTATGGTTAGGCTGATAAGCTTCAAGTGAGCTGTTGTTAGCTGTGTTTGCAGGGTTGAGAGTTCTTTTCCTCCTTGTGGTTCTCTGAGCAGCTCAAAACAGAGAGATGTGTGAATCATGCTGTATGTCACTGTTGTACAAGGGTGATGACTTATGGAACAGTCCATCCAGGTGTCTGCCTTGTGGCTTAGGAGGAGTGACTTTTTGAGGTGGGTTTTAAAAGCCCAGTGGATTAAGTCCTCCAACTATGCTAACACACAGCTAGGAAATACAAGAGGATACCTCATCTCCCTGGCCAAAGTGGGGACCTCCCAAAACAGCCACACAGCTCAGAGCAAAAAAAGCTGCACAGAGCTCAGAGAAAAACCAGTTTCCACCCTTGCATCCATTTTTGTATCCGTGTACACGCATACACAGATGTGCACTTTGTAATGGAAAAAAAAAAGCCATGGCATTTCTGTGGTTTTGTGCCAACTTTGTCTTTCCTTCTAGGAGCTAAGCATGCCGTTCTCAGGGGGGCAAGACAGTTTCTCCAAGTTTACCATGGAGATGGTAAGGCAGTACATGAAGGAGGAGGAAATGCGAGCAGCTCATCAGTCCTCACTGCTGCGGCTCCGGGAGAAGGCTCTCAAAGAGAAGACCAAGGCTGAACTGGCTTGGCTGGAACACCAGAAAAAGTAAGGCAGCTCTGAATATGTATAACTGCTGACTGACCATTTCCTTCTACTTTTCAAGGTTTTGGTTCCACCTTACCTCTCTCTTATTAAGTATTAGTGGTTGAATTTACCTTCTGACATGAGTGTTCTGTACAGTTGTTACTGGGACTTGGGAAAAAACAGTTTATAAGTGTGCTTGGATATTTACATTGAATAGGATTCGATTAAGAACTGCACTGAAACAGTAGAAGGGCAGATGTTTCTTATCAGTTAGAGAAGGTAGTTGCCAACCATTGCTCTGTGCATCTTAAGATATTTCAGATATTTGACCTTTCTTTGCTTGATGTGTACCTGAGGTCATTTTAGTTGACTCAGGCCACATTTTGTGAATCTGGACACAGGCTGTACTTAGTGATTTGTTTCCAATCTAAGATTGTCCTGAAGTCCACTTGAAGTACCCACTGATACTAGTAAACAGCAGTGGCCAGATTTAAGCAGTGATTTTCTCTGTGTGAGAGTACCGTTGTTCAGCAGACATTTTCTTACAATTTCTTGTTATTGTGGATTTGACAGAGGATTATTGGGTAGTGAGCCAAGTGTGTTGGGTCTCTCAAATGGTGAGGTGAGTGTGCTACCACTGCAGAGCTCCTGCCCATTCTTGTGTGATCTCCTATTACCCGCACTGGCCTTTTTACTGTGCCTGTCTGACCAAACAATGCAAAATATTCCACCAGAGAGCTTGCCAAGGATTAAGGTATATATTCTTCTGCAGAACAGGAAAAGTAAACTTTTTCTTTCACTTTAAAGAGTAAAAGGCCTGTTATGCACTTTTTTTTCCTATTACTTGATTAGTATTTATTAATATAAAATAATCTTCTTACTTTATTTATCCTTCTTCCTTTCAATCTATTTGCAGGCACTTGCGAGACAAGGGAGAGGATGACAAGATGCCTCCCATTCGAAAGAGGCAGCGTGGTCTGCTGCTGAGATTACAGCAGGAAAAGGTAAGGGATGCCCTCAGGAAAGTCCTGTTGAAAGCCATGTGCACCCATTAAATGTTTCAGACACTGTGGATATAGGAATGGAGAACCAGCAGGATTTCTTACCTGTAAGTTTGATTTGCATTTCAGTCCCATTCAGCACGTTGTTCTCAAAGCTCCTTCTCTTTCTGTATTGAGACTCTGAAGCATTAATTGATCTCCAGTTCTTTGCTGCCGAAGTTCAGCCTAGTTCCTTCCTCATGTAATTGTACATAGCTTTGAGTGTGGTCTTGAGAGGAGTCTGTCAGTGTTCTTATGCTGAATCTTTTGTACCTAAAAGGCAGAAATCAAACGTCTTCAGGAGGCGAACAAGGCTGCTCGGAAGGAGAGGCAGCTCATCCTGAAACAGCAGGCGGAAATCGAGCGGATCCGTCAGACCACCATGAAGCTGCAGGAGAAGCTGAAGTCTGCAGGAGAAAACAAGCTGGTGAGCGTTCAGCACAGAAAGCTGGAGTCTCTCTGCTTCAGCCTTGCAGCTTCAGTGTTGGTAGCAGTGTTAGGCTGCTAGATTGGACCTGTCGCTTTTGGAGGTTTTGTCTGCCTGAAATGATCTCACCCCTTTATCTCAGCAGTTTGTGTTCAGTTTCCTTAGAGCTTCATTTAAGGAAATGCCTTTGGAGAAGTTACAAAATGTTTTAAATGCACAGTAGATGGTGTCTGTTCATTCTCAAGCTGAACTGATGATTTTGGGTGTGAGTTGTTGGACGCTTAGGTCTCTCAGGCTTTGATTTTTTGTTGGTTATTGTCAGGCCCAAAGTACCAAAGAAAAGCACTAACCCCAAAACTCCCTTCTGTGTGTGTGTCAGTGCAATTATGCTAAGTTTCTTGCATGTACTTTACAAAGTAGCAAAATGAAATTTTGGTAACTGGCTGCCTCCTTACAAAATTTAGAGAAGACACATGTTTAGTAGTAGTACTGTAAAAAAAATCGGTTTCCTGTTTGGGTAACTGAATTCTGGTGGTTTGTTGGTTGGGGGGGCTTTTTGGTTTGTTGTTTTTTTGGGGTTTTTTTGTTGTTCTGGATACAGTTAGGGGAAAACTTAAGTGTGCTAAAAGCTGCATGTCAAAAATGAGGTTATGAAGTTCAATCTGCAAGTGGACAGATTATCTGAAGCAATATTTCATGTAATGACATGAGATGACAATCTAAATTAACACAATTTGAAAGGGATTTTGGAACATTCTTTTGCTGCTTCTTTTTTATTTTAACCCTTTAACTGCAGGAACTTCCCAGTGAGGATGACATCAAGCAGAGCAATGGTTCCAGCCCCCTTCCCACCGATGCAGAAACACGCAGCCCTTCCCCAATCTCCATCTCCAGCAGTGAGACCAGCAGCATTATGCAGAAACTTAAAAAAATGCGCAGCAGAATGGATGAAAAGTAACTATATTTTTTTTTTTTCTTTTACAAAAGTTAGCTGTTTAAATGGAACACGTTGGTTTGGCCCACATCTGCACTAAAAATGGCCATCAGAAATATTGGTGGTGTAGATATCACACTTTGATCTGAATTGCCTGAAAAACAGCTGATTGGAAGCATGAGTAAAACTACCTTAATCTTTGAATATAATAATTTAAAGGCTATATAATAATTTATAGTGAATATAATAATTTAAAGTTCTTGCATGACACTAAGATTCAAACATTTTGGCAGACCTTGTGATCAAGGTTTTACTGCAGGAGATTTGGTTTAATATTCTTGGTACTTGATAGAGTTGGTGAAAGCACATCAGCTTAAGAGATGTTGATGTTTGTAGGTAAAAGGAATATGGACAGGTTGTGTCTTGGCAGCACATCCTGTCAGAGTTTCACATCCTCTCACGGTTTCTCTTGCAATGAGAGACCTGAAGTCAAATGGTCAAAATGGTGCCTGTATTTTGTATCTTCACTTTTACCTTAAAGAGTGAAAAACCATAGGGAGTGAGACTCTGGAATTACAGTGCCAATTTTTATTTTGAGTTAAAATGTAACTTATGGCAGCAGTTGTCTTATGCAAAAACTGGGAACTGAGTTTCAGATCTGTCTCACAGAAAGACACTGAGGTTGTCAGGTGTGTGATTTCTATCTAATTATCCAGCTGCTGAATTTTAATTTTGATTGCATTAAAATCAGCTAGGGTAAATTCTTTAAATGTTTTCTTTCTTAATGGAGGTGATATGTATGTGACTGAGAAGATAATGTGGTTCACAGGTTGGAAAAATGTTGAAAAGGCTTGTGAGGCTCCAGAGGAAATAACAAAATCTCTGTGCAGTTCCTGGGTCTGAAAACCTAAAATGAATCTCCTGATTTCACCTGTGAAGTTGTTTTAGATAAAAAACTGTTTCTGCATCCTTTGGATGTAGGAGTTACTTTGTATGCCTGAAACATCTCAAACACTTCACCCACCTGTGCTCATTTTTTGAAGCCCTAAATTCTTATTTGAGACCAAGTCCTTGAAAGTCTGGCTTCTGCCACTTGCCACAAGAAATAGTCTTTGCTTAAACAATTCATTTGAGCTTAGAACCAAGATAATATCTGCACTTAGTTGGGGTGTGGGTGATCTTTGGGGAGTGTTTTCCCTTGAGACTCCGAACACAGCTGGATAAAACATCCCAAAGCAAGGTAAAGGCCAGCTTTCCTTGGCTCCTCAGCAGCCTGTTTGCTTGCAATCATTTGAGAAGCACATTTCCTACCTAGGCCTGTATTTGAGTATGATAAAAATAAACCTCAATCTTTTGAGACTGGTAAATGACTTGAGATGGGGACCTGAAAAGCCTCTGTGTTGTAGGCCATGCTGACTTCTAGGGTTTCAAGAATTTATTTTTTTGTCTTCTGATCTTATTTGTTTTCCCCACAAACAAATTCAACAAATTTCAAGTGGTGGTAAAAAACAATTGCAGCTTACAAATTTTGAGATACAGGATTAATACTAAAAGAGATGACAAATAGATTTGTATATTCAAGACTTTCTTTGATACTTTTTATCAGCTAGTGGCTTTGTCAGTACTGGCCTTGAAATCTGATTTTTTCAAAGTACCTTTCTAAGTAACATTTACAATTGCATAAAGTCTTCTATATTACAAGGAATAGTAGCAGATATAATGCATGTTTTACCTTTAAAGATATTTTAGTCATCATTTGATTATTATTTTATGTAGTTGAAAATATTGCTCACCCAAAGAACACTTTTCAAAAGCTGGATACCAGGATTTGAGATGGAACAATTACTTATAGGCATAAAGAGTGGAAATTGCGTGTGCTCTACAGGGTCATGTGTTTTTGGTTTTATAGTTTTAAAAGTTTTGGATTGTTGTAGGTTCAAAGGAGGAAGTATTTTCTATAAGCCTGAATGATTCTCTGAAACTTGATTTCCCTCCTGTACAGTTTTTGCACACCTTTGGCAGGTGTTGTGGTAGTGACCACAATATTTATTGATTGAAAAACAGTGCTGACTTGGTATCTAATATTAATGCCCTGATTTGTAAAGCACAGAAATACAAGGGTAAGGTTTGGGGTGTAACGATAGCAGGGATGTTTGAGGGGAATCAGGGTGGGAGAAGGGGCTCGAGGGAAGGAGCTGAATGATAAATACCAAGGAACTGGGAAAGCCTGCTCTGCTGGATTTGCTGTACTCCACAGTAAGCTGGAAATCCTTTGGCTTCCTTACCTAGGAGGCAGCTTTAATATTTGTCTACTGCTAAAAGGGGAATGAAAGAGCTGTTTTCATTTTAACTGATGGTCTGTGTAGCCTGCATGTGAACAGGAGCATGCTCTGTCAAAGAGAATGAACCACTTCCCCTGGCTTTCCTCACATATGCAGCATTGATGATAATCTGTGCAATAACTGATTAAATGCTTATTTTCATTTGCTTTTCCTTAATGTGCTTCTTAGCTGGCATTGTAGTTGATAGAGCTAAATGGAGCATGGTATTTTTCTATAAATTTGATAATTCATTAGGAATTAGCTTAAAATGGTAATACTTTTAAGAAAGACCATTTTAAGCAGAGCTGTAAGTTATGTAGATTTTTTTTTTTAAACAATAGATATCTTTCTGCTGTTTGTACTTCAGATGAAATATATGAGTATTCTGAGATCAAGTCTATACTTCTGTTGCAAAAAAAAATCACAATTAGCAGCTAGAATATGAATGGCAGGTATATCTTGGACTGTTCCTGGAATTGTTCATGTTTTAAAAGTAAATTATTTAATCTCTTTTTTTCTTTGCTCTTCCACTGGTGCTTACCTTATGTAAAAATAATTTTACTGAGGTTTTGCCAGTTGAAGAAAATGTGTTTAAAGTTTCAGACCAGCAAATTGTTGATATTTCAAAACCAGCATGCTCTTTAATACCCTCTTTTGAGAGAATAGCATGAGATGGGTCAGGCTGAGATATGTTAACTGGTGCCAGTGGAAATCTGCATCAAAGTAATAAAACCCTCCAAAATTTAAAGAAAAATACAGCAGTGTGAAAGTAGCTTGTCTTCCATTAACAGAAACCGAGTGTTTTAAGTGTATGTTCTATAACCTTCTGCATAACAGTGTATAGTTTTTGTACTGCAGATGTTGGGTATTAACTATACAATGTTAAATGCAATTAATTTTAAAGTTCTTTGCCAGATGCTATCCTTTTCTCATTCTTTCTGCCTTAATTGCTATCTTAGTTTTAAACTCTTCCTCCTTATTTTGTAGACACTGCTCTCCTGTTCACTACTTCTTCTCTGTCTTTACGTCTCACCACTGGGCCTCTCTCAGTGTCTGTTTTCCCAACCTCCACCCCAAATTCCAGCTGTATATCTACAACCAATTGGTCAGGTAACTGTATATTTCTCCAGTGATAGACTCTTTGATAGAGCATGCTCTGTTCAGTCCTAGAAGGTCCAGAGGTTCTTCAGCAGTGGATGTGGTTGACATTTGCCTCACCCTTTCCAGATCTTTATCAATGCATAGACAGGGGGATCACTCCACCCTCAGCAGCAGGCTGAGCAGTGCAGCCGATTTGCTCTGGAGGGAAAGGACCTGGAGAAGCTGCAGGAGTGGCCAGTGTGACCCTCATGAGGGCCAACAAGTGCAGGGCCCTGCACCTGGGTCAGGACAATCCCCGCTAGCAGTTCAGTCTGGGCAGTTCTTCAGAGAAGGGCTCGGAGATGCCCATGGCCAGAACATGGCTCTGCAGTGTGCACTTGCAGCCCAGAAAACCAGCTCTGTTTTGGGCTGCGTGGAAAAGCAGCAGGTCGAGGGAGGTGGCTCTGCCCCTCTTCTCCACTCTGGTGAGACCTCACCTGCAGCTCTGGAGTCCCCAGTGCAAGAAGGGCGTGAGCTGTAGGAGCAGGTCCAGAGGAAGCCACAAAAAATGACCTTTCCTATGAGGAAAGGCTGAGAAAGTTGGGCTTGTTCAGTCTGGAGAAGGCTCCAGGGAGACCTTATTGTGCCTTTTCAGCATATACAGTGAGGTTATAAGAAAAGGGCAGAGAGACTTGGCAGGGCCTGTAGTGAGTGATAGGGCAAGGGGTAATGGTTTTAGGCTGAGAGGGTAGATGTAGATAAAATAGAAGGAAGAAGTTCTTTGCTGTGAGGTTGGTGAGGCACTGGCACAAGTTGCCCAGAGAAACAACCTGTCCCATTCCTGGAAGTGTTCAAGGCCAGGACAGCTGGGGCTTTGAGCAACCTGGTCTAGCAAAAGGTAGACTATGGTAGGGGAGTGAAACAGGATGATCTTTAATGTCCCTTCCAAACCAACCCGTTCCAGGATTCTCATCTCTTACTCTTGTGCTCTGAGTGACAGTTCCCTTTGCTCCCACATCTAGTTACTACTTCAGAATAACTGCTGAAACCTCACAGGTTGGGCTTATACCTTAACATGGGCAAGTACAGGTTAGAGCAGCATACTAATATTTGAAATGCATGGATAAAATGTGTGATGGTAGCACCAGGGCAATAGACTTTGAAATCATGCTGCTGTAATCTGAGTGCTGCTGCTTCCTCATTGCTCCCCCACATCTCCAGCTGCATAGATGCCAGATGTGCTTTTGCAATTTTTTTTTCTGCTTTTTGAGGATAAATGTGTACGCTTGGTGTTGCAACTGGAACCCTCTAGACTGCAGTAAATATTAAGGCAATGCATCTGCTGTTTTGTGGCTCTGGCCTTTAAAAACCCAGAGTTATGAAGGGGTCTGCATCTTTGGCCATGCTGCTTTGATCCTCCTCTTGTGGGTTTTTTTTGTTGGAATCTTCTTTCTCTGCCATCGCTTCTGTCGACTTATCTTTCTTATTGAGTAGTTCTTGTGTGATAATTATTTTCATGGAAATTTCATTAATTCTCCTCCTGTTTGTGGTCTTCTGGGTTAATTCATTTGACATCTGCTTTTACGGAGTTCTGCTCTTTTGAATCTATTTATCTCAGCCTTTCTCTTGCGTTTTATTTCAACTGGACTTGCCTCTCTCAAGATCAAGTAAACTGCAAAACTTTCTGATGAAATCAAACAGTAAAAAGAAAGAAGAAAAAAGTTGCTTTTTGCATTGTGGTCATAGTAATAATGACCTCTAAAACAAGTTCCACATGCATGATCTGCTGGACTAAGTGGAACTGATGTGTGTGTGAGAGTAAGAGTGGATAGATCTGATAGTGCTGGTGAAAGACACAACACTATCATGACTGTCCCTGTCATGTCAGTAATGCAATTGCTGTTGGTAGTTTGCTCTCTTAATGATACCAGCCTGTCAGTTTTGCCTAAGCGTAGATGATGTTTGATATTTGTCTATAGAAAGTGATAAAATAACGCACAAAATTATGGAATTTGTCTGCTTGAAGGTGGCAGACGTTCCTGAGGTGCTTCTGGTTTTCACCTCCTCTTGTTTTGACCATCAGAAAGAAGATTTGTGGGTGTCTCTAACTGGCCTCTGAACCTTTTCTCTTCATATCATAACTTGCTCCCTTTGTCTGAATCTGTCTTAGAGAAGGACTTATCTGAATCTCAACCTTCCTGATCAACTGCCAGCTCATTTTTTCAGGGAACAGAACAAACACTAAGTGAGCAAACGAGAAATGTCCCTTAGCAGGCGAGACCTGCACATTAATCACCTGGGCATTCCAGTCTCTGTCAATAAAAGGGTTTTTTGAAACATGAGGGATTGAAAATCACAAGTGAAATTATGATCTGCTTTGCATCTTAAAAACTTTGATGCTAAGTGCTTGTTTGGGATGGCTTGAAAATTATAAGGACAAGAAAAGGAACAAAGTTTATGAAAACAGAGTATCACATATCTTTGAAGTCTGCCTTCTACAGCACCACAACTTCTGTACCAGTGGCAAACTCTCTCTAGCTGGCAAACTATGGACTTTCTGCAGAGTGATTCTGTGACATCTTAAAGCTTTCAGTGTAGGAGATGAATGGATTGATAGACACTCTTCTGTAGACTTGGCATGCCAGAGGAAGTGTGTGCAATTGATGGTGAACTTGCTTCCAATTTGCTGTCTGAAAGGCTAAATGCTGTGGTTATTTCAGTGCTCGGAAATGAGACAGGAGCTGGCAAAGAGAACAAGTGCGTGCACACAAACCTATTCATACCTACAAAATCCTCTGGAGAGTTTTGTCAATTCTAAGGTTTCATGGATCACTTAAGAACTCTTTGTCAGAAAGAAACCATCTTCAAATTTTTAGCATGAGCTTTAATTTTTACTTCATCTTAAACTACCAGCCAGCTGTGTTAGTAGCTGGGCAGAAATAGTCTGGCATCATTATTCTCTTGATTCTGTCATCTCACAATTAACATTCCAAGTATGCCAATCCCTAGAGATGATGCTTAAAAGAAGAAGGATTAAACCTCCAGAAGGATTATTAATACAAAATCACCTTCTCTTATAATAATGTGTTTGGAAAAAAAAAGTGGGGCAATTGAGGTTGCAATTTTTCTGTCATTGAGATCAGCAAAAAACAAAAGTTCATTTTTCAGAAGGTCACGGCTTTCTAGAAGGTTCCAGTTTAATACCACAGGTACTTTTCACCTCCTGAAATTGGGAACTTTTTTCTCTTCGGTTTAGCGCATCGTCTGTAGCACTTTTAACGATTTTGAAGATTAATTTTTTTTTTCGATGTAGACATTACTTCCCGCAGAGAAAAAGAACCCTTGCCTACTCGCGGGGCTTTTTGCAGCAGCACATCAGAACTCTGGGAGGTTGCTGTGGGTGTTATCCTAGGAAAGCCCCGGCGGCTGCGGTGGGAAGGGCGGCAGTGGCACGGTGGGCGCTGGGGGCTCGGCGCGTGGCTGGCCGGTTTGGCACGCTGCTCTGCCCCTCAGGTTCCTGACGAAGCGCGAGCAGAAGCTGATGCAGCGGCGGCAGCACGCGGAGGAGCTGCTGGAGTGGAAGAGGCGGCTGGACGCGGAGGAGGCGGAAATCCGGCGCATGGAGAAGCAGGCCCTGGCTGCGTGGGACAAGGAGCTGCTCAAAACCAAGATAGCCAAGAAAGAGCTGGGGGATCAGAGAACGGAGCCCAAAGGTAATGGGCAGCGGGTTTGCAGCTGTTTCCTGTTCTGATATTTTGGTTGTGTTCTGGATGCTCTTAGAATCTCGGTTTCTGCACTCCGCTGCCTGTCTTACACCAGAGTTAAATGTGTATTTCTCCTTTGCCAAGTATCCTCCCAAGCGAACAGGGCAGCATAAGCCCATCGGTCCCATCTACATACAGTTTTTAAACTGTATTTCTGTCTTTTAGAGCAGAAATATTGCAGTATGGCATGATCTTTTCCTGATAGTCTTCTGAACTTAGTCTGTTGAAACCATTTTCCCAATAGTGAGCAAAGTGTCTCTGCTTGTGTTTTCATGCTATTGATGAGGATGGCTCCTGCCAGGGACTGCTTTGCCATTGTCTGTGTTCTCAAAAAATTGAAGAAATTATCTTTTCCCCTCCGCTGTTAACGCAACCTGTTTGAAATGTGTAGCTGTGTATGCTAGGATGTAATTAGTATTGTTCTTTCCTTTGTGAGGAAAAATTGAATTCACAGATTTTGGAAGCTACGGCTTTACAGGGAACTGAATTGCAGTGAGACAAAATTATTTCAGGGATTGTTCTAAAAACATAATCTATTTTCCTCTCTTTCCCCACTTTGCTGAAAGTAGGCAGCACATCCTTTGAATGTGCAGAGGGAATTCAGAGTAATGCCCTATTACACTTGTTACTGAAAGGAGTCAAAATGTGGATTTTAGGCATCGTGAGACATTCTAAGGATGATATGTGTTTGTTCACTGGAATTTACTGACCCAAAAATTCAGCACAAATTCTTATCAATAAGTGAGAAAATAGCTTTGCTTTGTACTGATTGTGTCTACCAGTAAGCATTGGAGCACAGCCCTGCTTCAGAAGGAAAAGTTCTTCTCCCCAGCCTTTACTCAAACACTGAATAGTTCTCCATGGCTGCCTCAGTAATGCCACGACTCCTGTGGAATTTAGTAAACAGGAATATTGAAAACCCAAATTATTATTTTGTTTGTTGCCATTTAAGAGACTCATGATGAAATCATAACATTAAAATGTTTTCTGCAACTACTGTAAAGGAAGCAATCAATTCTAAACTCAAGATCTGGCCTGCAGATTATATCCTCCTCCATGACTTCTTCAGACTAATAGTGACTCTTGCTTCTCTATGGTCAACTGGAAGGACGGGTTTCCCTAATAATCTTTTTGGAGTGTGTCGTCTGGAAAATGTTAGAATATCCTGAAAACCTCTTTATTTTAGATATTCAGCAATCACTAAGGACGTAGGGCAGTTTTCACAGATGCACAGAGTCATTTGGATTGGACAAGGTCTTGTGAGATCATAAAGCCCAACCTCTGTCACTGATACCATCTTGTCAGCTAGACCAGGGCTCTGAGTGCCACATCCAGTTGTTTTTGAGCACAAGCCATAGCTTTAAATCGTACTTCTCTGGTAAACAGGCTTCTTCTTGCTAAATATTTCACCATCAGTGTCTAGGTGAGTGAAATAGTGCTTGTTTGACATGTACTGCTAACAGTTCCTACTTTATCTGCAGACAGCATAGAAAATTTCCCTTCAACCTTATGCCTTCAGCCTCTGCATGTAAGATGGTGCAAGTTCTGATGTGCTTTGTTTTTTCTCTGGTTGAATCTCAGAAACAGCTAGTGAGGAAGAGTCTCCAGTGCCTTCTTGCTCTCATCTCAATAGTGAAAGCTCTATCCCAGAAGATCTTGGCAGTCTGGCTGCTGAGTCTGTCCCATCAGAGCCCATGGGCCATGGGCAGCCTGAAAGCCCAGATCAGAGTACAATTAATGAAGAAATGGCTTATTCTGAAGATTTCAAGTCCTCTACCTCGCCTGGCAAACTGGTGAGTGAGCTGTTCTGCTGTATGTGCTCTTACACACTATCAGAAAAGTGGCAAGTACTGCCATCCCACTTGTCAAAGTAGAGATGACACTATTAAATAAATCTCTTTGCTGTGTTTGTGATACCATTTCACATGTACTGTGAGTAATCATTGTGATCAGTCACATGCTTTGAAGTCTTGAGGAAATACTGTTTCTGCACGGAGTTTAGATATTTTTAAACTTGTAGGGAGCCTTGACAAACGTTTTGCGTATGTCCCGTAGGTATGCAGTGCTGAGTGGTGGAACACTGACCCAGTTTGACAGTGTGAATTAGCTGTGGCCTAGCTTGTTGCCATTGTATGAATTCTTTGAGGCCATGGAATCTATGCCTCTGTTTTCCACTTTGCCTTATTTGCAAGTAATGTATCCCAAAGTGTAGCTGTGGAATGAAGAAGCAGAAGTGTAACCTCATGCACAGTCCTTCGGGGTTCAGATTGTGTCTGCTTGCTGCTTAATTGTGCAGTGCCTTATTGTTCTATTCCAGTCGTTATTTCTAGTTGGGCGATCATTTTTGATGAATTTTATCCTGATAACTTTCCCTGTGCTCCATAAGACAGAAAATGCAGTGTCTGTGGGGTAAAAGAACTGCTTATCTAGACTTATTACAGATACTTTCTTGGCACATTTGCTGAGGTGATAATAATAAATTGTCTAATGTGTGCCAGAGGTTATGTCCAAGGTGTTTTAAAGGTTTTTAAGATAATGTTGAAGCGTTAAGCAGCATTTTGGAAGAACATTTCTCTTTGAATTTTTGCCTGGCTTCAGAAAAATTACACTCTGTTTCACTGATTCAGAATGTCATCTTGCACCCTTTACATGAGGTGGTTAATTTTATTGGTTTATTTACTAGGAGTTCCTACTGCTGCAGATGACACAAATGTATTGAACACTTGTGAGTCAGAGCCATGTCAGTTCACTTAGGTGGTAGTAGAGTAGCCTAAGCAGGTTTTTGAAATCTAGGCTCAAAGTAAGCAGTCAGCTGTTGCTGCTCTTGGTTTTATTGTCTAGAAAAGATTAAATTCTTCTTAAGATTGTTGCATGGGTACCACTGTTAGAGATGTTCTTTTGTTCTTTCCTTGTAACTGGATAGCGGTGGTCTTTTACTTCCAAACTGCAATGACTTATTTATCCTTTTCTTGCCCCAGTCTCCCCCCAAAAGCAGTGTGTCTGTGTCAAAGCAAGACTCCAGCAAAGGCAGCCACAGAACTGGAGGGCAGCTGCGTTCTCCTGTGAAGTCCCACCAGACGTCTCACAACTGGTCTGATGAATCTTTATCTCTGACACAGTCAGGTAAGTGTAATACCCACTCAGCTTTAAATTGCTTTTTCAAAGCTCTTCCTTTTAATAAACTTGAAATGCAGACAGAGATGTGGGGAGGCAGACAGATTCCTGGAAATTGCCAAGGCTTGGGGTTGGTGGGAGTATTTTCCCATTGTGTAATTTGTTCTCTTCAGCTGAAGAAAATCTTAATGTGAGAAGGTTTATACTTTATCTCTTCCTGTAGAAAGCGGTACAGGTTCTGCAAACACATATGAAGGTAAGAGTCAAAGAGTTAAGGTGGTCCTAGGATTTAAAAATCCCTCCTTCTCCACCCAGCTCCAGAAGCAGAACAGCTCTGTTACATGGCAATATTGGAGAGACCTTTGGGCCTTTCTGCCATGCTCAGAATCTGTGGATGCTTCACTCCACACTCTTCTTTTTGGAGGAGTGTTTGGTCTGTGTGCAGTAAAGTAGGGCCTAAGGTGGCATTTGGAGCTAGAAAATCTCCTGTATTGACTCATTATACCCTTTATCCAGTACCCAAGCTGGCTGCCAGTAAATGCTGAGGTGAGGAATTACTGGAAATGAAATGGAACTTCATTTATTTCATTTTATGAAGAGCAGCCCTTTCCCTGCTGTGCTCTCAGTCCTGTGGATCGTAGGGGTCACCATCGCCCACTCTGGTCACCTGGCAGTCTGTTTTTACTCCTTTCATGCTTTTAGTCTCTAGAACATCTTGTTTTCCACAGTGCAATTGATAGAGCACCACAAGATACTTCTTAGCAAATGAGATAAGTCTTGTTTCTTTTTAGTGGTAAGTCTTCATTGGAAAAAGAATTAGCAAGTCCTCTTGTGTGTACAGGCTGTTGTTTGTGGTGGTTGGTAACTTACTCTGAGAAACACCTATGTATTTGCACTGAGTAATCTGTGTTGGGATTCTGTTTGGAGAGCAGTTTCCAATACAGTGAAGCTTTCAGCACCTTGCTAAAGTTATTTTAAAGCTCTGACTCAGCAGTCATGTAAGGAAACTATTATGAAATGTAGAGTAGGCAACAGTTCTCATGAAAATAAACTTATGTGAAACGAAACTATTGACGGTCTTTGATCTCCAATTCTAAAGAAAGGTCTAAGAGGTGGGAAGCCGATCGGGATGGTGCTGGTTTCACAATAAATCATTCCATTGTAAAGAGACAAATGTTCTGGCCTGCTGAGTAGCAATGAAGTCATTGCCCTGTCAGTCTGATGCATGCGTAGACAAGATCGTCAAAGATGAAAGCATGTGCAGATCTTTCCCTTATGAGTTGATCAAGAAGTGCTGTAATTACATACTGGTCACTTACTGTTAGGGAGGAGCTGTTAATTACAGTGGCATCACAAAGTGCTCCTGATTAGCAAGTGAGATTCCATTCTTTTTGTTTGGGTTTGTTGGGGTTTGTTTTTTGTTTTTTTAATTCTTTACATGGTTAACAACAGTCGTTAATGCAAAAAGAATACAGTAGCCTGACTGCATTTACTGGGTGTTGTTAAGAATAGATTCCTTCCTTAGGGTGGGTTGTTATGTTCAGAAATGAAATGATTAGGGAAATGTCAGCTGTTGCTGCTAGCTGACCCCAGCATATTTGTCACTGACTTTCTGAGCTAATAAATAAAGTAATCGGCGTTTATGAACATCCAGAAAACATTACAGGGGATACTGGACATTAGAAAAACAAACCAGTCAAAATCCTCCTCTAAGGAGCTGCAGCTATAGAAGAGGAAGGGGCACATCAGCTCAGGGAGGAGCTCCAGTAGGGCTGAGTCAGATGAATACCCTGAAGAGTTTTTGGTAGTTAGTTGGGGTAGCACCAATCTGGGACAAGAATCTTGGTTTGTATTATGTTGATAGACATTTAAAACAAGAATCAAGGGGACATGGTCAGGTGGCTGGAAAAAAAACAACAAACCAACTAATGAGACACTGAGGCAGTGTTCAAATTAGCTTCCCTTCCAGCTGTTGGCCAGTCAGCTCTGTATTTCACAGATGTATTTAGTCTAGGTGACCGAAAATCTGCATGGGCCAGAAACTTTGTTTGAAGTCCACTGTGCCAACCTACCTTCTCATCAATGAGGTGTACTCTGCAACTTGAAACTCAGTATTAGAATTGTAAGCCCGTGTTTCAGATATATTTTTGGTGGGCAGCTTCGAGTTGTATTTCTAAATACATAATCTAAATAAATTTCTAAATACATATTTAAATAAATTTCTCAGGAAATGAATTTCTGCAATACCAAATAAGACAAGCAGCTAATGTTGAAGACCATAAATGTGTGGTTGGTGTGAATAAGCTTGGTAACAAGTTATTATATCAGAGCCTATTCTTTTAAATTAAGCAAGATGCAACACCTTTTTTTATATCTTACACACGTAGCAGTGTTTAGAATCTGAAATCCCATCTTAAGACTCTTACTATGGTAAATACGTTGACATTCAATTCTTAGACATTTTTCTTGGCCTGTATTTTGTAATTACTGGATGCCTGTTTATTGTTTTGCTCAGATTTGTTTTGTGAGGTGCAAGTTTGTAAAGACCGAAACTAAACTTTTTCAGAAACCACCTCTGATCAAAGTGACATCGAAGGACGCATCAGAGCCCTGAAGGATGAACTAAGGAAGAGGAAATCTGTGGTTTACCAGCTGAAAAAGGAGCAGAGAAAGAGACAAAAGGAGAGACTGAAGGCCCAGGAAGCCAGTTTGATCAAACAACTGGAGGTTAGGAACAGAAGGAAGAAGGGCAAAATAACAGATTATTAGCCTTGGATACATCTTTGTAGTGTGGATGTTGTTGGCAGAATATTGTATCAACAGCTGTGAAAGCCACATTGTTGTGATAGAGATGTGACTGTGATTGCACCGAGTCACAGAACAGTCTGTGACTGGTTTGGGAAAGGACCTTGAAAATGCTTTCACTCCAACATCCCTGCCATGAGCAGGGACAGCTTCCACTAGACCAGGTTGCTCAGATCCACATCCAACCTGGCTATTTAACCATTTCCAATCATGGGTCACAGCCTTGAGGCAAAAATGTCATTCCCCTTTAAAATGTCTATCTGCAATGGGTTGGTGGCAGCATTCTGGGGGTTATATACCTTTATACACATTATTTACTGTCCTAGCTGGGATTAAAGATCATGTAATTTGGTTTTGGAAGTAAAGTATTGAAATTTCTAGGATTTGCAGCTGTAGATCTTGGGAAAGTTAAATAGGTTGGTTTCTGGAAAAACCAGGTGTATTCTTTATTCACTTAAGAGGTTTTGATTGTTGAATTGTAGCCATGGTTTAGGGTATTAACAGCTGGAATTGTTTTCCATGTGCAGTCGTACGATGAGTTCATCAAGAAGACTGAAGCAGAGCTGAACCAAGATCTGGAGGCATCACCAACAGCCAAACCTCAGATTAAAACTCCATCCTCAGCTGCTGCTGAAAAACCTAAGATCAAGGCACCGCCACTCCATAGGTAGCTGGGATTTCTCCTTCTTCTTTTAGAGATTATTCTGGAACTGATTGCTGGTTTAGCCAAAACCGTGGGTGCAAGGAAAGCTGCTAACTGCTCTGCCTTGAGGCACTGGCCACTGGCAGTATCCAGTTGACCTATTTGCTGCTGTCACCAGACCCGAAACAAATAAGATTTACCTTGTCTGTAATCTTATGCACTTCATTTATCTCCTGCCCAGCCTTTCAGGCTCTATTTTCAGAAGGTTTTTAAAAATAATTTTTTAATAATAATTTTCTGTTGTGCAATAATTCTGCCAGATACTTTGCATGGATTGTCAGCCTGAAGGCTTTTATTTTTTCCATTTTGGTCCACTGCACTGTGTGAGGCAAACCATTCATCTTTGCAACTTAAATCTGGTTTAGATCTTAGGTTTTAAAGGGTAGATGATTCAACTGATCTTCTGCACTTCCTACTGTATTTTTAAACGTTTCATTTTCTCCAGCAGATGGTGCAATTTTAGTGCATTCAGATAAAATAAATAACAGAAACAACACAACTTTTTTTTTCCTCTCTCTCTCTCTCTCTCTTTTTTTCCCCTGGAAAGAGATAAAGTTTGATTAGTCTTTAAAAAAGAAAAACAACTTTCTGTTTTCTAAGGTCACAATATGTTGACAAAGCAAACTACTTACATTATAATTTGTAATGCCACATTGGTGTGGTGTTATAATTTTATGTGCTTGTTATTTCCATTTTTATCTATTCAGAAAACCGACCAAACATCACCCTCTGGTGTAACTGTAATTCATGCAATTTGATTTTTCCAATTTAGGCCTGAGACAGCTAAAAACTGGAAATCACTGACTGAGCCAGAGAGATCCAGAGCATCTTTGGAATCCATTTCAGAACATGCAGGTATGTAACTGGAAGAATCCTCACTACACATTAACATCTTGAAGACTGTTTTAAAATTCTTGAACCTTTTCCTTCTTGATTCACAAGAGGTTTTAAGAGGGGATAGAGACTTCATAGAATGATAGTGATGGAGCTGTATTTTTTGCAGGTTTTTTTAGCAGTATTCTTTTGCAGAATACCCTATGTATTAAGTATTTAGTTTACTCTTTCTGAGATGTATATGAAACCATAATTGACAACCTTTTTACTTTCTTTTGTTTCTTATTCCTTTACCATTCGAGTTCAGATACTTTTCACTCTTTTGCTGTTGATGATTATCTCATTATCTCCCATTCTAATATTCACGGTATTTATGGCTTGCAAACAAATAACCAAGTCTTTACCTTGGGATACTGGTTAAAAGAACAGAAATAGAAGGCTTTATAACCATGGAACTGAAGGGGAATTGCTCATGTTCATAGGACAGCCAGAAGAATATGTTTCCAAGGCACTAGTTTGTATCTTCTTTTGACATAGAAGCCTTGATATTAATTTAATTGCCTGTGATTGCAGTTTGCAATAAAACAATGTGGGTTACACAATCTGCTGAAATTCACTTTTTATTTTCCTTCAAGATGCTGTGTCATCAAGAACCGAGAGATCTGTGTCTGTGCACACCAAGAAGGTGGCTGTGACAACTGCCTGTGCAGGAGAACCTTCTGGAACAGCTTCCTTGGCTTCAGTGTTACCAAAGAGTTCCAGAGAGGGATCTGGTGATTCCTCAGATAGTGTCTCCTCTTCAGCTGGTCTCAAAGATATGAAAGACATTAGCAGGATATCCCTTGAGTCAGTGAACAAAGTGGTAAATGCATCCAGTGTTGGTCCCACCATTAGCCATAAATCTGAGGTTACAGAAGACCTGGAATACATAAAATCAGAGGAATATGAGAGTGGAGGTTCTTACATTAAGCCTCTGGAGAGTTCTGATGTCTTGCTGACGTTAGATGAAGGACGGGAGAGTTCACTGGATCACTGCTCTGAAAACAAACACTCTCAGAAGGAGCTGTTGGATGTAGCTGTGGAAAGTCTTCACGATACAGAAAAAACCTTAGAACAGAGACAGTCAAATACAGATGCTGCGAGTGGCCCAAGCATAGAGGAGCCTCCTCAGAAACTCAGCAAGTCTGCAGAGGAAAAAGGTGATTTGCTTTCAGAACAGCTCTTCAGTCAAAGAGAGCCGTCGTACCTCGAAGACTTTGAAGGATCCTCTTCCAGGAAACGAACCTCAGCCGAAGAAACGCTGTCTGGGGAACGCTACAGAGATGACTTTGAGGGATCCCTGCTCTCTGCTAACGGGGAGTCCCTGAGGGAGCAGTCCCAGCACACCCAGGCCAGCCGAAGCAGATCCACCAGCCTGGGCAGCGATGGCGAAATCAGCGAGTGCCTCAGTGACAGGTCTCTCTCCGGCAGCATGCACTCAGACAGGCTGCTGGAACTTCAGTCCCCCACAGAGCTTCTGAAAAATACTGAACGCAGAGATGTGGAGCAAGAGCAGGCTCCTACTTATTCACCACTGTGGGCCTCAGCTTCAATCACAGAAGAAACAGATAGTTTGTCCAATTTCAACATTGGAGATAGAGTACTTGTGAGTAAAGTCCAGCCTGGAACGTTGAGGTTCAAAGGGCTGACTAAATTCGCCAAAGGGTTTTGGGCTGGTGTGGAGCTGGATAAACCTGAAGGGAACAATAATGGAACTTATGATGATGTTAAATATTTTGATTGCAGAGAAAAGCATGGTATTTTTGCTCCTCCTCAGAAAATCTCTCACATTACAGAAAGTATCGACAGCCATTTAGACACAAATAAGGATGATGAAGACTCATTCTTTGATGATAGACTGGAGAAACAACACAAAGCTGAGCAGAAAGATAAAGAAAGTTCCAAACCTGGCAAAGAAGCTGAAATCCAGAGCAGAAATGTAACAGAGAACTATTCCCAGGATAAAGCTCCTGTGGACACAGTTGTTTCAGAAGCCCCAGCCGAGGAGAGGGTTGATGAGGAGTTGTCATCTAAAGCAAACAGCCTGAAAGAGATTTCTGTAGCTACTGGTTCATTTGCCCAAGAACAGTCAGTGGTGGATTATCTGAAGGATGCTGTGAAAGAGAAGGCCAGCCACACTCCTCTCACTTCCAGTGTTGTGGATGAGATTTCCACTGTTCAGTCGGATGACATATCAGATTTCCTATCTGAAAAACTGGAGAGGCAGAAGACACTGGGAGAGGAATGTGCTGAAAAGTTAGATGACCTCTCTCCTGGTGTGGAGAAGGCTGCAACTCCACTGCTGGATTTGCTGACAAAAGAAAAGAACCAGTTAGAAGCACAGCTCAGCCTTCCTCTTAGAGAGGAAGAAAAGTCAAAAGACCAACTGGAAAAAGTCAGCTTGCTGACAGACAGTCTACTTAAAGATTTTGTGAAAGACACAGTCCATCAGTTACAGCAAATAAAGAAGATCAAGAAGGAGAAAATCCAGCTCAGCAACCAGGAGCTCTGTGATGTGAAGGAGGAAGCCGCTACCCCACCCCAGCAGGTTGAAAAACAGATTCCAGACGGACTGAATAACTTCTTCCTAAGTTCTGATTTGGAAGATGACAGAGAAGAGCTTTCCTCTCCAGACATGTGTCCCAGACCAGTGAGTAGCAGACATCTTGCACTGATTTTAAGAGTTGATTGTACCTTTGACTGGGGATAATTGAATGGGGAATGTGGTGCGGCACCAGTTTTTCTCACAAGTTCTGTTGGATGATGTGGAGATTACCTGTGTGTTCTCTATGCATCTCCAACATTTCCGTGTATCCCAGTGCATGGCTTGTTTCGGTGGCTGTTTATTGCCAGCTACATCAGTAAAGCATTTTAAACTGTAAGCTGAGTGAGACATTGGTGTGACACCACTTTCACATTTACTCTGTGGCTCTTGATTCGCAGGAGAGTCCCGTGTTTGGTGCCAGTGGCCAGGAGGAGCTTGCCAAGAGACTGGCAGAGCTGGAGCTCAACCGGGAGTTCCTGAGTGTGCTGGGAGATGAGCAAGACTGGTTTGATGAGGACTATGGCCTGAGTTCCCATAAGCTGCAGCAGAAGCAGGCTGAGGAAGCGGCAGTGCTGCCCCAGGCAGAGCCGCAGAAGGTGCCCACAAAGCCGAGCGAGGAGCCTCTGGCCGTGCCTCACACTGCGCTGGAGGTGGAAGGGATGGTGCATGCAGCAGCTGAGGAGCTCTGGAAACTGAAAGAGCTGGGTCACGATCTTCAAAGCTGCAGCCTTAAAACAGATCTTAGCGGTCCCCTCCAAGAGCAGGATACAGACACCATCAACAAGGAGGTCTATAGAAAGGTACGGTCTTCAGACATTTTGGTCTTGCCCTTTGAAAATTTATCATGGATAAAAAGAAGCCGTAACTTTTACTTCTTCCTTTGTTCAAGGTGGTATTTGATTTAACAAGAGAGATCTTTGGGGAAATCTTCGCTGAGGACCCTAATCTGAATCAGCCCGTTTGGATGAAACCTTGTAGGATCGCGTCTGCTTATTTTCGCCGAGTCAAAGACCCAAATGATCTGGATGAAATCAAGGTAGGAAGAAATTTTTGTTGAGCAGGGAAAGTAAGGTGAAAAACACTGAACTGGCATTTACCTGAGTGTTAGGTCATAGGAGGTGTATCCAGCAAGAGACGAGTTGAGAAAAGAAAGGAAATGACCAACCAGAAAGAAAATATGTCAGAATGTTCCTTTTATACTCAACAGATTGGCCTCCCTCTTCTTATGACTGCTACTGGTTGTTTTTAAACCTCGTCTGTGCAGAACTGCCAGGATGACCTTGTTCTTATAAAATTGGTATGCTGCCTGCATACCTGCCTGCTGCTGTAGCAGATTTCTGTGCAACTCTCTATGGCTAAATTGGAATGGATCCAGCGGTAGGGTTGGGCCAAATGGGATGAGCTAGATTTTTCACTCAGACACACACACCTATGTCAGCCTCTGAGAACAGCAGGAGTTACCCAGAGGAACCCAAAATTTGACTAGTGAGGGCTTTGTTGTATTTGACAAGCCATGTTCTTGGTGGTAGAGCTCAAGCAAGGACAAAATTGCAGAGCCTGGGGGACAAATGAGAGGCTGACTTGACCTGGGTTAAACTTGCAGGGCAGGACGTGGGAAAAAAACCTGTCTCCCTTAAAGCCCTCCAAAAAGGACCTTCCATATGGCTCATCAGGACACAAATGAATACTTCCCCCTGCTCTGTTTCTTCTGAAGTTGAAGGGGTTGATTACATTTTTATTAACCTGCTGAAGATACAGCATGCTAACTGCCCAGAAAAGCAAAGAAAAGAAGTAATATCTAAATCACTCTTTTAGTTGAGAAGACTTACAAGAGTGTGGCTAGGGACAGCCACAGGGGCACAGGACAAGGACACAAAATTACCACCCTGCTTTTCTTTAATACTTTCCCATTAAAAAAAAAATTGTCAGAATCTTCTGTTTGTGTAGAGTTTGAAAGTGTCTGTTCTCAAGGTTGTTAGAGCAGTGGGTGTCTTGTTCCCCACCCACCCCCTTCTGGATTTAATAATTGTCCTGCCAGCTGATGTGAGTTCTATAGTGACTTCTAAGGGGAGCTGCTTTGTGTACACCTTTAATTCCTTAGCTCAAATGTGATAAATCTCACCTTTACTGTTCTGTAGAACTTCATTGCAGCTGAAGTACTGAAGTTGTTCAGCCTGAGGAAGGAGCCTAATCACAAAACAGACTGGCAGAAGATGATGAAATTTGGGCGGAAGAAACGAGACCGGGTGGATCACATCCTGGTAAGTGCATGGAAATCAGCAATTGTGTCAGATACTAATTGTCCACCAGATTGAAGCGGGGCATGTGAGTGTATTTTCAGTATTCAGTCATGTTGTTTAAAAAATACAAAGTGTATGTGAGGTGTCAGAAGTCCAGTGCCAATGAGGGAAGGTGACTTAATTCTACCTACTCATTTGGCTGCAGTATAAATTCGCTCACTCCCAAAAAGTTTAAAGCATGAATTCCCAGAAGGAAACACTGAAATATTTGACTGAGAGGAAACTTTCTCTTTGAGAAGGGAATATGTTTTTCCTCTTGCTTTAATTTAAGATGTTTTTGTTTTGAAGTAATATTTAATTTGAGACAGTGATAGAGAGGATGTAATTAAAGTGGTGAACACAGCTGCCACTTGGACAGAGACAGTTCAGTGTTAAAACTGCCTAAGATGGAGCATGTCTGGCTTTGTACAGTTTTTGAAAGTTATTTTGGTGACATGTATCGCCAGGATGATTAATATCTTTATTGGCTATAATGATAGTGAAGGTTCTGCTTGGGAATCTGAGTCGTCATTAACAGTGTGCTTCACTTAATTACACCTGGAATTGATTCCACGCAGCGAGCACGTATAAATAATTTGGAGTCATGGGTCGTGTGGTCTTTTAATTGCCCATCACTGGAGGGTTTCCAATGCAGGGGTTTAATTGTATGTAAATAGAATATCTATTTATAGATCCCAATCCATCCCGATACACTTGATTCTGGGATATAGAGGTTGTTAAAGCGTGCACAAGAAAGTTCTATGTTTAGATCCCCAAGGGAACTAATAGTGCAGCTATTATGCATGTGTAGCAACTTGCTAATTTTTTTTGCAACATAGCTAGAAAGAAAGATACCTGACTGGAAAAATTGGTTGTAGTTGAAGGCATCCAGAGTGCTTCAGGTGAGGATTGAAGTTCAGACAATCCAGTCTGTGATTTACATGCAGACCCAGACATCAAAGATTAATGGAGCTTTGACAAGTTTGGCCTGATAAATAATGTGTTTAATTTTATTTTGTTCTCACAAGAATATGGTAATAAAACTTGAGCTGAAGACTGGGAATAACTCTGTGAAGGTTGCAGCATGCCATGCTTTGGGAATGAGGCAGTCCCAGGGCGTTTCTTACAAATTTATACCGTGATGTGAGGCACTATCAGAAGAACTGTTAACTGAAAACCTGAGGAGATAAGCAAGAGAAACCAAACTCTATTTTATTAAAATCTCTATGAAGCATGAAGTACTTCTGGAGAGCTTTCTCTGTCTCCTAGTCAGCCCCAGGTTAAGGTCATGAGATCCTAGGCCAGAAGAGGATAGACAGGTGCAAGACCTGCTGCCTCTCCCCTGTAGCTCATGAAATTATCATGAATTCTAAGCTGAGAGGCCAGTTTTAGGATTCTCTACATTTTGTTGGAAGTATATTCAAACAGTACAAGAGAGCAGTTTCCTGAAAGGGAAAATGAGATGGTTTTTTTAGGTTTAGGTGTTGTAGAATTGTCTTTGAAAATCACAATTCAAAATGCTTAGATCCAGTTTTTGCAAACGTGTAGCCAGTATACACCACTGCAGTGTGATGGGGATGTCGTATGAATTCATACCTGAGCTGATTGATTCTCCACATTCCTTGGATGCTTGTAAAGAGAGTAACTGCTCAAATAAAACATAGTCTTTTTAAAGCAGAGATGAACATTCTTAGAGGCTTCTGTTACTTGCATTTAAACTTAGAGCACAGTTTCTTCCCAGTTTCTTAATTTCCATTTTAAGTAAAATTAACCTTAAAATGAAAACATCCCTTCACAGTTTTCTGTTGAGACAACGTGTATTTTAGTGACACTGAGAGGACTGAACACACCTGACTGTCCAAGACTGTCTGTCCCAGGAGCTGGGCCCAACTTTTATTTCTTCTGTAGGCGCAGAAACAAATGCCAGTAAAATGCTATTTTACTGAGCTTATTCTCTCCCTGCATGGGCCGTTCTGGGTTTAAACTTTTCATTTTAAACTTAATTCCCAGAGGAAGGTTCTTCCCTGTGGCAAGGGACACAGCAGGAGAAGCAGCACTGGTGATCTCTGTGACACTGTGGGTTGGCCATCACACCTGAAAGGAGAATAGGACGGATTAATCCTTTGCTGCCTCTTTGCTCTGCCTTGAGCTTTGCTGCTTCCTCTAATTGCTGCATTTTTAGTTGCATTTTCACTTTGGTCTGTGCTTTCCCAGCATTGACACCGGGGTGGTGAGTCATGTTTTAGTGCCAGTGACAAAAGAACATCTTCTTCTTCTTCTTCTTCTTCTTCTTCTTCTTTTTGCAGCATTCTTTTTGTCTTCCATCAGGCATCTCTGTCCTCAGAAAGGATTTGTATTGGGATTCTTCAGGGATCCCTCTGATCTGCTGGGTATTTGCTCCAGTTACCAACATTTACAGCAAATCTTGGCATTCAGTAAATAAGTACAGGAGTTTCACATTTATGAAAAGCTACTTTGTTTAAAATCAAGTTAAAGGAATGTCTAAGTGCTTGCTTTCTTCCCTTCTCGTCCCTTCATGTTGTTCCTTTATCACACGTGTGCTGTCTGTGCTTTGTGGAGAATGTCAAATGTACATTTCAGTATATTTTGGGGCTGCCAGCATCTTTCACAACCTGTTTTTAAACTACAGCAAGAACCCTCATATCTCTTGATTTAAGTTCAGGTGTTGACAATAGGTTGCTTTCACTCCTTTTTTTTTTTTTTCCACTCGGATCTTCAGCCAAAACACCCTGTGCTGATCTGTTTGCATGGGGCTAGAACAAACTCTGCCATTGCTTTCCCTGCCAGCCCCTTTTCTCTTTTATCTGGAGCTTGAGAAAGCAGAACTCACATGATACTGCCAAACCTGTGTGGTTTTTTTGTTTGGCTTTTTTGTTTTCACACCTGAGGAGTCTGCCAGCAGAGTGCTGAAAAGTGCTTGATCCTTCTGACCTGTTGATTTAACAGCCAAAATGTTTCTCTCTGTTCAGAAACTCTGCAGCAAAGCAGGGCTGTTCCTACCAAGCTGGAAAACTCGAGGTGCCACTGCTGCAGCACCCCAAATTTAAACCCAAGGGGAGTGCACAGTAAGGAGGGACTGAAAAGCTGCTTGTATGCTGTGTCTTAAGGTTTCCAGGCACTCTGAGAGCAAAGGGCTGTGAGAATGGACCTGCCTGCCTTCCTCCTGCTGGCCTTCTTCCAAGACACTACTTTATATCTGGATGCTTATTCTTTTCAGTCTCCCAAATAGTCTACTGATTCCTTAAATGTAGTTTATTTTAGAGATATTAATGGTTTTGAACAGGAATCTCGAGAAATCAAAACGTGCTAAGTCACTCTCCGAAGTTCCTTCTGATTATATTCATTTATGTGGGGTGGTTTAGGAGCTGTGATATTTACTGGGTGGCCAGCAGGATCATGTGACCATGTTATCTCCTGTTTTTTCTTTTGTATGCATGCCCCCCTTCTTTAATTTTTTAAATTTTTTAATAAAAGTGTGCATTAAAAAAAAGGCACAGAGAAAAAATACCACACAGCCTCCTGCATTTCATCACTGTTTATCTTTTCATGTAGGATGGAATTCAGTTTCATTAAAACTGTCGTTTTCCTGACTTTACCCCAATGCTGTTCCTTCCTGGTATCAAATACGTGAAGATTTACTTTTGTCACGAGAAAATGGAAAGAACTGAAGACAAGGCAAAGCCCATTTCCATGCAAGATAGTTGTCAAGTGTTAAAGAAAATGCCTCAATTACTTAGAAGCAGTTTGTGGTAACACAACAAACGGATCAAACCTTTCCCAGACAAAGGAGTCCCAACTGCCTTGGCTCAGACGGTGCAGCCGGGGCTGCAGAGCAGCACAGCACTTTCCACACGTGTTCTGAATACACTAAAAGCAAGACTTGCCTGCAGCTGCAAATGGCACATTCTCGCAGTTTTCCAGAAGTATGCTCGAGGAAGTCCTCCTAATGCCAAAGGAAATTGTGCACTCTGCCTCTGAGGGAGGGGGGCATGACACGGGCAAGAGAAAATTAATCATGGAGACTGGTTTTCTTTCTGGTGCTGTTAAACATCCAGCCTTTCTCTGCCTGCATCAAATACCTTCTCCTAGCTCGTTTCCTTTTACTTCTTTCTCCCATGTATCTCTTTTCTGCTAGAGCACAGTGAAGAAATGGTCTCATCACACAGTTGTTAGGGAGACAGAATAAACAGCACCTTTGCGTGGATCTGGACGCTGGGGTTGGTTCAAGGCCAGTGAGATCAGAGCTTTTAACTTCCTTGATTATTTTACTCACTCACTTCCCCCAGTGTTACCTTCTCTAAAGCTTGACTTCACTTTTCAGCAGTGGAGTCGCTGCTGGCCTGGGAGGGTCAGGCAAAAAATCCCATCAGTCACTATGGTGCAGCTGCTCCAGCCTTGCTCGTTGTCCAGGTCCCTGGGCATCCCCTGGCATTTGTCTCCACCCCCCTTCTCCATCTTTGGGATCTTTCCTGCAGCAGTCATCTTCACCTGCTCCCTTTTGTCCCTTTAGTTTATTCCTGACCACTTCTGCTTTTAGGGAATCCTTTTTCAGCATCACCTCTTCTTTTCCTGACCCCTGTCTCTTTCTTTCCTTTATCTAAAGAGTCTACGAGGCAGACACACGACACACGATCAGTCTGCAAATTGCTGCTTCTATCTGATGTCTCTTCATTGATGGGAGGACCTGGGACATGCTCCTGTTTACTTTATCAGAATTTACAACCAGCACATACAGGTTGCAGGCAGCACATTTCTGTGTGAGAGTTCAGGAGTTTCTTTCAGACATTCACCCACACACAAGCCCACACCAAATTATCTCCCTTGTTGTTAGTGAAATTATTTTTCACCTCTAGCACTCCTTCAAATTTTGATTGCAAATAATGTTGCTTCTTCCTTATTAGCAACAAGCCTAATGAAGCCATTAATGCCTTGTCCTTGTCAGCTGTGTGGGAAAGAGGTGTTTGCTGTGCTAGCACGGATTTGTAAGCGAGCAGCGTGACTCTTCCAAAGCTGTTTGCAGGATGAGATCCCTGCCCCTCTCCCCAAGCTCTGTAAAGAGAAGGAGAAAGGAGCTGTCAGCCTGAAAGCCCGTGTCTAACAGGGGCCTTATGAATGGCTGCAAACCCTGCAGCAGTGCCAGTTCCCTGGGATTCCCATAGCAGGCTTTTCTTGGGCTTCCCACTGTGCTGGGGTTATTGAATCATCATTGTGCTGCAGCAGCTGTCAGCTTCAAAACAGACCCGTTTCTGGGAGGTTTGGCTTCAGGCAGAAGGCAGAGAGTGTGTTGGGGCTACAGTTCATGCTCTGTCTCAGAAAACACCACTGGTACATGCTGATCCTGGGTTAGTGGATTTTTCACTATGGGTAGCCTTAGTCTGGCAGCGCGTAGGTGTCTGCCCCACTTGTACACCGTAATGTATCTTGAGGTCAGAGTGTAAGATTTATGGGCAAAGGAGGTTTCTGCTGAAGCTGAGCAGAGACAGAGCCTTCAACAGGTTTTCTTTGTAATTTTTAAATACGAGTGATGTTTGCACTCATTCCTTCTTTTCTAAAAAGCTTGAGCTGTGTTAAGGTTTGTCTGTAATACTGAAATGGTCAGTAAGACAAATTTTAATAAGTTTAATCGAAGACTTCCCATTTGGAGAGACTCTCAATAAGAGAGTCTATTTGCTGAATAAAACTGTATCTTTCAGTCTGATACTAAACCCCCTATTTGCCAGTGATCAGTAAAACAATTGTCAACAATTTAGTAATAGAAGGAAATAAGTACTCTTTGAATGTACTGGTGCAAAATTCCATTTGTAGTAATGCTGTCAAATCCAACAAAGCATGGAGTATTCCGTGCAAATGAGTTGTAATGCTGTCTTATAACACGTGCAAGCATTTTGTCTGCCTGTACAGAAGAATTGGAAGTTAGTTGTTTCTCTAAAACTGTTGTTACATTATAAACTGAACTGCATTGAAATCTTGTCGTTTTCCCCTTCCCCTGTTCAAGGCTGTTTCCATTATTTCTTACCAGTTTAAGCCGCATGGAATCAGCTTCTTGCAAAAACATAATTAGGGACTAAATTAATAGAGCTTCTGCTGTTGGCCAAGAATATCCCATTAGCTGAGTCCTTTCAAGTGAAAAACTTGTGCAGGAATATGAAAGCCTTTAAAATGGATGCTACAGTGAAAAGTCGAAAGCATTCATACAGTGAAATACCCTGGTTCAAACAGATCTGTGTTCGTTTTGCTATTCCAAGCGTTTCCTGTAATCTCTTACACAGACAGATATGTTGTTGGCAGATACACTCTGCTTTGGACTCTTTCTGGAACTTTGCAGGCAATATTATTTTAAAGCAGCAGAATTGTAACGTTTGTGTTGCCTTTCCATCCTCCAAGGTGCAGGAACTCCACGAGGAAGAAGCGCAGTGGGTGAACTACGACGAGGATGAACTGTGCGTCAAGATGCAGCTGGCAGATGGGATCTTCGAGGCCTTAATCAGAGACACTGTTGATGTACTGAACCAGATAAACGAGAAACAGCGGAGGCTGCTGCTTGTGTGACAGGGCTGAAGGGAGCTCAGAGCTGCCAACCACGGAGTCACAGGCCTCTCTGACTCCTGACCTGCTCTCCTCCTTGCACCTCCTGCAGCTGGACTTCCACGCGTGGGGATCCCAGGCAGTTCAGATGGGATGAAAAGAACCTGAACTGGCTGCCAAGGCCTTGAAGCAGATTTATTGCTTGGAACAAGCTGATCCCTCACTTGAGGCTGCTTTGAGGAGTGCTCAAGACTGTTCATGTGCCAATGCAGTTATGTCACGTAACTGTCAGCAGCTGCCCGGGGCCCCGGCCTGGGACTTCGGCATGTTTGGCTTGTTCCCTGAAAGGGTTGGGTTAGGTTGGGATATTGGCTGTTTGCTGGAATGGTGGTCAGCCATCAGTACTCAGCTTGTCTTTAGAAATGTGAGTAATTTGGAGAAGCAACGGTTTGGTCGGTTTTGGTCATAAACAGAGACTTACCGTACTGAACAGTGTTACAATCTTAACACGTCTTCTCCTGCAGCCCTAACAATGTGCATCGGTTCCTTCTGCTTCAGAGCCTATTTAATTCACTTCTCCATGAAGCTGGTTTTCATCTTTCTTCTGTGATGTGGTAGCAAGCATGATGCCAGCCCAGTCCAGGGAAATTAGATGATGTTGCTTCCTGCCTACAAGTAAAGAATTCTTGCTGCTTTGTTCCGAGGCAGAGCAAGATAAAGCCTGCCTAATGTCAAGCGTGAAAGATGAGCCCGTGGACAACTTTCCTCCTATCGTGTAGCACTTCTCTTCCTGGAGCACCAGCTGCTCCCAGATAATGGATACTCAGGATTTTCTCAGGCACGAGACATGCAGGAGTGGAAAATATTTCCTCACAAAAATTTGGCCTTCAATCCCTCAGCTTTCTCCCTCACTGTCACCTAATGAATTGGAGAAGCTGTTACTTGAACCATTTAGAGAACAGAGTGTATTCACCAAAGAAAGCGATGTCTGGTGCTTGACTGTCTGCATGTTTTGTGCTTGTGGGTTTTTTATTTATTTTCAGATAATTTATTAAGTGGATTACAGGAGAGTGTTCCTGCGCAGTTGGCTGCACTGTCCTGTGTTTTGAGACAGACAAACTTGAGAGAGCATCTGGTTTGGAAACTTCCAGAGCCCCACATTGTTTGTGCAAAACCTCCGGCTTCATGAGGCAGATATGAGGGGGGTGAAGGTAGGAAGAGCCAGACCTCAGTGACCAAGGGTGGGACGCAAAGACAGGTCTAGCAGTGGAGCTTGAAAACCAAAGCACCTGGTTTGGAGACAATGGAGAGTTGAGGGGGCCGAGCTGAAAAGCTGTGTGAAAAATCCCAGCTCTTTCTAATCCCTTCCTTTCCCAGAACTCCTGCACTATGTTGTGAGGTTGATTTGGTGCTGGATTCATCTGCAGTGTCGTTCTGCTGAGTGCTGGTTCCTGACCTGTTCTTCCTGTTCCTGTGTTTTTCTTGGAGGAACGTGGACAAACTGGGGTTGAACGTTGATGCCTTAATAGTGGATGTCCCTGTTTGCTAACCTGGACAAGACCCAGAGGAAAGTCAGATTCTCCAGGCACTGGAGTGTAGACAGACACTTTGAAGCCCTCAGAGTTGCCCCAAAATGCTGCAGCCCACAGCAGGCATGGCGGGGAGATCTCAGCTGTTTCATTCATCTACTTGGTTCTTGGGCTTCCTGCTGTGTATACCTCTGCTACTGCTCCAGTTTGGTTTCTTTTTTCCACCTTTTTTTTTCTTTTTTTTCGTTGGGTTGTTTATTGTTTGGGATTTTTTGAAAGCTATCATTGGAATATTTGCATTTTGCACAATGACACACAGCTGGTAATTCTTCAGGGACAGCACTGGGAAATGTTGGATTTGCCAGAGGTCCATGCAGATTCTCAGATGTAGTGTTGCCTCACTTGTGAGTTAGTGGTGAGCCATATCCGTGAGAGATCTGGGAGTGGAGGAACAAGGAGGAGGTAATGGTGGATAGGGGCACTTCCAGTGGGCATATGAATGTCTGTCCCACAGCAGTGTCTCTTCTGGCTGGCTGGAAGTCTTGGTGGATAGAGCATTGCTCAGCTTTTATTCTCAAGCGATTCATTTGTTCATGTAAAAGGTCATGATGCTGGACCAGGAAATCCTTGGATGCTTAAGACAGAAGCAAAGTAAAGCTGCTAGATTTACCCAGCGTGGTGTCACTGACTGGGTCACCACCTCAGATTCCCTTTCCTGGGTGTGTATCTTTCAATAGCAAGGATAGCTATTTTTATAGATAGCAATTATGGAAAGAGGCCAAAAACCTGCAGGGTCGGTTTGTACCTGGAGCATCAGGTTAGGTTCTGTTCTGTAGATACTGTGGCCAGTGTTGAGAAGGTTGTCCTGTACCTCCAGGGCTTTCTGCTGCTCTGAGGGGCTCATGGGCTGTTTCTGCTCTGTCCAGCAGGAGAGAGGAGGTTGTGCAGTCAGGCCAGACAGGCTTTGGGAGTCCGTTGGCAATCGTGTGCCTGTTGTCTTTTGGCTGTGTTACCCTCCACAGAAGCACTCACTATTTTTAGCAGTGTTTGGACAGAAGGAAGCTGTGTCTGAGTAATGGCTTTGTTCCTTCGTAGACATCACTGATTTTTTTTGGTAGCCATCTTTGCTAGGAGCAACCCTAAAATGACTTGAACGTCCGTGAATTACCTTCTCAATACCTCACGTGTGTTGAGTTGCTTTGAGTTGAGCGTATGTTCAAAACCTCTGCTGGGTTGAGCACTTGTGAATTGACGATTACTGCGCTGAAGCGAGGGTCAGGTTGGTAGTGAGGAGATTTGGGGCAGCCTGGGGTCCCACAAACAGGCTGAATTCTCTGCTTCTCTCCCCCACCCTCCCTTTGCAAGAATAAGATGCTGTTTCTGCGTCCCGGTTATCTCGGTGCAGCCACGTGAGAAGACTCAAGGCTGGGACATTTTGCTGAGCCCCGTGAGGTGTTTGGGGCAGCGACTGGCATCACTGGGGACGTGCTGTTCCCTCTTTGGAAGGATCTCAGAGCCAGGTGGGGAAGCCCAGGCTTGGGGGAACACGGAGACAGGACGCTCTGTGAGCCGAGCCCTGGAATATCAGCACTTCTGCCTTCCAGAGAAGGCTTGTTGCTCACAAGGTGGAATGAGGGATTGAAAAATCCCATCTTGTTCCTTTTCCTTTCTTGAAAAAGTGGCCTTAGCTTTTTGCAATACTTGAATAAGTGTGTACCTGCAGAAGACCTTCAGTAGCACAGTGACAGAGACCTTTTAAGTGACTATTCTGCAAGGAACTGTGTGCAGTTCCAACTTTCATATCTCTTTGCTACCTTAAGAACATTAGGAAAACAACTTTTCAGCAGACAGACAGTTGAATCTTACAAGGTATTTAGTGCATCTGAAGTGTTTACAAACCAACTAAAATGGAGAAAAGCAAACTATTGAACTTATTTGTAATTTAAATGTTAAATGCATAACTATATACAGATGAAAAAGGAATACTGTAATTAACCTGCATTTACTAGGGGTTTTTTTCCTTGATTTTGCAGAGCCTTTTGATACACATTTGCAAAGCCACCTTTTGGGAGGCTCGGTCTCCCTGTGTACTGTGCTGTGGAGATGCTGAAAAGAAAAACCCTTTTACTGTGTATGTGTAAATAACCTGGTAACTGGGGTTTGAGCCAGTTTCAGCTCATGTTCACATCCGCAGCAGCTTTGCACAGTAGACAGACCCACGGATGTGGAGGGGTTGGGGAAATTTTTTTTGTAATTAAGAACTGTAAAATAACCAGGGTGGTCCCTGTGTACACCAGTGTAAATATCTTTGGTAACTGAAATGTACTTTAAGAGAACAAAATCTGTAAATAAACTGATTTATAAATTAATCTTGTTTCCTAGTTTTTATAAAATTGAGCTTTCTAATCACCCAAGCAGTTGCTAATTCTGATGGTGTCCTGGAGATTTGTCCCTTGTACTTTCCCCTTTCTGTCTGATGCTGTACTTGGGATGCCAATCACAGTCTACAAAATCCCATTAGAGTTGCCTTAATTATAATCATAACTTTATTAGAATTATTTATTGTTAAAGCTGAGTGTCGATAACCCCAGAAAATACCACTGAGCCATCATTGCAGGAGTTCACTGTGGGAGAAAAACTACTCCTTGCACATATTTATTTCAAATATGTTTTAATGTGGTTTAAAACATTTTTATGTTAAACAACAATTAAATTCTTCAGAGCCTCGGTCTTGTTTTGTATCCCTCAATTAGGCTCCCAAATTGGTACAGCTCTGCTGTTAGCTGCACCGATCCCTTCCTCACCGAGGGGCAAATATTGCTCCCTGGAAATTTTATGTATTGGTGGAACTTTTCTAAATCTTTGCTGTTTCTTTCCAGGACAAAAACAATCCAAATCGCTTTAACACATGAAAGGTCCTGGAGTTCTGTAAGAGCACTTGCAGTGCCAAACCACAGGTGTGGGAAAGTGGTGATGGAGTGGCAGTGTGAAGGTGAGAGCCAGGGAGCACAGGTGTTTATTGAGCCTCCTCAGTGCCTGTGGCACCTCACTCCTGCTTCGGTACCTCTGCTGTGTTTTAGTGCCTTTTATTAATGTACAGCCCAGCAGAAAAGGCTTTGCTTTCCATTTTCTGCAGACTCTGGGTACAAAACCCAGCATTGGTCTTTCCAATGTGTGATCATCAGCTCCTCACCTCCTCACTGGGAGGGCTGTTTGCATTAAATGGGGGGCACCTGTGTGAACTAAACCACTGCAGTTATTTGTTCTTTGCTTTTCCTCAGCAGAAGCACCTCATCCTGGAGGAGGACTTGCTGCACTCACACTTCCATTATTGGAAGCAGCTCTGCTGCAGTCCTGCAATGCCAGTGGACTAGTCCTCAGCGGAGCGTGCTGGGAGCACCCTCACAGCCCTGAGACCTGAGACACCCTCACCGCCCTGAGACACCCTCACAGCCCTGAGACACTCTCACAGCCCTGAGAGACCCTCACAGCCCTGAGACCTGAGACACCCTCACCGCCCTGAGACACCCTCACAGCCCTGAGACACCCTCTCAGCCCTCAGGCACCCTCACAGCCCTGAGACACCCTCACAGCTCTCAGGCACCCTCACAGCCCTGAGACCTGAGACACCCTCACAGCCCTGAGACACCCTCACAGCCCTGACAGAAGGATGTCACAGCCCTCTGAGCTCAGCAGTTGAACTGGCCAAACGCAGCGGTGGGTCCTTGGATGTCCAAAGGGCTGAGGCAAAGTGGTGCGGCAGCCTCTGTGTCCTCATTAGTGAGCAGCAGGAGAATTGTCAGGAGAATCCGTGTAAGAATTTTCTTGCCCCACAGCGATTTTACTTCTCAAGTCCTGTATTTTTGGACAATTGTCTGCTTGCATCCAGCCCCAGAAAGGGCTTAGAGTGCATTTCACATTAAAAACAAACAAACAAACAAAAAAAACCCAAAAAACAAACTGATCTGTGCTTCTGTGTCTGAAGAAGAGGCTTCCTTTAAAAATGGCTCAAGCGGTGGGAATGCTGCCAAGGCGCTCCGGCGGGTGACGCAGCAAACTGCTGCATTGCTCCTGCTGTCCTTGCCCAGGATGCCCAGCAATCAGCGTGATGAAGGCTCTCATTTCCTCATTTGCAAGTCTACGTTGCTTCGCTTTGTCAGACTTTCTACCCGTGGCGTTTGTGCAACCCTTGCCAGCACCCTCGGAGCACGGTTACCTTACTGTGGACCTGGTGAAACTCCTGCGTTGGGCAATGGCCAGCAGCTGCCTTCCCCATGGCACTCTGGATTGAGTGGGACTATTTGGTGCCTCCCTTCCCAGGTTACAGCGCACTCCCAGGTACCTCCCTGGGGATGTGGTGCCAGCTGTAGCCATCCCACGTGCTAAAATGCCTGGCAGAGCACTGGAGCACTTGAAATGTTGACTCTGCTCCAGACGTCTTGTGCCCTGCCTAGCACAAGGGCTTCTGCAATGTCCAGGCTCCCATTAACACAGCCCTGGGAGGAAAAGGAGCTGGTGGGGAGCTGCTGAACACCAGCAGCTCTTCAGAGTGCAGGAAGGAGAGGAGGGGGGCTGCCCAGCTGCTGGCACCCAGCCCGGAGCATGGGCCATTGCCTGGCAGGAATGCAGATGAGATGTAATGGGGTTTGAAAGCGTAGGGCACTCTCTGCCATGCCGGTGCTGTGGGGGAGGGAAAGGCACCCTGTGAGACCTGGAAACTGGAGCAAACAAAACCCGTAGCCCCAGCCCTGCACCTTTCTGTCTCCTCCCGAAGAAGGTCCTGCAGAAATTGGGGGAAAATGAGGAGAATGGAGTAGCTGTGTTCAGGAGGGCGATGGCTGGGCAGGTTCAGAGGCATAGAGGAGGCTCTTGGAGTACAGATACTTTCTTCTGCCTGCCAAGTGTGCTGATGGCCTGGAGCAGATGGTTGGTTTCTGTTTTGAATGTTTCTCTTGGCCCCAGATTTCCAGCCCTTTGCTCCACCTGTACAAGACCTGTTGTGTCCCTTGGGCTACGTTCCCTCCCTGATGTGGGTTTCCAGTGGCTTCCTCTTGCATGAAGCCTAGACTGACTAAAACTCTGATTTTGTCTGAGAATTTGCCGGTGGAAGTAACACCACCTCTGGGGGGGGCGTCGCAGATTTGATTTGATTTGATTCCAGCAAAATAAGGAGGCTGCAAGGGATCCCACTATTCACGTGGCTTGGCTTGAGGAGCTCAGCAAGGAGCCTGGTCCAGTGTCTGTGTCTGGCTGCGTTGCTCCGTGGATTGATGGAGCCAGTGCTGCTCAGTCAACCTGTGACTGGGCACAGCAGTCCATTGTAGGTGGGACCTTGCTTATATGTTGCAGGACTACTGTCAGGGCAAGAGAGGAGTGCTCCGTTGTCATCCCTGTGGCATTCTCAGTTTCATGCGCTGCAATTAAGCCACCTGCCAAATAATGATGTGGCAAATCTGGGCGGTGTGGCCTCCTCCGATCTGCTCCTTAAAGCTGGGAACATGAGCTGGACTGGAAAACATCTGCTCTGTACAGCCCGGGTCATGGTAATCATTTATGACTGTTAGCAGATCTGAAATTTGCAGGTAAAATGTTTCCTACCCAGACATACCAATGACAGTGCCAGTTCCTCCTGGGCTCCCTGGGTTCTTCTGAAAAGAGCAAGGGCACAGGGCTGCTGTCCTTTGGAGCAGGGATGAATCAGCAGAGGAGGAATAGCAGGAGGCTGGTACTGCTGCACTCTCTCTGCAGATGCAAACTACGTGAACACATTCATCACATCCTGGGAATGCACCCCGGATTTGCTTTTGTGCCTCTTGTTATTGCAGGCCGGTTGGGCTTGAAAGGTAGAAATCGACGATTTCTGACCAAGCCTGTCTGGTGGAGTCAGCAATTCCCAGCTGCCAGTGGGGGCTTCGAGGGGCTGTCCTGGTCTTCCCAGGTGCCAGCCTGGCAGAGCCAATGCAGAGTGTGGGAAGCAGTCGGGATTCACATCCACTCCTGGAGTTATTCCCTGTCTCGGCAAAGCTGCCGGGTTTGTGGCACAGGTGCTGCTGCCAAAAAATCTTGTCTGAGGCCATGGCTCAGCCGAGGTGGGACTTGTGCCACCAAGGAAAAAGTGCCACCCAGATTGGAATGGCAGGGAGATGGCAGGTGGCACCGTTTTGCCTCGCTCTCTGAGGGAAGTGAGGCTTTCTCTTTTAGTCACAGAAGGACCATGCTTTAAGCAGTGCTGTGCTGCAGATCAAGGAGAGATTCCTTGAGTTCATCATCTTGTGAAGTCTGGAGAAAGAGAAACTGTTGAGCCTCCTCTGCAGCTGGTATTTCTGAGGCACTTGCAGGGGCATTGGATGCAAACCTCTCTGAAGAGCCTCCGAAATGCCAGGGACGGGGTTGCCGTGATTGTATCATGAGTCTTGCATTGGTTGCGTGTTTTCCTTGCAGTCAGTTCCTGGAATCACACAATTAGGAATGTGTTCTTTAATTTTCAAGGAAGAAAGTCCATTTTGGGATCCCTCCGTGGCCCTGAACCTTCACAACTAAAGGGAGGTCCTGGATCTGTTCGCCTGGCCATCCTGATCATTTCATAGACAGATTCATGCTTTTAAAAATGGATAATAAAAGCCTTTCTCCATTTTCTGAAATGGAGTCTTTTCCATCGCTTCAAGGGCTGAACACATAAAATCCAACAACTCCTTCCTCTCTAACCCAGCACAGAGGTGATCTGAGTAGCTTTGTGTCTGAAAATGATCCATTTTGGGTGCACGAAACAAGTTCTGCAGGGCTTAAATGATTTTGGCGAGATTGTGGCCGCCTTTAAGGTTCTCAGCCTGTTGATGTTGCCAACGCCTCACTGACTTCAAGGAGATTCCTGCTGGGTGTTAGTCTGGGAAAGGAGATTTCAGAGCTGATGAGCTTAATGAACTAAAGCCACTGTTCAGCTGCTGCAGAGATTGTGCAGCACAGGAATCTCTGTGGTCATCCTTAGCCCATGGCCTTGCTACAGAAGCACAGCTCTCCCCAAATTGAAGGATGCTGAGGTAGGCGCTGAAGGCTTTGCTGTGGAAACCAAGCAGGTTCCTAAATGTGCCATGGGAGCCTAAAGCTGAGCTTTAGGGCTGGCTGGGGCTCAGCAGCTGAGCATCCAGAGTCACCCAGCACCTGTGTCCTGGTTTTGCTACCTGCAGGTTCCGTTGGTAGCCAGAGAAGGCAAAAAGGCCGAGAGCCCTGGGACAGCGTTATTAAAACCTTCCCAGACTTCTACTGCTTCCTGATTGCTATTGTTTCATCTCAGTTGCTTTCAAATCCAACTTGAAAAGGGTTGTTTCAAAGCTTCTGCTTCATCTTTGGCTTCCCATGCCCTGTCTCAAGGTATTCTGCAATGAAAATATGTCTCTTCCCAGTCTGAGGTGGAAGAAAAGCCTCATCTCTTGCTTTGCAGCAGCATTCAAAGGAAAAAAAAAAAGGATTTTTGGGGCCTGTCTGTGCCTGGAAAACTCCACACCCTGCTGCTGAAGGAGGCTATTACCTGGGGAGCCTTGGGGATGGGACGTGCCAGCTGGGCAGTAGGGTCGTGGGTAGCGCCCCGGCTGTTCCCGGGGCAGCAGGAAGCAGGAGCATCCCCACCCCAGGGCTCCGGGGGATGAGCAATGGCGTGGCTCACCTCCAAAGGAGCCAGAGCCCCGGGGTATGGGCTCCTGCCCCTCCGCCTTGGTGTTCTGGTGATGCTGCTTTTTGCAGCATCTAAAAAAGGATTCAAGGAATTGAATTCCTGGGAGGAAGGGGTGAGCTGGCAATTACGCTGGCGCTGAGCACCTCTCCTTTGCCTTGATAACCTAATCAAGCTGATGAGCCCCTAAAATAAGGCTTTAACTTAGGGTGAGATAACGGTGGTGATCTCCCTGAACATGGGGATTTTTGTGTTTTAATCACCAGCTGGATGAGGGCAAGCCCTGGCAAATTCTCTGGCAGAAGTGAAGGGACCACCTTTCAGAGCAGCCCTGCACGGGCTGGGCTGTGTCTCTCTCCCTCCTGGTTAGACAAGGAGGCATGATAATCCCTTAAGGACTTAATTACACCTGCCAGGGCTGGAGCAGACCATCTTGGGGCTCATTCCCATCAGCCTGGACCCACAGAAGACGGGTGGGAGCAATCCCGCGGGTCGTGTCCACCATGCTCCATCCTCCCAGGCCAGGCTGTGTCAGGGAGCCCCGGCGTTTCCCAGAGCCGTGCCCCGAGTGGAGCCCCTGCCCTCCACTGCCCCGGCGAGCCTGGGCTCTGGCAGGCTTGTTTTTCTAGCACGGTGAGTCCGCCTAAAATGCCTAGGTGGGGCCCAGCATGGATAATGGCCTTCCCAGGGATGGAGCCAGCAAGAAGCTCTCAGCAGCCATGGGCACCTCCAGTGCCAGAGGTTCCCTGGCCTCAGGGGCCGGGGAGGGAGCGGAGGGCTGGATTCTGGGGCTGTGTCCACCCTGGCAGGGCCTGGCTCTGCCCCGGGGCACTGAGCAACGGGCACCTTCCGTCCCGGAGCCGGTGACGTGTGTGTGTGCGTGAGCAAAGGCACGGCTTGGCCTGGCCGGGAGGATGGAATCACAGAATGCTGGAATGGTCAGGGTTGGAAAGGAGCTTAAAGAACACCTCGTTCATCATCCTGATGACCCTTCCACTAGACCAGGTTGCTCCAGGTTCCATCCAGCCTGGCCCTGAACATTTCCAGGGATGGTGCATCCACAACTGCTCTGGGCCTCACCACTCTCACAGGAAAGAATTATTTTAATTTTTTTCTAATATGTAACTCTCAGTTTGAAGACATTCCATTGAAGGGACCACTGGGGATAGGTAGAAGGCTGGGGGGAAGGGAGGGGTTTAATATGTAGAGCTGGATTTTGTGGGTGTCACTGGATATCCTTGCTGGGCATCCCTGGCAGGGTTTGGGAGAGGACAGCGATGTCTGCAGGGTCCCCACTCCACAGGGTGTCCAGGTGGTGCCCAGTGACCCTGGCTGATGCCAGGGTACCTGACCAGACCAGATACCAGCCCCTTGGGGTGCCCACGATAGTGGCAGTGTGCACTTTGGGGCCGGATCAGCCGCCTTCACCATTGCAGAAGCACAGGTTCGTTTAGGTTGTAAAAGACCTAAATCATCGAGTCCAGCCTGTGACCCAACAGCCCCTACCATGGCCCTCGGTGCCACGTCCACTCTTTCCTTACACACCCCCAGGCACGGTGACTCCGCCACCTCCATGGCCAGTCCCCCCTTTATCAGAACCGCATCGTTTTATGCTATTTGTCCCCTCACGGACGGGTAACACCGCACCAAAGACGGGGTGGGGAAGG
>VWZN01007663.1:529105-540005 GCA_013396955.1 Regulus satrapa
CCTGTCTCTGTCCTCTTCCCTCAGCACCCGCTGGCTCTGCCCCTGCACTCTCAAATTCCCCCTGCATCTCCGCCTGTTCACCCGTCAGCACCCCTAAACCCTCCTCCCCGCTTCCCCCAAGACCGGGAACATCCCGCGATCCCTTCCCCGCGTCCTTGCCCCGTCGTCCTCCTCCTCTCCGCCCGCACTCTTAAATCCTCCTCCCTGCATCCTCGTCCCCGTGAGCATCCCTGCTTCCTCTCTGTGTCCTTCCCACCGCCGTCCCTCAGTGCGCTCTGCCCTGCCCTCTGTCATCTCCCAAACCCCCCCTGCGGCCCCACTCCAGCCTCCCCGGAGCGCCAGCCTGCTGGGAAGGCCCAGCTCCCTCCCGGTGTCCAGGTTTCCCCCCAAGATATCCAGGCCTGACTTAGCGGCATCCCTGGACCCCTTCTGGCAGGGAGAAGCTCAGGCCGAGCCCGCCCCAGGCATGGGGTGGGGGTCCCGCTGGCCCTCAGGCTTTCCCTCAGCCCCGCTCCTCCCGGTGCCTGCCCGGGGATAGAGGGCTGGCAGGGCGCTGATCCCGGCTGGTTCGTTCCCAGCTTTGACCTTGATGCCTGGCCCGGCCGGTGCCAGCCCTCCCTGGGGACCCTCACACCCCACTTGCCGGGCCCCTCGTCCCGCCGGGACTCGTCCCGGCATCCCGGGGTGCTTCTCCCTGTTATTGCGCTAATTGATGCAGCGCGGCGGCTGCCGCATGAGTCAGGGCCCGGCCGGGCGGGCGGGCATCCCGTCCCTCCGAGGGGATGCCGTTCCTCCCCGGGCATGCCGTCAGAGCTCCCCGACGGGCAGGATGTGAGGAATGGGGTGCGTGCCCGGGCCCCGCGGGGCAATGCCGGCTCTCCTGGCCCCTCTCCAAAAGAGGGCTCCCCGCGGCCGCTGTGTGCCCGTGGAGGCAGGGCGGGGAAGCCACCCCCGTGCTGCTCGGCGTCCTGGCTGCCATTCCCACGGGTGGATTTTCGTAGGAGTGGGCTGGACGGGGAGGATGCTAGGGTGACCTGCGGGCGCCACGTGCAGATGAGTATAAGAATGTGCCTGGCTCCCTGCAGCAGGGCTCGTCACCAGCCCTCCTGTGCCACGAGCGCCAGGGCAGTGGGAAGCAGCTCACCTGTCCCGTCACCTGAGACACAGGTGTGTCCCTGCCTCCAGTATGCTCCTGCCTAGGGCACCATGGGCTCTATCTGCGTGCCAGTGCCATGTCCCTCCCTAAGGATAGGCAGGGCGTTCGCCAGCTTGTGTCCTTTACACTTCAAAGAAGCCATTTCAGAGCTTTTATTCTCCATTTTCCTGCTGGTTTTCCGAGGCCGCTGCTTAAAATGCCTCCATGCCCCCTTTTTTTCATCTGTTTTAGCCCAGGGGCCTGGTGGTCTTCGCTGGAGAGTCACAGATAGGGAATGCTCAGAACCCAGGCAAGCTCTGCTGCCGTGCCCTGGCCTGGCTGCTGGTTTTGGGTTGTTCCTTCTTGCTTATCAGCTGTGCCCTTGGTCTGGGGCGAGACAAGCTGGAGCCTGTGTTCCTTGCTCTCCCTGAGCTGTGGCTAGCCATCCCTCCTCTCCAGGTGTCCTCTTCCCGGGAGCTGGGGCAGAGGCCGGACAGGCAGAACCAGCCGGGCAGGCAGCGTCGGGCAGAGCTGCCTGTGCTCCAGCACTGGCAGAGCAGGGCGTGCAAAGCCGGCTCCCGCCTCGCACGGCTTTCCCTGTGTTCCTGCTGCCTGGAAAGTAGGGCACCACGCACCAGTACAGACCACAGCCCTGGGTGGTCGGGCTTGCACACCACCAGTCGCCGTCCTGCGAGGGGCAAGCGGTGGTTTTGGGACAGGAGCAGTGGCAGAGATCCACTGTGGGATCCTCCTGCGGGTGGAGGGTGGTTTTTGGGGTGTGCTGAGCTGTGCTGACCTCATCCTCTGTGCCCTCAGAGTGGAGGCCTGCGGTGATCCTGGCAGCCATCGACTGTGCCAACGAGGACAACCAGCAAGTGTGCTCCGATTTCGGGATCACCGGCTTCCCCACCATGAAGGTGAGACCGCTGCGTTTCACTGTGCTTTGCCTTTTGGCCCATCCCTCTCTTGCTCACTCGGATTGACAGGTATTGCACCAAAATACTCCCCTTGGGGCTTTGCAGGCTGAAGCTGTCGCACCCTTCCCCAAAGCAATGCTGTGTCCTGGCTGCAGCAGGTGCAGCTGCTGGGCGATGGAGCAGCGAGGAGGGGGGAGACCCAAAATGGTGTTTTGTGGTCTAACACAGGGGCTGGATCTCTGCTAGGATGAGGGAGAGTCTGAATCCTGAGCTGGAAACGTTTAAGAAAGGCTGTTTGAGGGCAGAGAGAGGTTGCAGGCACAGGTTTTGGAGGAGGGCACGGGAATGCTGCGGGATGTTGCAGCTCCTGGGAGCCTCGTGTGGTGGCTGGCAAGGAGCCATCCCTCCTCCTGGGCCTGTGCCCAGCCCTTTAGCTGTGTCAACACACTCTTCTGCAGAGCTTCCCGCTGCAAACAGAGCCTTGCTCCGGCACAAGCGGCGAAGCCAAAGCTCTCCAGGTGCCGCAGCCTGCAGTTAAAACCAGGATTGCCCTGAGATGGAACGGGTAGGGTTTTATCAGACATGCCCTCAGTCCCAGCTTACAGGCTCAGCTCCAGGTGGGGTCAGATTTGGGGTTTTCCAGGCAGGGTAGCTTGGCCCCAGGTCAAGTCGGAGTCTCACCGAGCACCCACTGCCCTGGGACAATATGGGAACATCTCCTGGGGCAGGGAGGTGTGCTGATGTGGCCGTGCCAAGACGTCACTTGCTTGACGTCCTGTGTCCTTGCCAAGCACCTTTTGCAAACAGCCCCAGCTCCCAGCCCAGCCTGCAAAGCAAACACCTGGCTGATGCAACCTGGTGTTGCTGCTCTGGCTCTGCACTGGGTACTGGAACCACTCTGGGAGGCCAGGAATGAGAAAACCCCCTTTTTCCTACTTTTTCAGAGCTTTGCAGCAGGGAGACTGGTTTTCAGGACTGGGCATGTTCCAGCTGCCTCCCTGGGACTCCCAGAGACACCTGCTCCACTTTCTGCCAGTGCTCAGCCCTTGGCTGGACATGTCTCCCAGCCCATGCCTGTATCTTTCCCCTCTGGGGACGCCCCAAAAGATGGGGATGTGGCTGGAGCTCCCTCTGTGCTGGCTGATGTCAGGTGGCATGCTGCAGTGTTGTGGGGAAACTGAGGCAGAGCTGGTCTACAGGGAGTCTCAGCCTGCTGGGTTGCACTGCCTCCTGTCCCACTCCAAGCACTCACTCCAGTTTCCCCTTGTGGATTTTTTTTCCCCTTTCAGTTCTTCAGAGCTTTTAGCAAGAAGCCAGAGGATGGGATAAGGATTACCAGTGAGTATTCCGAGCCCTGGGGTTTTCTACCCTGGGTGTGAATGGCCCTGCTGCCCACACCTCCCACACGCTGCAACACCAGGGAGCTCCGGGGGAGCAGCTCCAAGCGGCTTCCCTTAGCTCAGCCCCTGGGATTGGCTTCCCCAGCACTGACCCTTTGGTGTCCTGTCCCCCTGCAGATCCCAGTGCCACTGTTGAGGACCTGCGCCACGCCATCATCACCAACCTAGAGCAGAGCCAGGATGCCTGGCCACCCGCCTGTCCTCCGCTGGAGCCAGCAAGGTAGGGGCAGCAGGAGGCCTCTGTCCCATTTCTGGGGAAATGCTGAACCCAGAATGAGCAAGGAGCAGCTACTGCATCACCCACGTCCCAGGGAGACACAGGTGACCTGGCCAGGATGGGCCATGTTGTCACATCTCCTAAGGAACCTGTTCATCAGCCTTACTTAGAACAAGCAGTTCCTGGGTCCCAAATTCTTTGGGACGTGGCAGTGTCATGCCATGCTGAGTTGAGGTTGTGTTAGAAGCTTTTTCCTGTCCTGAAAAAGGGTTTTCTTCATTCTGTACAATTTTGTTGGCATCTGAGTTATCCTTGCTGGATGGAAGGAGTTGCTGTCCTGAGAAGGAGCCTTTGGATTTCCCAAAGCATTGGTCTAGCCATGCACATTCCTCAGGTAGTCTGGTGCCTCTGTGTCTTAGCCAAAAAAACCCCAGCCCTGGTTCAAGTTTATTGCTGTTTTTTCCCCTGGGCGAGCATGCAGCTCCCTCCTGCCCTGCCCTGCCTGTGCTTTGTTTTCTACCTCCTTGGCCAAGCCCAGTGGGTTTTCTCAAAGCCTGTGAACCAGAGCAGAAAACCAGGCTGGAAACTTCTGCAGGAGGAATTGCCTGCTCCATGGGGCTGATCCACCAGCACCAGCATTCCCTACCAAGTCGCAGCGGGCAAGGGTTGAGGCCCTTGTGAGCGGGAGGGCAGAGCATCCCGCTGATGCCGAGGCACCTGCTGCTGTCCTCCTGTCTCTTGCAGCGCTGAGGAGGTTCGCACCTTCTTCCAGAGGAACAAGGACCAGTACTTGGCGCTCATCTTTGAGAAGAGCAACTCCTTCGTGGGCAGGGAGGTGGGTACCGGCTGCCTTTATCCCACATTTCTCTTGGAGCCTGTGTCACTGGTGCCTGATAACTCCTGGGTGCCTTTGGCGGGGCAGCTCTCTCCAGGAAGCCACTCTACACAGCTTAGCCAGTGCCGAATGTTACACAGGGCACTGAAGGGCTCTGTTGCCTCCCTGGTGGGGCTGGAGAACTCCTCTGCCCCCCTCATCTGACCCTGGGGCTTGCAGGTGGCCCTGGACATGCTGCAGTACGAGAACATTGCGGTGAGGAGGGTGCTGAGCAGCGAGCAGGAGCTCGTGGAGAAGTTCGGCGTCACTTCCTTCCCCTCCGCGTATCTGCTCCTCCGCAACGGCTCCTTCTCCCGCCTGCCCGTGTGAGTGTGGGACACGGCGGGTGCCAGCCTTGCCTGGCCCCACCTCTCTGTGCTCCTTTGCACTTGTGGGAAGGCGCGTTAGAAAGGAGGCGGTGGCTGAGCAGGGGAGGCTGGTGGGCACCGAACAGCACTGCCAGCTCTGGCTGGGGCTGGAAGAAGGGAAAATCCTTGTGACTGAGCCATTCCCTTCCCACACCTGCCTGGAAGGTGGTATCATAGGGCTCACCTCCGCTCCAGGATGCGTGTAGGGTCGAGGCAGGGGGAGAGTCTGCTCCCTCCCCAGGCCTGATCCACCCACTCGGCTAAGCCTTCATCCCCTTTGCTTCCTTCCTTGTGGTCGTGTTTGGGAGGGAAGAGGGACCATGATCTTCTCCTTCCCGGCAGGCACGTGGAGGCGCGCTCCTTCTACACCTACTACCTGCGCACGCTCGCGGGCATCACCCGCGGCTCCTACAAGCTCAACGCCACGGCCGGCGCGTCCAACGACACCGACCGCGTGTCGCACCCCCGGCGAGCCGACCGGTCAGACCTCTCCCCCGCTGGGCTGGGCAGTCTGGGAATGGGAAAGCCCCCCGGGATGGGGTTGGGGGAGGGATTACCGTGCTGGCTGACCTCGTGCTGCGCTGCCCTCCCCAGCTCCAAGCTGTACATGGCCGACCTGGAGTCCGCGCTGCACTACTCGCTGCGGGTGGNGGCAGTCTGGGAATGGGAAAGCCCCCCGGGATGGGGTTGGGGGAGGATTACCGTGCTGGCTGACCTCGTGCTGCGCTGCCCTCCCCAGCTCCAAGCTGTACATGGCCGACCTGGAGTCCGCGCTGCACTACTCGCTGCGGGTGGAGGCCGCCCGGGCCTCCTCGCTGTCGGGGGCACAGCTGGCCGCCTTCAAGTGCTACGTGGCCACGCTGGTGAAGGTGAGGAGCTCTGGCTGTCGGGAGAGGAGCTGCCTGTGCCTGCGTTTGTGTGGTGATGAAATGCAAAGGCGCGGCGCGGGCCGCCCTGTCCCGCTGCTCACGGGCCACTGAAGCGTGGCAGTCTCAGGTGTGGGCCCTGTGTCCCGGTGCTGAGCGTATCCCGGGGCTGTGTCAGGCAGTCCCCATCCCTTGGATCTCCAAACACGGCCCGGAGTCCCAGTGGGGGCTAAGAGGAGGTGCTGGAGCATTTCAAACAAGATGTGTGCCGCCGACTTTGGCGGCAGTGGGATCATCACTTGTAGGAGGTGTCGAGGCAGGAGGTCTTTCCAGAAGAGAGGCTGTCACCTGCTGGGGTGTCGGAGATGGTCACAAGGGTTTGTCACTCTGATCTGGATGCTCGCCTCAGGGAGCCAACCTCTGCAGGTTCCTTTGATAATAGTCCAGGAAAGGAACTCCCACTCCAGACAAGCCTAATTTAAGGTCTCCTTTTTTCTTCTATGTTGGGCCTGGCACAGCTGAAGTGACTGAGAGCTTTGAGCCAGTACAAGCAGGGCAGTTTAATTTCCTGCTGTGATGGAGTCCTGCTGCATTTGGCTGTTTCCTCCACTGGGCCTGCAGGAGCCCTGACTCCATCCCAATCCCTGTCACAGCCCAGGCTACTTGGCAGCCTGGGGCCGTGCCCTCCTTTGTCACCCAGGGTGTCACGCTCCGTTTGGACCTTGCATAGCCCTCACTGGTGTGATTCCATGTGGCTCCTCTGCCCTCGCTCTTTCTCCCTTTAATGTGAACTACAGAGACAGGGAAATAAATCCCCGTGGCACCAGCTCCCTGCCCCGGCGTACAGGTGTGCTGGGGAGCAGCAGTGGTTTTATTTGATCCATTTGTAATTCTTCCTGCAAACCTTCCCCTCGATGAGCTGTAGCAGTGGGTGCTGGTGCTTCCCCGGGGATGCTGAGCCAGCGCTGCCATTGCCCTGCTCATCCACAGGACGGAGCAGCATCCCCAGGATTGCCAGCCCAGGGCTCAGCCTGGGGGAGCTCAGCCAGCCGGTCCCAGCCTTAACTCTTGCATTCCCAAGAGGTATTCAAGGAGAGGAGAGGTGGAAAAAAGCGGTTCCTGGAGGCAGGGAATCAAAAAAAGCAGTTCCTGGAGGCAGCAAAGCCTTCTGTCCAAGGAATCAGGGGAGATGGTGTTTGCAGCACAACTGTTAGGTTAATAATTCCCCTGCAAATTTGGGTCTTTTCATGTGATTCCCCATGGGAGGAAGAACAGCTCAGACTCAGCAAACCCCTCCTTTCCTTTTGCTTCTCCATCACTTCTCCTGTGTGCAGGTGTCTCCTCCTCCCCACAGGTTGGTCCCTCTGTCTGTCTGTCTGTTGGTGGCACGGGCTGCCAGGCTGCTCCTCTCCCAGGAGCAGTTGTAAAGTGCAGCTGCTAATCGGCTTTGCCAGACTTATGGACAGAGAGTGGCTTTTTGCCTCCCTCAGTTGGGGCTGGGGTTTGGAGCCTGAACATGCACACAGGGGACTTGCCACCCGGGGTGGAGGGACAAGCTGCAGCCCCCAGCCCCTGGGAGACAGGCACCAAAACCTTGCCAGGACCACGCTGCTCTCCTGGTGCTCCCCAGCCAGGGGTGCTGGTAAGCCAGGGTTGCCTGTGGGTTTCCCCTCATGCTCCCAGGATGGAATCTGTGTTTTCTCACCCCTCTCCCCCCTGCAGTACTTCCCAGGGCGCCCCTGTGTGCAGACCTACCTGCAGACCCTGGATGCCTGGCTGAGGAACTGGACAGAGCCCGAGCTGCCCCGCACAGTTTTGAAGGAGGCCATGAAGAATAACAGAGATGTAAGATGCCCATGGGGGGACCCCCAGCCCCTGCTCTCCTTACCCCTGCCCCTCACCCCCCAGCTGGCACTGCCTGTCAGCCCCATCACGCCGTGTCCGTCTGTCCACCAGGCCTCCCACCCCTCCGTGCTCCCCACCAACGTGACCTGGGTGGGCTGCCAGGGCAGTGAACGCCACTTCCGTGGCTACCCCTGTGGGCTCTGGACCATCTTCCACCTGCTGACTGTGCAGGCTGCCCAGAACGGCCCTGACAAAGGTACCTGGGAGCATCAGGGGCTCAGGGAGGGAGTGTCCAGCTGGCCTCTGGCAGGGGTAGGGACGCTGCATGAAAAGCCTGTGTCCCCCTCCCTCTCTTCCTCTCCTCAGGGGCAGTTTCCATGGGGCACAAGAGTCAGAGAGTTGAGTTGTGGGGTTGCTACCTCAGCCGTGGGACTGTGCTGGTGGCGCTGGGGGGTCCAGACTGAGCCCCGTGCTGTTGCTCCCCCAGAGCTGCCCCTGGAGGTGCTGAGCACCATGCGCTGCTACGTCCGGCACTTCTTCGGCTGCCAGGAGTGCGCCGAGCACTTCGAGGCCATGGCGGCCGAGTCCATGGACAGGGTGGCCAGCAGGGAGGAGGCCGTGCTCTGGCTCTGGTCCCACCACAACGAGGTCAACGCTCGCCTGGCGGGTAAGGGGAGCCGCCACCAGGGGCGGCGGAGGGAAAAGGGGAGGTGAGGTGGAGGAGCGTCCCTCCCCCTGGATGGCTCTGGCACATGGCCCCAGGGCGTAGCCGTGGGGATGTCCTGCTGTCACTGTCCCCCATGCCGGGGGACAGCAGCTGGGCACGCAGCATCAGACTGCCCCAGAGACAGGTTGGATCTCGTGCTCCTTACAGGGAGCTTCCCGAAGCTCCTCCAAACGAATGTCCCCTTCCCCTTATGCTGGATTCTCGGGGTGTTTATACAGGGGCAGGGTGTCCCCTCTAACCCCCTCCCTGGCTCGGCTCCCTGCAGGAGGTGACACGGAGGACCCCAAGTTCCCCAAGCTGCAGTGGCCTCCGCCGGACTTGTGTCCCCAGTGCCACAAGGAGGAGCAGGGGGTCCACGCCTGGGAGGAGCCGGCCGTGGTCACGTTCCTCAAGGCACACTTCTCCCCGGCCAACATCTACATGGACTACGCCGAGCCCGACCCCGTCCCCGTGGCCAGGCTGGGCACGGAGGCCCCGCGGGAGGAGAGCAGGAGAGGAGAAGAGGAGGAAAAGGAGACGGAGGGAGAGGCCAGAGCCCCGTGGCGCCCGGGCTCCCCCGAGCCGCGGCGCCCCAGCATCGTGCGGCTGAGCCCCAAGCTGCGGGAGGGGGGCGAGGACATCGTGGACCTGGATTCCTTCAGCGAGCAGCACTTCAAGAGCCAGGCGCTGCGGGCGGCCGCGGGCCGGCGCCGGCGCATCAGCAAGCGGGACACCATCCTGGCCCTGCCCCGCGACGGCGGCGCGNNNCGGCGGGCAGGGAGCGCCGGCGGGCCCCGGGCCTGCTGCTGCGGGACGAGCAGGATGCTGGGGAGGGCCTGCGGAGGAGCCCCTGGCTGCGGGTGCTTGGATTGGGCTTCTCCCGCCTGGACATCAGCCTCTGCGTGGCCCTCTACTTCCTCTCCTCCATGTGCCTCCTGGGCATGTACACCTTCTTCCGCCTGCGCACCCGCGCCCGCAAAGGCCGCGCTGGCTTCCCCATGGCCTGAGGGGGCGCGGGGGGCCCGGGCTGGGTGGGCTGCTGAGGCAGGACAGCCCCCGGGCCGGCGTTTTGTGCCGCAGCGGGCAGGGGTCTGGCACGTCCCCCTCAGGAGCTGCCCTGCTCAAGGCAGTCGCCTCCCCCCGGGGTCGGGGATGGGGGGCTCTTTATTTGGGAGGAAGGAGGTGTCACAGCATCCCCCCTCTCAAGTCGTAGTGCCATGTTTTTGGGCGTGTGGGAGCTGGGACACGAACGGTGGTTTGTGCTGTGGCACGCGGCTGCTCTCGGAAGCTCCCTGGCACCGGGCTGGTTTCAAACTGGGAATCCCAGTCCTGTGCTGGAGAGCAGCCCATCGGGATTCAACCACTAGTGGGGCCAGGAGCGTGGAGGTTTAGCCCCCCTAAAAAGCGGACACTGCTGCGTGGGGGGCAGCAGTGATGGGTTCAGATGCATTTTGTGCCCCCCCCTCTTTCCTTCCCACCTTTCCTCGCTCCCCCCCTCCCCCCGCTGTTGTTCGTTCTCTGCTTGTCTTAGTGGAATAAATTATTTTTGGCGATGCCTGCCCCACTGTGTCGGCTGGTCCCTGCCACGTGGGCATGCTGGACTATCCCACCCCATTCCTAATGTCCTGCTCCTGCCTCCAGCCCACCGCAGGAGCAGCTCTTGGTTTAAAATTTCTTTCGATATTTTTAATTATTATTGCGTGTTTTCTCCTGCCTTTTGCTTGCCTCCCCCAACAAATGGTCCATCCCCAGGGCTGGCATGGCTCCTGGTTTCTCCTCCAGCAGAAGGAGGCAGAGGAAGTATGTGAGGGCCAGGAAGCTTCTGGAGCAAGAGTCGGCGTGAGCTGTGGAGCTGCGGTTCAGTGCCGAGCGTGGTCTGGAGCAGGGAGACACACAGGGCAGCATCCCTGGGGACCAGGACTTCCGTGGGTGTGGGCCCCCTGCCCCTGTCCCCGATTCTCTCTGCCCTTTTATCCTTGTTAGGAATCATTAAGGAAAATGGTTGTTTTCCAGAGCCAGGGCCGCGGCCATCTGCTCTCCCAGCGCTGCCTAAATCCCCCTGTAACAAATTCATTGGGATTACGCTGCCCTCCCCTAATCCTGCCCATCCCCCCGCGTGGGGGATTTAAAAGGATTAGAGCCCGGCCGATAATAAACTTTATTAAGGGGGAGGGGGGGTGTCAATCCGATTTGGAGCCTTTTTCTTGATATCTTCACTTTGCCCAGGTGGGAGGCGAGGGCTGGCGGGATGGGGAGGAAGGGCGTCTGCCTCCGGGAGCTCTGGCCCTTCCAGCCCTTTCCCCCCTCACCTGCCCGTGAAATAAAGCATCTCTCTCTCCGTCTTTCCTTCCACGTTTGTGCGTGGTGCGCCTGCAGGCGCGGTGGGGCTGTCCCGCCCCTGTGCCCCGCTCGGCCATGGCCGTGTCCCTTCCGCGGGTGCTCAGCGGGCTCGTCCCGGCGCGGAGCGGGGCTGGGGCTCCCCCGGGCCGGCTGCCGGCCCTGCCCAGCGGCGGCTGATGGATGGGGAAGGGCTCATGGCTGCAGCCCTGCCGCCTCCTTCTCCTTGATTTCC
>VWZN01007665.1:5138-17971 GCA_013396955.1 Regulus satrapa
TTTTTTTTTTTTTTTTGTTCTTCACAAATGTAGACACTGGCCTTGTTTCAATGTTTAGAATTAAGCTACTTGTGGTGTGGGTTTAACATGTTTACAGTAATTGTGCATCCCAGGTAATAACTGTGTAGGAAACTGAGGTGTCTTTTGATATTATGGTGTGAATTTGGGAGCTGCTGCTTGCCTCAGATTTCTAGGGCTCTGCACTCTTTGTTTAGTGAGAACTTGTTCTTTGGTCCCTTCCTAAGTGTTCTAAGGTGAATTTTGACCTTCTGCTGAGGAAATGCACTTAACAGACTGTGAAGACTGATATACAGTGCTTATGTATTCTAGAATCTTCACCAAACTTTGGTAACACTGCTAAAATTTTTAACGGGTGCTGGACTGTGGCATTGGGTAATGTGTCTGTTCCATTTAGAAGGGGATTTTATGGTATTATCATGCAATACCTGTATAAACTTTCCCGTGGAATGGGCACACCTACGCTCTGGATCAGCGTAGTTTTAGTGAGACAATATTTATGGAAAGTAAAATTGCTGTCAGAAGTCTGGTCAGACCCATGCTCTTTTTCTTTTTTCCTTTTTCTTTTTCTGTTTCTTTTTCTGTTTTGTTTCTTCTCAGCTTGATAGCTAGTAGTTCAGAACATCTGAGTATTTTCTAATACTTGGAATTAATAATTCAGGTGAATCCAGGTGGCTGCCTGCTGGCCTGTTTCTCACTTCCCAAGTGGCTCAAACTGAGTATTAAATCATAACTGAAATAGCAGTTGTTGTGAATACTCAGTATGGAATATATTATTGTCAGTTAATGCTGTCTACGCTTTGCATTCTTTTTGGAGACTTAGAGCAGTAGCTATATTTGACAGGGAAATAACGGGATAGCCTTGAGTGCCTTGTGATGTAAGAAGTATGTGGTCAAGTTACAGCTGCATTTATTTTATCCCAGATTACAGTCTCATTAAAATACCAACCCACCCCCACTGCTTAAAATCAGATTCACTGTGGGCATGTGGATCATGGATGGGTGCACACTAACTGGGACTTTTCCAATCCTCCTAGCCAGGCTTTCTTGCTCACTTGTGACTGGCAAACTACAGCCAGAAGACAACCAACTTGTTGCTTTCTGTGTGTTTTAAAAGAAGAGCTCTTGGTTGGTGCTTTTAGGATGGCCTGGGAGTTGCTTGCTTGTAACTGCAGCCAGTCGTAGAACTAGCAATTTTCTTTTTTGGGATGGAGAGACAGCAAAAGATGTTGATGGTTGAGGATGTGTCGTATTCATTTTGCTTCTGACATTTTTCTGTGGTGTGTTTCAGGTTAATTGAAAATAATTTCTTCAGCGTAGTTTTGTTCTGTTAAGTCTGACTCTATAAATCCTTTATTTTAATTAATTATATTATATCTGGTTGAATGGGGTACTAGAAAAAACTTCTACAAATCCTTCCAGAAGGATCACACACCATCTTGCTCACTAGATGCATGTGCAGTATGCATTATTGCCTACTTGGAACATGCTGAAAAGTTTAAAGCAGATATAACGCTTAGGACAGAGATAGTTAGTTGATAAAGGGCTTTTTGTTTGTTTGCTGGGTGCTTTTCTTTTGTGTTGTTTGGGGGTTTTTTCCTTGATTTGTTTTTTTGTTTGTTTGTTTGTTTTAGTTTTTTTTTTAAATGTTGCTGTTATTCAGGAACAATATTTAAAACTGTATTCAAAATTAGTCCTTGTGCTTAGAAACCTTAACTTTCTGAAGTGCATATCTGCAGAGGGCTAGAGGCCTTCTGGCAGATGAACCACGTGTGATGCCTCATTAATTTTAGAGGATGCATCAGAGGACAAATATAAATGACCACTTTGTATAAAAGTATGTGACCCGCTTAAAACTGAATTTGTCTTCTGAAAGGCTACACCCCAGTCATAATTTAGGTAGCAATGCTAATATGATCTTTAAATTACTGTCAGTGTTTTTTTCCTCATTGCCTTCTGTGTTGGGTATATTCCTTGTTAGAAAGCAGGTATGAGTCATTAAAAGCTGGCATTTGAGCCAACAGAAAACTTTTGAAGTGGAGTTTCCAGTTTCTTGACCTTTTACTTGTAAAAATGAAGAAATTTAACTGCATTGTTGTGGAGCTTACTGATAGAAGCCAATCTGGATGTGCCCTGGAAAGTGGAAACCACTTGCTGCTTGCTAGCTGTGAGGAAGTGTGGAAGAAGCTGGTGATTGCTGGAAGGCAGGAGAATGGATTTGAAGAGAGAATAGACAATTTTAAACCTATTCCAAAAGTAGTAAACACAAGCCATTGCTATTTTGCAAATGTCTTTCTTGGAGAACCAGGTACTGCAGTCTGAAAAATAAATTTAAAAATAGTTAAAAATAAAAGAGATCTTATTTTATATTCAGATATTCTGTAATGCTTAGGGTTGCTCATTTTTATAAATTCGCTGTTACATGGGCATTTAAATAGTGCTGCAATGCTTGATACCTATGCCAGCACTAAAACTGGAACAGTCTTGGTTAATATATTGAATTAATTGTATGGAGAGTGCTTTTTTCAATGTTTGAGCCTCTCATCTTGGGTAAGAAGCTTCTTTTTCCACAGAAATGCCTGATAAACCAAAGTTTCTACTCTGAATCGGGAGCAGATGTCCAATTTCATTTTGGGGCAGACAGTAGTGCTTTTGTGAACTTCAGCCCTTGGACTGTGGAAAATTAAACTCATTGAGGCAGAGGTCAGAACCAGTGTAAAGGGGAAGCTTTGGCAACACCAAACTATTGAAGTTGAAGAAAATAGTAAAAACAACTACTTGAGGATATTTCCAGCTTTGTTTTTCTCTGAAAATGGTTAATGCTTCCCATTACCTCCAGTGTAATATTTTAATATTAAGTACTCGTTTTGGCATAGTTCACTTGCATTTTAAAGGGTAGTTCTTTTAAAGATAATGAAATAAACAAAACTGTCAACCTTTTAATAATGAGGGAAATTTACATTCATTATTATAGTTCAAGGTAACCCTTTTTTCTTCTCTTCAAGAGTGCAGGTGAAAACAATTTGATCATTATCTCAGATGCAATTTTCATTTTGGCCAGCAATCACAGCAGGGTATGACAAGAAAAGAAGGGAAAACAGTTACCTTGGATTCTTGGAACACTCAAAAGCAGAAATGGAATTCCTAGAATAACCCTCCAAATGTTAGCAATCCTGTTTAGATAAGCCACTTAGGTGTTTTTAATACAATTTTGAAAGCAAGTGTGTGTCCCTGTGTCAGGCTGTTAACAATAAGACCTCGCTGCCGTGCTCCGAAAGCTTTTTCTTTGTGGTACCCAGATATAGCAAACTAATGCAGAAAAAAATGTTCAGAGAACAGTTTGTCAGCCTTTCACTTCTGTTTAGGAAGGTGTAGGTTAAAGTCACCATACCCTCAGGTTTATATTTCTGGAAAATTTTCCTCTGAGAGCCTGCTGATTGCTGGAGAATTTTTCATTACCTGAAGGAACAAAATTGAAAAATACTGACCTTTAAAACATGATGTTATTCTCTAGTTTTCTGTTCACGCAAGTTGGTTTTGGTTTTTTTTTTTTCTGCAGGAGTTGTGGAAGTGGCGGTCCGAAGTCCATTGGCCTGCTGGTTTAGTGCAATGCTTTACTGCTTTGGGGGTTCAGTTTTGTCTGCGTTGATGCTTGGTGAGCCTCCAGTAGCATTCCTGACAAAGACCATAAATATTCTACTGGCCTCTTCCGTCTGGTAAGCAGCCACAGTTGGGTAAGATGAGTGATATTGGCTCCAAGGAAGAAATATGCTCTAAACTGACACTGTAGCATCAAAGTTCCATGTAAATCAGAATTTTTATTTAAACGTATTATGTATTTGGATGCTACCTCTTTATCCAGAGGGTCGCAGCAGCTGTTATGATCCTGTTCTCTGGGAATAGAGAGCAACTCTTACAGCCTGTTGTGTATCAAAATGCTCTCTTGGTAGATGAGACTTGCCTTAGGTTTTTATAGTATTCCTGGTCAAAGAGCTGCAAACATGACTTTTTAATAAAGTTAATTCTGTTGCTAATTTGCTGAACATAGGTATGTCATAAACACAGTCAAGTTTTTCAAAGGTAGCTCTTGAAGACCAGAACCTGGCTGATGTAAAAATTTTGGACTTAACTGTAACTGAGATTCCAAGACACATCTTTCCTCCAGTTCCTACTACCCGACACTTTCTTTTTTTTTTTTTTTTTTCTCTCCTCTCTTCTCTTTTACATTCCTTCCTAAATGGATGGGTGTTGTGGTAGAAGACAGTAGCAAGCTGAATTGTATGGTTGAATCAAGTATGAGGCAATTTGGCCTGCTTTGGAGTAAAAAAAAAAAAAAAATTCTGAAGTTATTTTCCTGTAAATGTGGCCTTCCAGTGAAATTCATTTGTTCCAGAAAGTGATCTTTGGAGAAAACTTCAAACTTCACAAACATTATGAGTAGCCAGTGGGATTTTGAATTTAGAAAGCTCAATCACTGTATTTGGATAGTCTGGTCTCCTTAAAATCCTTTTGTTCCACTGGCCCCCAGAAGTTTTACAGTTGCAAAGTCATTAAAGTGAAAGCGAGTGTTTTCATCTGTCTGGGGTTATATGTATTAGTTTATGGTCTCTATGTTGCAATAGAAGATGACATATTTAATTTAGACAAATGGGTGAAATTAATAATGTGTATTATTAGTGAATTATTAACAGAGCTTACAGAACCTGCCTGTGGTTCTGTCAGTCTGATGTGGGCAAGCTGATTGCTTGTTTCATCAAGTGACACGAGCTAGGAGTACACTTGAAGAGAACAGGATTTCTGTTTAACTCACCGTGGCCAAATGTAATTAGCTGTGCACAAATTAAACAAGATGTTAGTCAGGAGCTGTGAACGTTATGAAACGTTTTAAGCTTCCAGCTTTAGGAAGTTCCATCTTCCTGAGTGTAATGACCTTAATTCCTGGTCCCAGATGATGCGAAATGAAATTCCCTGAACTACATTTGGGACTGGAAAGTGAGTGGAGTTGTGCTGGGCTTGAGGAATGCTCCTGAATATTCTGTAGGACAGCGGCATCTACTGTTAGCAGAGATTACAGCCAGCAGGTGGGTCCTCAGTGCCAGCCTCAGTCCTGTCACAGTGTGGGTCCTAAACCCACACTCTGCACATCTAAGTTAATTCTGGCTAGAGTTGTCTGGAGAGTAGGTGGATTAAATGTCTTTTTGCAGTAGCTTCTAAAATACATCCTCTCTTTGGCTTCATATCAGCCAAAGCATGGCTGCATACAGAGGCATCTGACTTTACACTAAGGGATAAAGGGAAAGGCCAATTCTTGGTAGGCAAGATTGAAATCAAAAACCTTAAAACAAAGGGGCAGTGTCTTTTAATTTATTTTTTTTAAGGAAAGAAAAAGTTATCCTTATTTTTAAACACTTTCTCTGCTCTTATGCAAGTATTACTCTTTTACTCCTGAGCAGAAATAATCTGCTTAAGATAATTTAATCAAGTTACTTAATCTTGATTGGGTTTTTGTGAATGTCTCAGTAAGAACTGAATTTTGTTTATTATTGAAGAAATGCAATAAAACACTACATAATCTAATATATAAAAATTTATTGTCACTCAGGATTTTCAACTATTAGCCATCTTTGTTCAGTCGTAAAAACAAATTGATCAAAGATATTTTGAGTAGTGTTCTTTCAATGATTTGAATAAAGAAATGCACTTGTAACTGGCAAGCTGGGAAAGCTAGAACTGGTGAATACTAAGATGCTAAATGTGTTTAAAAATAGCCCTGTATTTCATCTAGCATGACACTAACTAGTGGAGGCATTCTTGCTGAAGTTATGTAATTCCAGCTACCTACAGTCTGGAAGCACAGAGTCAGCATTTAATTTACCACCCTGAACTAATCCTATTAAATAAAAATTTCCAAACAAAATACCGAAACAAAACAACTCTGTATACCGAACTAAACAAAAAATAACTCACAGAATAAACTGAAACCACACAAAAAATAACTCACAGAAGAAACTGAAAGTCAATCAGATACCACTTTAATAACTCGAATTAAAAAATGTGATATATAAGGTGTAGAACAATTGGAAAAATGTAAAGCTGTTTCACGTGCACTTTAATGGATTCTTCTCTGGGACAGTGAGGCAATAGTGTATGGTTTTGGTGCAAAAGTTCAGGTGTGCTCAGAAGCTTTTCAAATTTCTTCCAAGATGTATTCCATGAGACTTTGACTTGTCAGTAGTGTATCTGGCATTGCTAGTCATATTCCAGAAATATCTTTAACGATCATAAAAAGATAATTCCTTAGCAAAAATGTGGCTAATTTTTTTTTTTTTTCATGATTTTCAGGTATCTAGTGTTTTACTGCCCAGACGACATGTTCTACCGCTGCTTTTCCTTTCTGCCTCTTCGTCTTCTGGTGGCAGGAATGAAAGAAGTGACAAGGACTTGGAAGATCACAGATGGCATTGCACATGCAGACATTGTCTACAAAGATGCCTGGCTTGTCATGGTAGCTGTGGGCTGGGCCAGAGGTAATGTGTATAGATAGGATCTTCTTCTGAGGGTTTGAGGTTTTTTGGAGTGGTGTTTAAATGTCTAGCCCCTCAGCAGAACTGTAGCACCATCCTTGCTGTGCTGGGCACTGTAGTCCTGATGCAGTCTGATGTTCCCTCAAGGAAAAAGCCTGTGCTGCAGATTTTCTGCCTGAATTAAGAGTGACATTGAAGGACTTTGAGGGAAGTTCCCTTCAGAAGGTCTTACGAGAACTTAGGGGATGGGCAGTTGATGACTATAAAGAAGTAAATCCAGTGTAGTTGTTGCTGAGCTTTCCAACAACATTATTGCCTTAGAGCTGTGTCTTCACATCACAGCATGAAGTTGAAGAAGAGAACTGGTTGTCTTAGGTTTGTGGGTTTAAAAAAGCCCCATTACTTGGTTTTAAGCATGGGGATGACCCTTCTTGCTTGCCTGCCATTTGGAACTGTGGAAGCCACCTTCCTGGCAGCTGTATTTGCAGCCACACCATCAGGGTCACTTCAGAAAGCAGTTGTGCAGCTCTTGTTTCTGCTTCGTTCTGTGCTGCTGTGGAAGGCAGCACATGTGAATGTGGTGATTGCATCAGTTCAGATGCTGTCACAGGCAGACCTCTGGTTCTTGCTGAGTGTCTCAACCTCTGAGGTTTTGTGGCTGTTGAGTCTTGTTTGCATTAAAAGTTGGATTAAGTCTTTTAAATCTGGGCTTTGGTGCCACATTTAGCACATAGTGTCATGAGCTTTCTGTGAGCAATGGCATAGTATTGGGAGCAGTCAGTGGAAACTTGCTATAAATCTCTGCAATTTCAGGTGCTGGTGGTGGCCTAATTTCCAACTTTGAGCAGCTGGTGAGAGGAGTGTGGAAACCTGAAACCAATGAGCTCCTGCAGATGTCCTAGTAAGTTTTTTTAAAAAGCCTGCAACAAGTTAGCTGTTGTTTTGCTAATCCCTTGTGTTGGTGCCTACTTTCAGTGGTTGAGAGGAAAAAAAAAAAGGCATTAGGACATATTTGTACTCTTTTTTGATGTGTGTCTTTTGAAAGATGGGATAGTGGTCTTTGGAACTTGTAGAAGATGTTTAATTATTTTATGTTCACAACCCAAGAGCTGCAAATGGGAAGAAAAGTCAGCAAAACTTGACAGAAAGTAGTAAAGACCCAGTGGGGAGTTGCTGGAAAGCTGTATTGGCTCAGTTTGTCTAACAGGGACATGGTCTTCTATCCAAAATGAAAGTACAGTTGTATTGGAAGTACACAAGTGAATTTTGGTGTATTTTCGGAGCATCACTAAGATGGCTTCCTTTGAACACCATCACTCTTACTTTTGCTGCCAGTGCTATTTTCCTCCGAAGACATCAATTATTTGAGAAAGTACAAATTGGTTATTCAGTATAGCAGAAATGACCTGCAAGATGGGAAAAGTTACTTCCCTTGCAGAAGCAAAGAATGAGGAATATTACATGCCTCCTGTTTTTCTCTGTAAAATGAGAATTGGAACAGGCTGAAAAGCCACAAGCTATTATTGTAAGTCAAGATAAGGTCACTGTGATAATTTAATAAAATTCTTTTGATCTTTCCCAGGTTACAGTCAGGTCTTTAAAAAAATTATTTTATTTTTTTAAAAAGCCGTCCTTCTTTTCAGCAGCCACTCCTAGATACAGAATAACAGGAGAGACATTTGTAGCCTTCTCTTTGGCAATATTTCAACTTTTTGTGGATTGTGTGTTAGTTGTTGACATTTTCTGAAATTCTATGTAGAATTTCTCTTTCTCTTGTCACTGCCTAAACGGCCGTCTTGAAAGTAAACTTCCAGAAGAACCAAACTGTCAAAACCAGCACTATAGACACAAATAAAACTGTCTTTACAGGTGCAACACCAGAGCAATACTTACTGATTGGCATCGCTTGCATATATTCTCCTTCTCCCTGTGGACATGGCTCAAACAAGCTCAAAAAATATTTTTAAAGTTTTGTTTATGTGTAAGTCTTAGGAGCATTAAGTTAAACTGAGTTGCAGAGTTAAACACTTCAAATGTCCTGCAAATGGATGAGATGCCCATGTACACAGGGTTGTTTTTTTGTGCTTCTTGAGCAGAAAATTGATGCAGTTTTTTTGGTTACTGGAAAGACTGAGGAACAGATCTACAGTAGATGCACTGTCATAACAGGAATGCCACCTGTACATGGCACATGCAGATTAAGAAATGCATGGAATTCTGGATAACTGACCAAAGATCTCTTGCTTTCTGGTTGCATACCTAGGAAGGGATTTAGTACCACAACAGAGATTGCTGTAAACTGGAAACAGATTTGTCATCACAGCTGTGTTGACAAAACCTGGTAACATAGGCCTGGCTCCAGTCAGGTCTAAGCTGATACAGCCCCAGAGCTGCTGGAGTGTTAGAGTGGACCAGGACTTGGACTATGTTACTCTTCAACACTTTAAGCAACTTCTTGGAGTAACTAACTCCTGGAGTATAGTATAGGAACCTGTTTTTATGTCTAGTCCAAGTAGCACGAGCCCTGTTATTTAACTCTCCAGTAAGATATATTGGGAGAGGAAGAAGAGAATCAAGCTGACATATAAAGTCTGAATAGAAGCATGGATTTGTCAAATAGGAGTTTGCCAAAGTGCAAAGTAGTGCTGGACTTGATGATTTATGAACAGAAAGCACAGTAATGGTGTATAAAGTGAAAATGTTAGTTTAGTTATAGCTGGATTTTTGGCTCTTACCTCTGTTACCACAAGTTTTCATTGGTTCTATTCAGAAACAATTCTTTTGCACACTAAGAACATGTATTGCTTTCCAGGCAGCTTCTGCCGTAGAGCAGAGAAGAGAAATTAACATTCTTTGTTTGATTTCTAGCCCTGTGAAAGTAACTTTGATAGGAGCAGTTCTTTTCACCCTGCAACGCAGACAGTACTTGCCAATAGCAAAACACAACCTTGTGTTTCTATACACCATCTTTCTTGTTGTCTTCAAGGTAAGAATTTGAAAGTGTTGCTAGGGACCGAATAACAGAAAGTATTTTATTTCATTGTTAAAATGCATGCTTCTGGATGGGAAGGCCAACTCTTGCTGAAGTCATGTGTTTAGTGTTCTGTAGATGAGCAGAATGGAAGATGTGTTCTGTTACTGTGATTCTGTTCGATATATGAGTGGGACAGGGAGGAAAATATTAAAAAAACCAGGAATTTTGGCACTGAGTATTTGATATTCTGGGCTTGTCTGTCTGTAATGTCAAAAAAAGCTTATTCTTGTAGAAAGAAACTCTCCTGTTCTCTGTGTATTGTATATACCTATGCAGTCACCAGTGGGTTTGTAAAACAGGCCAGCCAGGCTCTCATTTGATTTAAAGTGTTCACCAAGTAAGTGTTTGGGTGGGAAGGGAAAGCAGACCAAAATTTGTTGTAGCTGTAACTAATTTGTAATAAAAGAGACACTACTTCTCTATTGGAGTCTTCAGTCCCCTCAGTCTTCTTCATTTCCAGGATGATGCCTTTCTTCTGGACTAGAATACTAGTCTGTAAGAAATATATACTAGTTTATAAGAAAATATAATCTATGTTAGCAGATATCTGGCACTTTTAAGAGCTTCAGAGCTGGTGTTGAACAGAGCAGAGAATGTGTGGTAGTGTGGTTGCCAGTCTCCTTTCTGTGAAGGAGCTGACAAGTTTAATTCTGCAGAAGTTACTTTAGGGAGCCAAAACTTGAAGCTTATGTCCTTGATTTTTCCATCTGAGCTGATAAAGGCATTGTTGAACTATGGATGCTGGGAATGGAGAAGGAAGGGAATGTTATTCTGGAAGTGAGAAATTGCAGGTGTCCGCAGAAGCTGGCTGTCTGGCTGCACTGGAGTAACTAAATAGTTACACTCGCTGGTGGTTGTACCGGCAGTCAGGAGTTTGACCGCCCTCCTGTATAGTTAAGTTGTAAAGCAACAGTGTGTCTGGTACAGCCCTTTAAAAATGTCTTTTAGAAACTTGTCTCTGAAAGCTGGAGAAACCCTTGCAATGTAAACTTGTCCAGTATCCGGACCTGAAAAACAGGTTTTTCAGTCCTGATTCCAAGTTATGTGTCCTAAGGGGTGTCCACCTAAATCTCTGAACTTTATGGAACAAATATGGCTGTCTGGAATTCTAATTAAAGTCTGGTCATGCATCTATACATTGAGATCCTTTCACATTCCATTCTTCCAATTTAAGTGGAAGGAAGCCACTCTGTTTGCAGTTTTTCATTTTGAACAAGGCACAAAACTTACACATAAAAGTTGGTCTTAACCTTAATTGTATGGCATTTAATGTGATTTATTCTCGGGATGACTAATCTTACGGAGAGATTTTTGTGCACATTGTTTGTATAGCTCATAGAATCACAGAGTCATGGAGGGGACCTCCAAGGTCATCCAGTTCCATCCCTCTGCCATGGGGGGGGAGTCTAAACATCTTAGACTAGGCCAGGTTTCTCAAAGCTTTATCCAGCCTGGTCTTGAGTACTACCAGGGTTGGGGTATCAGCAACATCTCAGGGAAACCTGTAGCTCACCCCCCTCACAGTAAAGAATTTTTTCCTAGGATCCAGGTTTCAATTTATACCTATTCCCCCTTGTCCTGTTGCTGCAGTTGCTGGAAGAATCCCTTTGCGACCTCCCTTCATAGGGAGATCCCCTGTAGATCCCCTTCAGAGCTGTGTGAAGAGTATCAGTCAGAACGAAAAGCATTCTTTGACCAATTTCAGCTAAAATGAGCAGACTTCTGACACGATCTCATCCTTGTGTAGAAAGCTAGAAATGCCATACACTCCTTCAAGTTTGAACTTGTTTACCTGTGAAGCCATCACAACTTTTATTGTAACTTGATCCTTGTTCTTCGTAGGTAAAAATGATGTTGACAAGATGTGCAGCTTCTCCACTTGCTCCCTTTGAGGCTGTAGTGGGCCAAATGTTTTTTGGCTCACGAAAGACACCTTCCAAAGTGAAGGGTGAAGGTGCCACACCTTCCAACGGCTCTTCAGTCTGTGACCAGCCTTCTGAGCAGCACCGTGAGGTTGTTCAGAAAAAACAAGCAAAGAAAACAGAATAAATGGCTTATAATCCTTGTGATGGTCATGAAGATGTTTGTCTTCCAGATTAGGCTGGCGGAGAAGTTTCTCTAAGGAAGTGAGAACAGGGCTGTGTTGTGGTTTGCCTTTTTGGAATGTGTTATGTAAGCTGTGTGTAAATGCACATGTTGGATTTGTGAGTTAAAATTATGGATTTTTATAGTGGTTAAAAGTTTACTAATTTTTGTATTTATGATAACTTCAAATGCTTGTATGTTAAAAAGAGTTTCAAAAATGTGACAATCATATTTTTTTTCCTACTATAGAATATGTTTCATGTCTTCCATTTCTCCAGTTCTTATGTTTAATTTTGATAACACTGATTTGTACTGTCAGGTGTTTACTGTTGCACATCCCAAATAAGAAAGTCATTAGGTAAGGCTTAATCACATTGCACTATGTAAAACCATAAAAATGTACCGATTTAATGCCTTTAACTAGAAAAGTAACTGAATTCTTATTGTAATTCACATTGCATTGGTCTAGATTTTCTTAATTTCTTAAAGCATATATTTTAAAATATTTTTCAGTGTTTTAAAATGAGAGTACATTATCTGGCACTTTAAAAAATCTTTACAGTTAGCAAGTAGAAACATCAGTATTTTTGTTGTTGGCTTACTTGGACTTTATTTGCAAGAATTTCAGTTGCAGGTACTTTTTGCCACATTGGTGTTTTACAAGTCTTTTGGTTCATTTGGGTCTAGACATTCTTTGCCTGCTTTTTTTTTTTCCTAAGCATACGCACTTACTGGACAGTGCATTTGTCTTGTTTAGTCAGCACCCTGAGCTGCAAGACAGGGATGGGAGCAGAATCTCGCCCCCATAACCCATGAAGGAATGGTCAGTGAGCAGCATGCTAGAACAGCTGGACACTCTCAAGTGGTGGGATGGGATCTACCCAGGAGAGCTGAGGGAGCTGGCAGAGAGCTTGCTGAGCCACTTCCAATTACTTACCAGCAGTCCAGGCAAACTGAGGATAATCCCAGTTAACCATAGGCTGACAAATGTGCTACACATCTATAGGAATGGTCAGAAGGAGGATCCAAGGAGTTACAGGCCTGTCACCTGCTGTCAGTGCCAGGGAGGCCATGGAGCAGATCACCTTGGGTGCCATCAGCAGCAGGAACAGGACAAGCAGGGCATCCGGCCCAGCCAGCCTGGGTTTGGGAGAGGCAGGGGCGGCCCGGGG
>VWZN01007665.1:19666-30547 GCA_013396955.1 Regulus satrapa
ATATATTGTTCTGTATTCATTTTCAGAGTTAAATACAATAAATTTTTTAAAAAATGTTTTTTTGTCTGAACAAGAAGTAATACACAACACACAAAAAATGTATATTGTTGTGAGACAGAACACAAAGTTATACTGACAGAAATCTTGTTTTAAGCACCATGAAAACAAAACTGTTTAAAGGTATCACATGCTGCTGAAGGATGGGTGCTCAAAAGAGCTCCATGCTGAATAGTTACATGCTCTGAGAACTACATTTTATGACACTGAAAAAGATAACCAGTTGCTCAGGGTTTAACCTGAATTCTGTAGGGGGCATAAATACAGTGTATCCAGGATGCCTTAAATAAACAATTCTCAGCTTTCATGCTGATAATTCTTTACCAGAACAGTTATAAGAAATTGTTAACAAAATTCTCACGCAGAGTTTACCAGAGATAAAGTGTGTCACATTCAGCACACTTGCACACATGGAATCATTGGCTGTGTCTAATTTTGTCATTAACGTGGTAAAATTAGAAGAAGCTGCCTTGTGCCAATATAAACTAAGTCATTCAGAATTTGCTTTTTCACCTCAGTTCTTGGGCTAGAAGGGCATGTTCCTGATTGAACCAATTTCTGTTCTGAGTAATTTCTACTAAATACACCTAGCTTCTGTAAAAAGGAATGCCTTAAATTTTGCTTTGGGAACAGAACCAGTTTCTTTAGACAATAAATGCTATTTGCTTTCCTCTTCTGTTTTTTCTACATTTCCTTTTATTGGAAAAAAAGTGGAGATGGGAGGATAATACCATCACCTGAAACATAAGTACATAAGCAGTACCATCACCTGAAACATGATTCTTCAGTGTATTGTTAGGCAAGACACAGTTGTTCAAGAATTCCAAGCATCTGTCTTCTGTAGGAATCTGGATCTGCTCAGCATAAGAGGAGTGCTGAAGTCTAACATCTTCCAGCAGTCTAGACAGTGAATGTAAGATCTACTCAGAGTGAATACTCTTAATTTACAAGGTGAATCCTCATTTCTAAGGTCTAAATGAAATCTTAAAATGAGTAGCAACAGAGAAACACCATTTGATGTCAGGATAAGAATAAAAAATGTGTTGTAAATAGTAATTTGCATTTGTTCTGATAAAACTGCTCTGTTTAGCAATCAAAAGCCTTTTGTGAAATGTGTGAAATTGTTCAGCAAGGAATAGATAGCAATATGACGGCTGACAGAGAAATACATTAATGTACCCAGGCAAGAACACTGATCTGCCAGTAAGCTTTACCTGCAGGCAGGACTGTGGTGACCAAAATGGCATCCCAAGTAAAAACTACTGCACTCTGGTGTGACGAACAGTTTATGCACAGCAACCTGCAGCTGGGTTGAGCAACACCTAGAGTCAATAATTGCTGGTGGGTGAACCAGCTGTGTTCTCTGGCAGCCCAGAAAGCCAAATATGTCCTGAGCTCATCCCACAATGTGGACAGCAGGCAAGGAGGGATTCTGCCCCTCTGCCCTGCCTGGATGAGACTTCACCTGCACCTGCGGAGTCTACAGTGCAGGAAGGACGGGGACCTGTTGGAATGAGTCACAAAAATGATTAAATGGCTGAAATACCTCTCCTATGGAGACAGGCTGAGAGAACTGGGGCCAAAGGCTCCTGGGAGACCTCAGCAGCCTTCCAGTACCTAAAGGGGGCTTATAAGAAATGTGGGAACAGACATTTTAGCAGGGCTGTAGTGGTAGGACAATGGGTAATGGTTTTAAGTTGAAGAAGGGTTGAATCAGATAATACTTGGAAAAAATTATGAGGAGGGTGGTGAAACACTGAAGCAGGTTGCCCAGCAAGGTGGTAGATGGCCCCATACCTGGAAACCTTCAAGATCAGGTTGGATGAGGTGCTGGTCTAGTCAAAAATGTCCCTGATTATTACATGTGAGTTTGACTAGATGGCTTTTAAAAGTCACTTCCAACCCCAACTATTCTGTGATTCTTTGATTCTGTAAAAAAGATTTCTTCAATGTTGAAGTATGTTGTCAGAGGGGTTGAGATAGCCTGTAATAACCCTGGAAGCTGGTACTGCCGGTGTCATGTAGTTCTTATGAAAGGACCTAAAGGGCAAAAAAGGAAGAAACATGCATATAAAAGAAAGAAACGTGTGTCTACTTTGTTGTCTTTGGCTGAAATTTTATCCAGCTCTCTGGCACATTTTTCCACAATAAATTAGATTTGAAAAATTTTCAGTGGTAGTCATTTCAGTCAGAGTCACCTTTAGTTTGGTGGATTTTTCTCCTCCTCCTTAAAAGAAAACTGTTATCAAACAGTTGAATGTCAAGGCTAGATTAGATGGTTTTGGTTTTTAAGTTGGACTTTTTCATGGCCAAATTTGGAATAAAACTACTGGAAGATACTTTGATCTATAGCTTTTTGGCACACATTCTGTTTTCTGAAAATAATACCCATTTATGGTCCTGGGGGTGTTTAGAAATTATGTGGAAGTATTTTTGAGTGTCTTTCAGTGGAATTTGAGAATACCTTTAGGACACTTAACAAGTAGATTACACTGAGCAAGATGAAAATACAAACTTACATGGTTCTATTGTCATAGCAGAATGTCAAAAAAACCAAGGTGAAGAAATCAGTTTTATGTTGAAGAGGGTACAGTTTCATGGCAACTGCTTTGTCACATGAGTGACTTCTGCAGTTCAAAGGTTTGCATAAAAGCTTTGCTCTTTTTACTTATCTGCCACCCATCATGCACCAAAGCCTGATTCTGACTCTCCCAAAGTGAGCTGTTTATGTGCAAAGGAGGTAGTTGTTGTCTGGTGTTTGCTTTCTAACTCCTGGAGACCTAAAACAGCAGGAGAGAGAGAGCCTGAGTGCTTTACTTGAAATTTTCAGGCAGAGCCAAGGGAAAGAGCAGGGTGTGGTAGTGAGACCCATCTCTTTGGGCAGCTGGAGCATGTTCTTTGGGTGCGGTCCAATTACTCAAAGTATTTTTAGTCACCTTTAGTTCAGTATAGCAGGTGAATGTGAAGGAAAACTCTCCTGTCTGATCACTCAAATGCTTTTCTGGGAGTCACACTCATTCCACCTGAGGCTTTTAACTGATGGGACTGAAGCCATGTTGGAACTTGGAATTAAATAACTAATAGTACAATCATTTGGGTATCCTGGAACAAGTACACATGTGCTTTTAAAAATTTATTCTGGATTTTATGGCTTAAAAACTTCAGGATCAGATTGGATTCTTCTGAATCCATCTCTCTGAGTATAATCCGGATGTCCTGTAGCTGGCTGGTGTTTGTAACTGTCTTGCCAAAAGAATGGTTCCTTAGAAATGAAATGTGTTTTTTTTCCCCTTCCCTTATCTTCACCTAAATCTCCTGCTTATATCATACTGAAGTTTAGTTTGAGTAAGTTTGGCAGGAATTGGATCATAACTGAGTTTAGAAGAAGCTGGAACACAAAGGTTGTTAAAAATCCAAAGTTTCAAGGCTGATGTCTATTAAGTAAGAAGATAGAGATGCCAAATGCTAAAGAGTTTGCCAAACCAGTAAAAAATCCAGTAAAAAATTAGTGTTAATACTTTGGGAAACCATGAATTTTCAGGAAACAAACTCAGGCATTGCTATGGAGAGTATCCACTGTATACAGACACAGGAACCAAGTTTCCAAATTGTGCATTGCTGTGATGGTGTTCTTGTCCTCAAATGCAAACAGAATGGAGCACAAGGATAATGAGCTTTAGACCAAACTGAAGCAAGAATGCAAGGACGAAGTGGAGTGACTCCTGGGGATGCTGTGCAGCATCTTATTACATGTTATAGCAGGAGGAGGGAACCCACACTGTTGTCAGAAATTAACTAGGAATACAGTTCTAATACTGGTACAGCCTTATTGTTGCTGACCTGGGAGGTGACATGCTGCTTTCCTGAGTCTGTACCTGGTCTGTATGGATGTCTATGAAATCAGAGTATCAATGCTGCCAGGAAAAGCAATGATTAAGAAGGTCAAGCTGGGTATGACTCCTGGGGATATGTTTGCAGCATGAACTACAAGAATGTGACCAGGCATTTCAAGTTACTAATGAGAATGTGTTTGTTGTACCTTTAAACAGTGCTGATTTAAAATTTTTTTTTACCCAGGGTGAAATGATGTGAAGAAGAGTGGGATCTGAGAACTTCATTAATGCCAGGAAAAAAAAAAAAAAAGAAGGGGGCATTGAAAATTATATTCCTGGTAAAACGCATCCTGGCTTCTAGGTATGCAGTAAAGCAGTCCCATTAGGCAACACAAAATTTAACAACTCCTCGTGTGGGCTTCTTGCTGCTCATCCAGGGGCATCAGACAGTGAACCTACTAGATCCTTTTTATTCTGAAAGGAAATAACAAGAAAACTGATAAGTTGTGGGTTGGCTTTGGCACAGAGTGATGGACTCAGTAGGTCGACTGTTCAGTCGGTCTTCTGCTTCAGACTGCTGAAGTTCTGGTTGACTCCAAGACTAGCAGAAGAGAGAGGAGAACACTGCTCATCACAAAGTCTGTAAAATCAACTCGACCCTGATGCTTGTGGAATGATTTTTGCATAGTACAGCGATTTCAAGTGGAACTGGTAAGTAATGGACCCTGAGCAAACAAACAAACAAAAGCAATTTAAGTTACACAATGTACTATTAAGCTGTGGAACTCATTGCCTGTGGTAGAAGTGCTAGAAGTGGAAAGCAGTGAGATACCAGTTGTGACAAAACTCTCAGAGTTTTGTTAGATGGTGGGAGAGTACTTCTGGAGAATCACAGAATGTCTGGGGCTGGAAGGGAACTCTGTACATCACCCAGTCTAAACCCCTCCCAAAGCAAGGTCACCTGGAGCAGGTGGGGTTGGAATGTCTCCAGAGAGGGAGACAGCTCCTTGGGCAACTGGTATCCCAGTGCTCTGCCACCCTCAATGGAAAGAAATTACTCCTCATGTTGAGTGGGACAACTTCTCTTTTTGTTTATGGCCATAGAACATTGACCTGTTCTCCAGTAATCTCTTGGCAGACCCTGTCACCCAGGGAAAGGTGCTGACAGTATTTTTGGGAAATGACAGGGATCAACACATCCGGAGCACGAACGATTAGCTTCACACTGGAAAACCTACGTTCTATGACCGTAACATCTTCCCTGCCAGGAAAATAAAAGGCTTCTGGGCTGGAGAAGTCTTTGGGTTTATGGCTGTATTGCAGCAGCGGTGTTTATATTTGCTTCTGAAAGGTGGGCAATTGTTTTGTCCTCTCTTATGAAACAAAAGTATTTCTCTTGCCTCTGTGCAGTTCATTGTTTGTAGAATGCTTCCAGGAGCCCACATGAAAGGGTATTTTAAATGCATTAATTATTAGTGTTAAGCACAGCTGTTTTGTCTGAGGGCTTTCTTACAGCTGAAAATGGGTTTGACTTCAAGAAAACATATTTTTCCAAGAAAACTATATTGGTTTTAAGTCTGGGAAGCAGAGAAGGCAAATAAAGTTATTTTGTTTAAAAAAAATCAGGGGTGAAAATCATTTTAATTAAAAGTTATCTATTTTAATTAGAAGTATTTTTGTTTATGAAAAACTGTTGTTGTTTAATTCATCATAGGGAAATGGTCAAACACTAACAAAATGAACAGTTTCTGGAAAAAAGTAATGTCCTCAGTTGCTTTCAATTATTTGCTTAGGTATTGAAAGAAAATTTTCTTGGAAGCTGTCACTCAGAAAGGAGACTTTCAGTTTAATGAAAAGTTTCAGCAAATATCTGCTGTGTGTAAACAGCACACACTTTTTTTTCCTCCCAAGACACAATTTTTCTTTAATACCCATCATACTACAATATGGAAAATTTCTCTGATGATACAGGATTTTGAAAGCTTGGATGCTGGGGAGAAATTCTTATATATCCAGGTTGTAGTCATGTGCTAATAGTACTGATTACTTGCTTTGCTATTTAGGTTGCAGATAAGAGTTTTACTTCTATAATCTTCTCATAAAAGAGGTTTTCTTATTTTCTGATGTCAGCCACATTAAAATAAACTTTTTTCTTCTGTTGAAGGGCCTCAAAAAGCTTCAGTCTGAAAAAAAAAATATTTTCTTATTTACAGCAGTCATGTCCTTTTCCCCTTCCAGTGTTAAGCTGATGCTAAAAGTACCTGTTTAAGCCTATCACATAAGTGCTAATAATAGGGAGAGATTATTGATTAAAAAAAAAAAAAAGAAGTAGGAATTTATGATATTGAACTCATCATTTCGTAAGGACAGAGCATCTCAAGCAAATGGGGAAAGCCACTTTGTTTATCTGGCTTGTGGTCAGTGTTACGGAAATACAAACACTCTTGAAAAAAAAACCAGCAATACAGGAAGTGTTGAAATGGCCACAGGTGCGGTGCTCAGTTTCTGCTTCAGTAACCAGGAGGAGCATCAGCTGAGAAATTTTCTTATTCTTTGGTCCTTGGTGTCCCACTTAAGGGTATTACCTGATGGTTCTCTGGGCTGTGACTTGTGAGATAGGAAAAGCTGTAGAACCTGGTAAGCATCTTCCTTGGAACAGCTGAGAGCCCTGTTTAGCATTAGCTGACCACAAGGTTGGCCTGGATATGGACAGGGAAAAGCCATGGGTCACTCTGCACTGCTCTCTTGGATCTAATTTAGAACACCTCACCTTTTGTTGCCTTTGTCTTGTGACGTTTACCAAATCTGTGAAGGTTGGACTTAATAATTTGATCTGCTGATCTTAAAAGATCTTTTTCCAACCTAAGTGATTGTAAAAGAGTAAAAACCTCTCCTTTGCCTGCTTGGTGTTATTTTGCCTTGCATTATTGTGACTGGCAGGCGGGTTTGCAGATGTTTTCACATAGCCAATAAATGCAGGATGAGCAGCAGAAAGAGGGTGGGTCGGGCACTCCAAGGTAACCTGTGAAATGTCCTGAGTGCTGCTGTTGTCTGGAGAGCTTGATGTGAACCGTTCTGCCATCTGCCAGAACCCTTTGCCAAATTAATTACAGATCACCTGGGAGAAAGTTTGAATGACCATTACCAACCACGGTGGCATTCCTCTAGCAAAAAATATTGTCCCCATGTGCCCCAAAAACATTTAAGGTGTATTGTAAATACGAAGATCGGAAAATACAGATCCTGTTTCCAGCTCTCTCTGTTTAGTCACTGGTAGTGCATCGAAGGCTCTAGATCCATCTATGCTCATTTAAAGCTTTGGCCTGAGCACTTAACAGAGGATGCTTGGAAAGATTATGAACACATTTTATTTTTTGTTCCCCTTGGGTGTGCAAATTTCCAAAGCTGCTGTGATAATCTTGGCCTGGAGATCCAGCACAGAGCATATTGTCTGCGGGACTATGTGTCCTTGGCTCACCATCAGGTGGGAATAGGTGCTGTGTTCTGGGCTTGCATGTGCCTCTGCTTTTAGAAACAGTCTGGGCAAGTGGAGGAACAGTTCTACAGAGCCATTACAGTCTCTTCTGTACATGATGTTTGGGCACATGTTAAAGCCTTTATTTTCTCAGCCATGAAATCTCCTTTGAGTGGTTGCATTCTATCTTGTAAGCACCCTAGCCAGGGCTTTTCCAACATGTGTTTACAAGCCTCTGTGGGTGTGCTTGCCATAGTAATTCCTGGCTACGTTTTATTGGGAATGTCTTGATATTCTTAGGGTTTGGAGAGAGTAGAAGCATTCCAAGTGGGAAATGACATCCACACAATTCCCAGTGGCTTGGACCATAGCCATATGCCTAAGACTTCTTTAGAAAGTGTTGCTCTTTGTAAGGGCTGTACATTATTTATATTTTCTCTGTTCATAATAAAGTCATGCTACTTCCATCAATATATACAACTGTTCCCATTTTATCCTTTTTCTCTGCTCACTGTTTTCATGCAAAATAGTCTTTGAAAAAAAAAAAAGTTAAGCTATCCTCCTCTGTTTTTTTTATGTGCACCTTCCTAATTAAGTGTGTTTGAGCTGATGAGCTATCACTTGTTGAGTCACAGCAAACCCTTTGTCCATATCATGACTAGTAGATATTTAATTGCTTGCTGAATTAAATTGTTCTTTCCACCTTCCCCTGGTTATTTTCGCTTATCTCCTTTGACATCTGCATTACAAAGTAACAATGTTGTAATTATTTTAAAGAATGAAATTGCTTTGCCTGTGAGACTCTCAATCTTGGTAGCTCTAACAAGGTAGAACTGATGGGTGGCAGGCACCGTGCGAAGTATTAAAGAAGGGCACAAAGGGAATTGCACACATTATTTACAAAGGGAGGGGTTGTCTTGATGTTGACTGAGACAGACGTGAGCCTGAAGATCACTATGTAGGGTAGGAGCACATAGTTTTTGTGTGCTGTGGTCAAGACCCTGATTAAAGAGACCCAAGAGCGAGTCAATTACCCAGCGTGGAAGGTGTTACATCAGTACACCAGCACTTGTAATCTGTAATTAGGGCAGTGTGGACCAGAGTGTGGGAGGTGTTATCCAGGGAGCAGTAGTCCACCTGCAGCGACCAACACTTGTCTTCCAGTGCTCACTTCCACAGCGGAGCATTCACAGCGCTCCTGAGGAGCTGAAGTTATGAATGCCAAGTTGTAGTAGATTTTTCCAAGGGGCATGGCAGCTTGTACACATGAACGATGGGAGGCCTGTGAGGGGAGGTGCTGAGTTTGGGGTGGTGGAGAACACCTCTGAGCTGCTGTCTTCAGTCTGGGGGGGCAATGTCCATTCTTCTCTCTGCAGTTCTGGAGGTCCCAACATCCCTGTTGCCTCAAGGGATTCTTGGAACTTGGTTCCTTCACTGAGCACATTACTTCTCTTTGTGAGTTCTGCATCCCTGTGCTCTGCACATACAGCTTTGGGTGATGACTTTTAGCTTTCATATTTCAAAATATAGTAGAAAAAAACTTAATGTTTTGGAGTGTTTCTAGATTCTCACTTTTTATGCCTTATTACTGTGTTTTCTGCCACCATCTAAGGTTTTCCTAGGTTGTTCCCAGGGTTCTGAAAACAAATGTGTTGGTGCAGACACTTCCAACCTTGGCTTCTAGGCAGAAGCCCTGCTTAAGCAATATACTCTGAGCAAGGTATCCCTGTCAGCCCTGGAAGCAGAGTGCTTATTTTAACTTTTTAAGTGTCCACGTAGCAGTGGCAAAGGGCACTCCAAACAAGTGGTAGTGGCTGTTCACAGAGCGAGACAGCCCTCACTCTAAACCTTGAAAAGTATTTCAGGTTAAATGTAGAGTGTGCATCCTGGTAGGTTTTGCCCTTAGTAACTTCTGTATGCTGTAGTTCCCAGTGCCGCTGAAGCACGTCCATCAAGATGTCCACCGTGCAGGCTGATAAGGTTACTACCATGGCCCTTCCCTGGAGGGAGAACCCTTAGGCAATTCTCTCCTTGGCTAGGGTGAGAAAGCAGAGCACTCCCTGAGGCCTCTCAGCTCTATGCTCATACTTTGCAAACCATTGGTCTTTCCCCCCTCATACCAACCCCTGCCTTTCCTATAAAAACCCCAGTTTCTCCCCAGTTCAGGAAGGAGGTCCTCGTCCCTGGCCCCTTCACAGAGCTTGTCTTTTGCAGGAAGAGACTTGTATTCTTGGAACACCACATGAGGCTCCCTATCTCTTCTCTTCCCTGAGTCTCCTGGGAAAGTGAATCCACCTGAGATGAGAAATCCCTGAGAGCTGAGAAATCACTGAAGAGCTGAATATCACCAGAGCTGTGTTCACTGTAGGTGGATTCACCCGCTGCTGAGAGACATACCCTGAGCTGTGTCTGTTTCACTGGGCCGTTTCCCTGAGAGCTGCCGGAGCCCGGGAGGTTCCCTCCTCTGGAGGCAAGCAGCGGTCCGCGTCTCGCACGCCGGGGTTCGCCGCATCCGCCGCCCCCCGTGCTCACCCCCTATTGCTTCTGCACGGCCCGGGGGACATCTGCTGGCGAAAGCTCTCCTGGCACCCCCGCACGGAATCCCGCGGGATTCGGGACGCAGGGAGTCCAGGCAGCACGGCAGGGATGGCGGCAACAGCTCACCTGCCCTCCCCCCCCTCCAGCAAGCAAGAGTTTAACACTAATCTGTGCAGCTAACTAGTGCAGCTTAACCGGCTGACTCGGTGTATGCGTCCACTTTTTTTCATACACAAATGCTCTTCTGCGGTTTGAAAAGCAAATGGGTTATGTTCAGGCTTACCTAGATGCAAACAAAAGGTGCTTTTTGAGCTGTCGGAAATGGCCAAGGGATCTATTAAAACGTTGTAGAGTTTATTATTTCTTTTGGTAAAAGTACATAGTAATTTTTAATTCGTTTTCCAAAACAAATAAGCAGAATTTTCTTTGAAGGATCTGTGCCAGTCCAAAATGGACAGATTATTCTTTTCCAAAGGTAGGAAAATATGATGGCCAAGCATCATGCAGATCCATTTTTTTGAGGAACAAAAGCCTTGTATTTCACCTCCTGCATTTAAGTTGTTACGTAAGTACAAAGTAGTTAACCTGAAAACCACCAACAGTAACATAGATATAGCAGTTATCTGCATATTTGTTTAACTCCTGTTTTCAAATAAGGGGTTTCCATTAGAATTGAGATTCATATAATTTAAATTACCTGTAAATGACATATAATTTATGTGTCCTGCAAATTATTTAATAATTTATATTATTTAATTATCACTTACTTTTAATTTATCTTTCATAGCAGTTTTGCTATTTAAAATACAGTCAATCTGGCTCCACCCATATATGCAGGGAAAAGTTCTGTTTCTTTCACTGAATTCGGGTGGAGGATAGAAATCTGCACTATCAAAACTCCTTGCAGCATAGCCAGACATCAGAGATGTTTTACAGAGCAAACATCATGTTTTTGGAACAATCCCCCACAGCACATTT
>VWZN01007665.1:37315-48047 GCA_013396955.1 Regulus satrapa
CTGATCCCGCTCCTGCTCCTGATCCCGCTCCCGCTGCTGATCCTGCTGCTGATCCCGCTCCTGGTCCCTCTCCCGCTCCTGATCCCGCTCCCGCTGCTGATCCCGCTCCCGCTCCTGATCCCGATCCCGCTCCCGCTTCTGATCCAGCTCCTGATCCCGATCCCGCTCCTGATCCAGCTTCTGATCCGGATCCCGCTCCTGCTCCCGCTCCTGCTCCCGATCCCGCTCACGATCCTGCTCCCAGTCTCGCTCCAAATGCCTCTCCTCACCCGCTCCTGGCTCCTGCTCCCGCTCCGTCTCCCTCTCCCGGTTCCCCTCCTGCGGTATCTCCCACTCCGCGTCCGCCGGCACGCGGTGCAAGGCACTGGCCCGCGATGCCAAGCGGGACGCTGTGCCGCTGCCCCCCATCCCGCTGCCGCCCTCTGTCCCCTCCGTGCCCCCGCCGGGCGCGGGGAGCGGCGCGGCCACCCGGGGAACATCGGTCACCACGGAATCACAGGGTCAGTCGGGCTGGAAAACAGCCCTAAGATCATCAAAGGCGACCTGTGACTAATTCCCACCTTGACACCCAGATCAGAGCACTGAGAGCATTCCAGCCTTTCCTTAAACAGCTCCAGGGACTCCACCTCCTCCCTGGTCTGCCCCTTCCAATGTCTTATCACCCTTTCTGTGAAGAATTCCAACCTAAATCTTCCCTGGTGCAACTTGAGACTTTGTCCTCTCATCCTGACCCTTGTTCCCTGGGAGCAGAGCCTCGACCTCCACCTAGCTGCTCCCTCCTGTCAAAAAATTGTGAAGAGTGAGAGGTATCTGAGCCCCTCCAGTCCCTCAGCTTCTCCTTATCAGACTTCTGCTCCCCAGCCTTCCCCAGCTCCATTGCCTTTCCCTGGACTTGTTCCAGCACCTCAGTATCTTTCCTGAAGTGATTGTACTCAGGATATAGGATTGCGCTGGATATAGGACTCAAGGTGTGGCCTCAGCAGTGCTGAGCACAGGGACAGTCACTGCCCTGCTCCTGCTGCCACACCATGGCAGGGACAGCCCATGCTGTGGTGTTTTCTTGGCCACACCTGGGCTCATGTTCAGCCACTGTTGACCAACACCCTCAGGGCCTTTTCCACAGAGACATTTTCCAGCCAGCCTGAAGCATTTCAAAGGTGGAAAACTCACTTGCAACAGTCCTGTTACTTCCTGGGTTGTTGAGGCTCATGTAGTGAAATGTGAATTTTGGTTGTCGCCTTTTTCTTTGCATCCTAATGTTTGTTTTCTTTTTCTTTAAGCTTAGATTTTATTTTCTTAATTAATAAGTTTCTTCCAGTGTTACCTCATGACTCTAAACACTGGAGCTTCTCCATCAAGCTGGTTCATGCAGCATTACAAGGTACTACATGTCAAATACATGTCAAAATTTTCATTGAGAGGAGGAAAAGTGCCAGCAAAACTTCAGCCCTGGACATGAGAAGAGCAGACATCAGGCTGCTCAGGGCACTACTGAGCAAGGTCCCCTGGGAAAACACTTTTGAAGGTGCTTGGGTCCATCAGTGCTGGCCATTTTTCATGCAGCACCTCCCAGGAGCACATGAGCAGACAGTTCCAGAATGGCATAAGTTAAACAGATGAAACAGAAGATCAGCCTGACTAAGCAAGGACCCTTTTTGGAAGCTTCAACCAAAAAGGAAGGCATTTCACCGGTGGGAGCAAGAGTGGATGACACAGGAGGAATACAGACATGCTGTTCATCACTGTAGGGAGAACATCTGTGCAACCAAAGCTCCACCAGAGTTGGCCAGAACTGTGAGGGACAATACAAAGATGTTTTAGTCAGTATGTTAATAGCAAAAAGCAGTCCAGAAATAACTAGTCCATTGATGAGGATAGTCATCTCAGAAACAGGGACATGGACAAGGAAGAGGTGTTCAATGCTTTCTTATTTTCTGTCTTCAACAGATGACAGGTTAAGGGGTGCCCTGAGCTGGAGCACCATAGATATGAGAATGATCAACTCTCACTTGTCCCTGAACTTGCATAGGATGTGCTGCTCCAGCTGTATCCCTATGAGTTTATGGAGCCTGATGGAATGAATAAAAAAATAGTCATTGAGTTTCTGATATTATGGCAAAGCCTCTCTTGATGATTTTTGAGCTGTCTTGAAATCTGGAAAAGTCCCAGTTGACTGGAAGCTGGTAAATGTCCCAATTTTCAAGAAAGACAAGAAGGATGACACTGCAAACAATAGGCCTGTCAGTTTCCCATCAGTGACTAATAAAATTACGGAGAAGATTATTCTGGGAGCTATTGAAAAACACCTGGAGGACACATTGGGCACAGCCAGCTCAGGTTTATGAGAAGAAAGTCTTCCTTGCCAAAACTGATTTCCTTTTACAGTAACATAACCCACCTGGTCGATCAAGGGAAGCCAGCTGATGTAATCTTTTTGGATTTCAGCAAAGCTTTCCATACTGTCTTTCCCAGGATACTTCTGGACAAAATGTCCAGCCCACAGCTGGATAAACACATAATGTGATGGGTGAGCAATGGCTCACAGGTCAGGCACAAAGGGTTGGGGTGACTGGGGTGACATCAAACTGGTGACCTGTTGCTGGTGGGATTCCACAGGGCTCCATTCTCGGCCCTGTGCTCCTCAACATCATTAAAAATTGCCTGGATGCAGGACTAGAAGGGACACTAGACATGGTTGCCAATGATACTGAGCTGGGAGGAGCTGTTGAGTCTCTCACAAGCAGAGAGGTACTGCGGAGAGACAGTGACAAGTGAGAGGGCTCGGCAATCGCCAACCATAGGAAGTTTAACAAGAGAAAATGCTGGATTCTGCCCCTGGGATGGGGTAACCAAGGTTATATTGACAGAGTGAGGAATGAGATGCTGGAGAGCAGTGCCATGGGAAGGGACCTGGGTCTCCTGGTTGAGGGCCAGCTGGACATGAGCCAGCAATGCCCTGGAGCCAGTAGGGACATCCCTGTCCTGGAGGCACCAGGCCCAGCATGGCTGGCTGGGCCAGGGAGGGATTGTCCTGCTCTGCTCTGGGTCAGGGAGGCCTCATCTGGAATACTGAGTGCAGTTCTGGGCATCACAATGTAAAAAAGGCATTGCACTGTTAGAGAGTGTGCAAAGGAGGGCCATGGGGATGGTGAGGGCTCTGGAGGGGCTGTGTGAGGAGCGGCTGAGAGCACTTGGTGTGCTCAGCTGGAGAAGAGGAGATAGAGGGGAGACCTCACTGCAGTTCTGCAGCTTCCTGGTGAGGGAAGAGGAGGGGCAGGCACTGAGCTCTGCTCTGTGGTGACCAGGGACAGGACCTAGGGAAATGGCCTGAAGTTGTGCCAGGAAAGTCTTGGGTTGGATATTAGGAGAAGGATCCTCCTCTGGAGTGTGTTTGGGCCCTGGAACAGGTTCTCCAGGGTCATGTTACCAAACCTGTCAGAGTTGAAGAACCATTTGGACACCACTTTCAGGAACATGGTGTGACTTTGGGGCTGTTCTGTGCAGGCCCAGGAGCTGGACTTGATGGTTCTTGTGGGTCTCTTCAAGCTCAGGATAGTTTATGATTCTATGATCCTATATTTTAGTTCTGCTGTTTTTGAAATCTTCTTTCTGACTGTGAAATTGAATTTACAAGGACAAGACCAGGGAGAATGGCAAAAAACAAGGAGCTGTTGAAAATGATGCATTTGCCTGAACTATATTAATAATTTGTCATTAAGGATAAGTAAAGACTGCCATGCACTTAGCAGTGAAGATCTCCTTCCATAAGTCTTCACTGTGGGACCTTAGCTATTTACAAAAACAACCTTTTGGGAGAATTACTCTATCCTACATTGCATTGTAGGATCTTTGGCCTACCTACATACCTACATAGGTAGGCTTGGAAGAAATTTCTCACACAAGCACCATTATTTTTTTCCGTGTATATTACACACATGCACACACACACACAGAGCGTATCCTGGAGGGGTGTTCTTGCTGGATTGCATCGGAGTTCTTCCTCTGCTAACAGCTAACCAGGTGAACAGCTTTGGCCTTTTGAAATTTCTCCTCTGCTCTCACCAGACAAGCCCAAACATCAGGCAGCTGTCTGGCAGCCTTCATACTTCCTTTGTTTAGGGATGGGGTGTTTTAAATTTGTGAATTAGCAGTGTGGCTGATTTCAGTTCTGCAGAGGAAAGTTACATGGGTAATGCCACCTGTCACCGACAGTGCAACCTTTTCAGTGGTGTTGTCTAATAAAAACATACACAACAGTAGTATTTGCAAGTCATCTGGGTTTTGTTTCTCATGCATTTGCAATGTAGGATAGAGTAATTCTCCCAAAAGGTTGTTTTTGTAAATAGCTAAGGTCCCACAGTGAAGACTTATGGAAGGAGATCTTCACTGCTAAGTGCATGGCAGTCTTTACTTATCCTTAATGACAAATTATTAATATAGTTCAGGCAAATGCATCATTTTCAACAGCTCCTTGTTTTTTGCCATTCTCCCTGGTCTTGTCCTTGTAAATTCAATTTCACAGGCACAATCTGTAACACAGCAGGTGCCAAGTATAGCCTTCTTGTTTCATAGGATCCAACAAACTGTCTGTGTGGGATTCATTTAGACAGCAGCATAGACAACAATGAAAAAAACTTGTGTTTCTGCTATACAAAAATATGCTTCTCAATTAGTCTCCCCCTTGTAGTTTCTTGTAGGGCTCTTAAAGACCATCTACTGCCATGCTTCTATGGAAGCTGGTTCTGGACACTTTATGAATTCCATGGAGAAAACAGTAATGAGTGTGCTTTTGCTTTTGCCAGTGGAGTTTTGTAGGTCAGGCCCAGATAATCAATGGTGCTGAAACCAAAGGAACTCAGGGACCTGAATACCTTTGAGGGTGTGGACTGCAGTTCTTAATGGAGGTCTGTTATTAAGGTTCCAGAGCTTCGACTGTTTTGCAGATTCTCTCTGACTTGTGCCAAATAAACTGATCTGTATACATGTCTTAGTCCTGGTGTAGGGAAAGGAGCTCCCTTACTCATCACTTCTACACTTCTCCCTAGATTTTAGAGCAGATGCAGGCTCCACATCCTGAAAAATCTTGTGGAGGTTTCCCTGAGGGAAGCCTTTCTGTAGATACACATGCACAAAACGTCTGCATGACAGAAACTACCCCTACAGAAAATTCACTCTAATTGACACTGGAGTAGTGATCAAGAAGGGCGGGGTGATTGGTGGGGCTGAACTGCATTTTGCCAATGGGATGGCTGTGCATCTGGAGTTCACATCTGCAGAGCTCAGATGCAGAGATCTGTGCACGAAGCTGGCAGAAGAAGGGAGGGGTGAGCACAGCTGAGGGTGCCAACACAATTAAAACCGAAGAGAGAAGTGACTGTTTCCTATCAGCACCCTCCACTCTGCACCTGAGCACCAGATGAAGCAGGATCTGAGCAGGGATTTGCACCAGGGCGGAAACTAACAGAGAACACAGGGGCTGCTCTAAATTTGGTGGCAAAATTAATGAGCTTGAATATGTGTGTCTGTCTGCTCTGATTCAGGACTTACAGCCTACAGACCTCTTGGTTCCAGCATGTAATAAGGAATGGGCACTCTAAGGAAGTTGCATGCTGAAGGAGCAACACCCAAAAGAGACCTCTCTGGAAGCTTGCAAATGCAGGAGGTTGTTGCAATCTCTCCTACTCTCCAGAGTGCTGGTGATGGACTCAAGCACTTTGAAAACTCTCTAGGCAGGAAGAAATGCTTGTGGTTGCTTTGAAGTGAGCAAACAGAAAGCACCCTTTTGAAGTCAGCACAGTAGCTGGAGCAGGATATTGCTCTGCTGCAGTTCAGATCCTTTTATTCAGCAGGGTAGTGGCCAGTGCCCTCATCTGGGAGATCTATGTAGGGGATGCAGAAAGAGCTTTGGCTTTGAGAAATAGGTGTGGGCCAGCCTTGCATGGGGTTGTGATGGTGAAGGTCACTGTCTAGAATGACACACGTTCTTGTTTGAACAGTGGCATGGAAGATAAAGAAGACACAGTGGGACAGCCCAGACTCCAGGTTTCTCAGGAGCTGGTCTGCCAGAATGGCTCATGTGGTGCTTGAGTGAATTTCCCCACCACACCTGAGCGGCAAAGTGAGCAGGCTACACTGATGGCTGCAGGATCTGGCAGCAATCGTGACAAGTTGGTGGCTTGGCTTCTGATATTTTTGTTTGTTTGTTTGTTTGTTTGTTAGAAAAGTTATATTTAGTGCCATAGACAGCACTACTAAGCATCCTGGAGAGAAATTTTGTCTTTTACTTTTTAGAGACTCTAGCCATAATATTAGGAAACAATTGTTGGCATATTAGCAAGTGTTCCTCTTTTAACCTTTTTCAGGAGTATTCTGGGTTCATGCCACAGATACTGATGGGTGGCCAAGTAAGTGATAAAACATTACTTGCTTCTTACATACCTGGTTATGTGTAAGACTTGACTATTTTAGGCCAAGTAGGAAGAAAACTGTTTTATGACCTTAAAATTAGCAGTTGTGTGAGAATAACCGCAAGACTTATTGAGTCATTCTTATAGCACAGTTCCCCCCTTTTTTTGGAGATAGCTTAATTTAAAAATAAAACAAAAACCAACTTCAGCATGTTTTATAACACAGCTTTAAATAAGCAAACAGAGAAACCTAATTTCAAGGGATGGTCCAGAGGTCTCTGCTACTTGGGTTCAGGGTAACTGAAATGTGTCTTGAAGAACTGAGGGATGCTGATGGTCTAGCAAAGAGCAAATTGGGCAAAGGACACAGAGATGATGCTTAAGAACATTTTGGGGTGATAACTACAGATGGAAGGTGTGAAAGAGAAACGAGTGACCAAGCTGGTAATGGTATGCTGACTTGCTACTGTATATCCTTGGTGCCAGTGACAGTGAAAAGCAGCTCCATTCTGATCTACTGACTGAGTTAATGATGCATTTATTTACCTCCTGCATCTCCCTTACACTTCTGTTCCTCCTCCCTTCATTTCCAGCTCCTTCCATGATGTACTCATGTCACAGTCCTTTCTGATCATGTTCCCAAAGATTTTCAGGCTGCTCAAGGGGAGTTATTTGCCCACTTAGCAGTGAATTTTAAAGTATTGACAAGTAGTGACAATTCCACCCTCTATTTTAGAGTGGTGGAGCTGCCCTCTTCCTGAGTGCTACAGCTGGGTTGTCAGTTTTGTTTTCAGGGTATGTCAGCAACTCCTTTCAAGTGACTTTGGTCACTGCTGTAGTAGCCCCACAGCTAAGTCTGGATGACAGAGCACACAGAACTGGCATTTGTGCTTACATATGAAATTCTGGAGAGGAGGAGAGCTCAGACAGAGCCTGGAAAAAGCTGCTGGAGGACCTGTTGCTTGTGTTGGGCTTGAGATATAGTTTGAGAATGTGAGCGCTGAAGAAGAATGCTTCTCTTGAGTCCAAAGCATTTCTCTGTGTGACAGAACCTGGAGGCAGTCTTCTGTCTTCCTGTTTAGGTTTTTGTCAGATAATTTTGGTGCATGCCAGGCACCTGGTTTATTTGAATTTTTGAGGAGAGAAACTTCTCTCTTCCTTGAGTCATATCCAAAGGATCCCACTCAGCAGATGTCTATCAGCAGTTGCTTGGGACCACAGACCTGCATGATGTTTTATGAACAATAAGAAACATGCCCACCACCAAAGCTGACTTCTTTTCCCAGAAACAGAGCTTTCTTATTACCTTCTCTTTGTTTTTTGGTGGGAGGGGGTGAGTGGTGTTGAAATGGACCTCCAGCACTTCAACACCCAGTGGTCAGTTTATCTGCTGGTGTGAATAATTACCACTCCAGTCTGATCCACTCTCATTTACCATCTGTCTCCTATGTTTTCCACGTGGGTCTCTAAGGGAGAGGCTTCAGTCTGCTGAAGAAAATGAGCCTGTAGTGGGAGGTACATGAACACCTACAAACTGTGAGTCCTCCCCACCTCCTCCTCGGTCCTCTCTACCATTTGCTGCCTGCCATCCCACCTGCATGGTTTGAGACTGGCCAGATACTTTCTGAGCTCAGAGCTCCTGGAATTTTCATGGCAACTGTCACTCAGGTGTGCTGTGGTATTGAGTAACCTGCCCTGAATGCAGTGAAGAGGCACTGTCCTGACCTCTGAGGCTGGAGGCTTTACTGTACTGGCTTGTGAGGGGTAGACCTGGGAGATGCACTGTTGTTCTGGGAATAAAGAGTCCTGCTGTTCTCAATGCCTTCTCTGGGCTTTGCAGATTGTGTGCCTTATTGGATCATTATGTTGTTGTGTTTTTGCACTCATAGAGACAAAAGAGTGAGCATATTTTGGTGGCCCACAGCATGGCTGTGTGGTAGGTGAGAAGCTCACCTCCTGTGGATGCTTTGTGGGGTTGTGCTGTCACCACAAGTGGCAGGCAGAGAGCAGAGAAGCAGATTCCCCATGAGAATGAAGGTGGGGGACTCAACACCCTTTGAGTAGGTGCACTCTGTCAGCAGTGAGTGTCAAGTAAACAGAGCTGTGCTCAAAAAAACACCAAAATCCTGCCAGCTGACACCAGGCTGAGACACAGGTATTCACCTGTAGGATTTTCCTGTTTCCACCCCCATGCTTGCCTATAACTGGCAGGCTAGAGAACAACCACTTGTACTCCCAGCCCCTTTAGTACCTCTCAATTGCCCTTGGGCTTCTTTCTGGAAATTCATCACTGCCCACCTGGAGAACCAGAAGTGGATAATAACCAGGGGACCACCCCAGACTAGAGTGTTTTCTAGTAACTTTCTTTACCCAGCAGGGCACCAGAGTTCCCAGTGTGCTAGCATGGGTCTGGCCAGCATTTTGGGCCTCATGTTCTTCTCAGAAGGGAGGCACTGACACAGTTGCTCTTCTTTTTTTCTTAGCTGGGGTGATGGTGGTGCTGCAGGAGTAGGATAATGGTAAGGCCAGCTTGCCTTAAGTGATTCCTCTAACCTGAATGGAGATCCTGGCTGTTGTTTGCCTGGCCCTCAAGTTCCAGAGCCTCGTTCCTGTTACATGAATGTAGCTGGGAAGGTGAGGAAGGCTGAGAGGGGATTCACCTGCTGTCTTGANCTGGTGAGAGAATAGGGCATCCTCTGCTTCTTGTAGCGCAGCCAGCTTGTGTTTTGCTGAAGTCTTAGGACCAACTCTCAGTCTAAAATTCCAGAGTTTTCCTGGAGACAATTATTTTCCATTTTTCATGTATTTCCATTTTTCCTGGAGACATGTATTTTCCATTTTTCACCATGCTCAGAGAAAAAGCGAGGTTTTAACTGGTGAAACATGTTACACTTCTAAGCATCTCCCAGCACTTCCTAAAGCTGCATTTAAGCCATAGCAGCTTATTTTTGTTGAGGCAAATGAGATGGAAATAATGATTTTTATTTTTTCCCCTCCACTTGTATGTGCTCAGATGACATAGCTGTTCAGATTTTTGCAGTCCACTCTTATCCTAGTGATTCTCCTGAGAGGTGTGTGAGCAACATTTGGAGAAGCTGCTTGATGTTGTCGTTCACAATGGTAGTCACAACAGAGATCTTAAAACAAAGAGCTCTGTGTGTTTTACCAAGAGAAGCCACAGTAACAGGTTTCAGCGTAAATGAGAGTTGTATTTCCTTCCATCAGAGATGACTTGAAAATAAAATACTTTGATGGTAATACTGCAGATGTCTGCAGGAAACCCAGCACAGCCTTGAACACTGTAGTTAGATAGCTGCGCAAAAAAGTACATGAAGGGAAGAGCTAATGTGCAATACTTCTATTTAAGATAGAGGGAGGAAATAGAAATTGTGATAGCATGCTATTTCAAGTAATAATAGAAAGTACTTGATGTTTACATGGTGAATGGATCAATACTAATTCTGTAGTCAGGGCACATACAGTAGTTTGGATTATACAAGTGATAGATGCATTCGGTATAGCTGAAATTTCCACCCTGCAACATTTATTTCTCACTGTGTGTTAGATGGAATTTTCCATCCAACTATCTGAAAGATTTGCATAAGAATGGTGATAGAGCAGTATTCTTTAATGATGTGCTTTTCTTTGTTAAACATCAAAAATGTCTACGATGCATGATGAGGTTCGGATGAATTGCCAAGCTAATGCTTTTATATTTTCTTTAAAGAGCTTATCTTCACTGTGTTGTGGGAGTTACTTTATATTGTTGTCATAAAGGCAGCAGCAGTTAAGCCGACTTTGTAGCAACCCTGGTAGGTGCCCCCTCCTCCTTTACCTGCAGGTCTTTGGTGCTGCTGAAAGAGGCAGATCACAACACCTCTTACCCTCTCCACCTGTTTGCCTCACTGTTAACTTGTTTGTGCAGCTTCTGTGGCACTGTGCATGACATGACTCATGGCTGGCTCTGTGTCATTTTACTCTTGAAACAATGGCCCTCTTGGCATTCAACCTAGATCAGCTCAGGCTGATGAACTGTTTGTAGTGTCTTGGCTTTAGAAGACAAAGGTGTCTGCTAAGGAAGGCAGGAGCCTCCCTTGGAATGGAAAATTAAACCCTCTCCCTCCTAATTATAATTTTGAAGTTAAGAGCCTCCCAGGCAAAGCTATGAGGATAGGAATAACAGTTCTTTACTAGCAAGAAAAAAAATTAACGAACTACAACTTAAGAGGAATATAGAGATAAAACACAGAAGTGCACAACAAATATCAACAGAGTTAGGATACAATCTGACACCCTGTCAGTCAGGGTGTTGGTAGCAGTCTGAT
>VWZN01007665.1:48735-62072 GCA_013396955.1 Regulus satrapa
TTGTTTTTTTTTTTGTTTTTGTTTTTGTGTTTTGTTTTTTTTTTTGTTTTATATTTGCCTTTACTGATAATGGACATTAGTTGGAAAGAATTTTGAAATTATTATGGAACAGATATTATAACTTTTCCCCTGGCGATCTGGACTGCTCTGATTTTGGACCTTGTGTCTAAATCACCTGTGTTTTCTTTTGCTTGTGCTTCTGAAAGGATAATGATAGGATAATGATGATCCATGGATGGTCCATGGATGCTGTACATGACCATTCTCGCCATATATGGGAGCCCAGCATGTCCCATACATATACCTTGGTAGTCAGTCACACCCACAAGACAATCCCTCACCTTCCTGTGCTTCCCCACTTCTTCAGCCTGTTCTCCTCTCCTCTGGGATACTCTGGGATAGCTCTGTACAGGAAGAGCATGTCACAAGTATCTGATATAAAAGTAGGGAAGAAGATTTTTATATAAAATCTCTTTCAAAAACAATAAATTAGCCACTGCAAAAATAAACACGGCCTGCAAAAGGGAGGAACTGAACCCCAAAATTGGCACAGTAACTTCCTTTGTAGTCACTGGAGAATTGCTGCTCCAGCCCCACTGTCCCTGTGTCCCTGTCAGTTTGTTGGTATCTCTCTCACCAGGCTCAGTGACCCAAAGGGGACCTGCTGAGCCTTCCCCAGTGCCCCTGATGGTGCAGGGGTTCCTGCTGGTCCTGCCCCAGCTGCTTGGGGTGCCTGTTGGCCCTTTTCTCCACTGTGTTTTTTTAATTTGTGGACAAATATTTTGTCTAAACCATATTTTTTAAAATGTGCTTATGTTAATATCTAGACCAGTGTGTCTGAGGCATAATGCTCTTAAATTCAAGCTTATAGTTTTGATGTTCTGTTGAATTTTTGATGAGTGACAGATCCTGTTGCTACTCTGTCTTGTTTGTAGCCACTTTACCACAGTGTGCCCCTTGTCTCGCCTCTGGAAACCTTTCATGGTGATGGCACAGCGTATTTAGGCTTGGAAATCCATTACCTGGGTTTAAGGAAGGGAAGATATCTAAGATGTGAAGCCTCTAGTCAATGGAACTGGCACTAGGATGTACACAAAGATGACCTAGTGGAGGAGGGGACACTAAAAAGGTCACTCTACAGATACTAGAGCTGAATGTGTGAAAAAAATGGGGAAAAAATAGCAAGGTCAGCTTTAAAACACACATGGTTCTCTTTGCTTAACTTTGCTATTGTACTTTCCCACCCACCCTCTGGAAACATGCAGAGCTGGTTTCTGCAGTGCTCTTCCATTCACATGACAAAAGAAATGCCTCTGTGGCCTGGTTCCTCCATCACTTCCCACTGCACGTGTGCCTCTGGCTCAGGGTTGCTCTGTGGTGCTGGCTGAGGCGTGCAGGCACTGGGATAGCTGTGCCTTCTTGGAGTGGTGTGGTCTTGTCAGATGTCACATGCCTGACCAGTGTTGCTAGCTCTGCCTGCTAAAATGGGAGCATGATTTAAATCTACCCAACTCCAGAGAGCAGCCAGAGAGAGCACGAGATGAAGCTCTGTGTGTGTGTGTGTGTGTATGTGTGTGTTTTGTGCTGTATTTTACACTCTGCTCTTGGCTGCTGTTCTGCTACAGCCCTGTCTGACACCTCGGCATGCTAGCTGCACTCATTTTGCACAACAACCAAATCCCCAGTTACTGCAGTGAATGTTGTGGTGCCATTTGTACCTGTTTTCTGGCTAGGAACTCGGAAGTATTATCTTTCCTCAGGTCTGTGCCTGGTGACTCTGGGCTGGAGTGCTCTGCCTTGGCTGGAGAGCTCTAGCCCCCTGTATTTGTTTTTTGCCAGTCTCTCCCTTTCAATCTGCAGGTGAGTAAATACCTGCTTTGTGGCATGTGGAAGGAAAGTGGGTCCCAGGCTGAAAGGCAGTTGTTTTGGTTTAAGTGGCATGATGGGGAATGGTGTCACTTTGAATGGCATTGCATGGGACACTCTCAGCTCAATTTCTCTTTGCTTTCTGGATTTTATGCCCATGCCCAGTGCTATTTTAATTTGGGGTTTGTGCTTAGCTAACCTGTATGAAGACCTGAGAAGAACCTCTCTGGGACTGAGAAGTAGCTGCTGCCTTTGTGCCAGGAGAAGTTGTGGGTTTTGTAAAGCTATGACCATGAAGATAAAGATTTATAACAGTGCAGGAGAAAAAGCCCACAAAATTATTTGAGAAGCCACACTATGAAGGATAAATGTTACAGGAAGCATTAGCCTTCTGTAAAAATTCCTTTGCCAGTGAGGAATTTAATACACAGCCTTGGTGAGAGAAGAAATTTTACCTCAGTGATGTTCTGAAATGCTTTATTTAAGAATTAGACATGAGGAAAACTTTGGCTTTCTGCAGTTTATACTGTTTGCTTTTAGATATTTTAAACATTTTCTTTAAACAAAGATGCTTAGTAACTCCTAGATACAGAAATACTGTTGATACATAAATTATATGTGCTGTATTTTATACACATACCTTATTGTATTACTTTCTCTCTTGTCTTTCTGTGTGTGCAGCAATCTTCTGTGCATTTCACCTTTTTTTTCTCCAATAGGCACTTGGAAGAGGATACGACCACAGCTGAATTGTACAAGTCTGCTTCTTACTAGATGAAATGACAGCAAGGTTTTTATCATAGCAATTTGCAATCATAATTCTCTCTTAGATGAAAAAAAAACCCTATAATTTTTTTTTTTTTCTTCTGATGAGAGGTGTTAGATGGGCAGTGCTGGAGAATAAGGTTTCCTTTTGGATGGGTAGACCTTGATATTCACCTCAGTGCCTTCTCTTGCTGCATTTGGCTTGACTTAAGTTGTATTAGTTTTTTTGCCAAGCCTTCACAGAACACCAATGTGTTTTGTATTAAGACAGTTCAAAGAAAGAATTTTGTTATAATATTTCCCCTAGTTCTCATATTTCTGAAGTCTAGAAAAACTCAAGCCTCACTCTTACAGCCTCTTGAATGGTATACTGTTATTTAGTTTGCACTCTTTCCTCAGATTGGTCAGGCAGTCCTGCCTGTGATTTTAGACTTGGATTTGATTAAGAAATGTCTGATGGAAAGTGAAACTTTTGTAAAGATCTTCCTGTAATGACTACCAGTGGTGGGTAGTCTCTCCTCTTGGGGAGATTCTCATCTACTTCTTGCACAAGCATTTCTACAGTGCACCAATTCTACCCTCCTAATTTTTCCTAAAAGATAAAATATACCTCTCTACATTTCCCAAACCCTATTTCATCAGAGTTTGTGTCCTCAGCTGCACTTTCTGGAGGTTTCTGCCGCTTTTGATGGCAAGACAATTCTTTGGGTGGTAAATATTGGTCTGTCCTTGGTGTGTACTGAGAACAAACTGCAGGTAAATGCTCACAAGTAATGATCTGTCCTGACCGTTGCATGAAGCTTTCAAAAAAGAGTTGTCTACAAGCAAAAATAATCCTGAATTTTCATATTAATAGAAAAATGCTTTGGTCTTCTTCTTAATGCTGGTGCACTAGAAGACCTGAAAATGAGACTTCTAAAACACTTTCAGGAGAGACTCCTGATATAAGAGGATCTTGGCTAAAAGATACCAAGGTGTTTTGAAGTGACTTATGTTTTGAATGAATGATGAGTACCCATCTTCTAAAAATTGAGTGATTTTGTGACAATTGAAGTTTGACATGAGTTGATTATTAACTTTTTTATTGTCTTGGTCGGTTTCTGTATTTGTGTACTATCTCACAAGCTGTCCCCAGTAACAAGACGCATCTAAATGCTTGGGGTTTTTTCAATTCATTTTGACATTTTTAAAGTGAAGAGAGCTTGCAGTAAATGAGTTATTAATGTGAAGAACTGAATGCATATGGTCCTTTTGAAGTATTCCCACCTGCCCCCATGAGATTTCTGTTGAAACAGTAATTGGTATTTCATGTATTTGTCACTTGACATGAAATGCTTACTCTACTTGAATAGCTAGAGGATGTGAAATTTAACTCTACTGTGCAAGGTGCTGTACAGATGGAGACCATTTGATGCCCTCTGCATCTAAGGACTTGCATTTGACAGATGAAGGGCAAGGTGAAGAACACCAGAGAGGTTTGTATTGCTCAGCTTTTGGTGGGGCTTTTGTTGTTCCCTCATCAGTTTGCTATCTTCCAGAAGTACCTTAAATAATGAGGTTGTCACGTTCAGTGATCTGTCTGAGACCTGGCTCAAGCTCTGAGGCAAGTCATAGTGGTGACAATGGGGAGGGTGGGCACTCTGTGCTTTTTGAGAGACTTCCCTGGATGCTGTGCCCCTGCTCCCAGGGAGATGCTGTACTGGGAATACTGGATTGCTGAGGACAGGCTGTCCCACTCGTGCCCACTCAGCCTGGTGGCCTTCCTGGGGCCATCTCTTGCTGTGAAATGATCTCTCTGCCTTTAGGTGCAGCCAGCTTGGGGCACGGCTTTGAGGAGTTTTGCTCACTTTCACTAGCTTGTAGACACTATCTTTTTCCTTCTCCTTTCTTCATAAAGGCAATCAATCACCTCCTTGCTCAGATACAGCTGCCTGTGGACCAGGGCTGACATCTGGAAGCACCCACACCACTTAAGCCTGTTCTCTCCCAGAGCCCTGCCTTTGCATGAGGTTTTGATTTACTGTTTACTATTTCAGGCTTGTAACAAGTAGGTATCCCAAAGCCATTTAGACACACTTACTGTCTGAGTCAGATAGTCCAAGAGGTCATGTACAGATTGAGACTGAACAGTGAAACATCTGCATACATTTAACCTTGCTTCACTTCTGGCATTGCTCTTGAGTGTTATTTGGGCTTTGATCAGACCTATTTATTCAGCCCAGGATCTTTCCTTTTCCTTAATATCCTTTCACATGCCTGCTTCTCCAGGCTCTGGAGTCTCCTCCTGTTTCTGAAATCAGGTTTTACTTCTGGCTTTTCACTTTTAATCCAAAATGGCCAGTGGGAGCAGCGTGTTTTTATAACTGTAGGTCCTCTTTGTCAAGGGGTTAGTTAACAAGACAATACATATACCCTCAGGAACTGATCTGTTTGTCAGACTCGAAAAACTGGTTCATCTCAACAATAGCCATTTTTTTGTGCAAGGGACTCTGTCTGAATGACATGGGTAATTATCTATTTAGAGTGCAAATAACCTCCATTTTCAAAACACAGTTTGCAGCAGTGCAAAACCAATCCATGGTACATAGATTCCCAAAACATGTAACCTGGCTTTTATTGCCCTATTAACTGTTTCCCGGCATCTTTGTCTCATGAGCTATGGACATTTCTGTCCTCAGTGTGCTGAAAAGCAGCACAAGCTTCAGGCTCCTGAGAAGTTTCTAAATTGAGCATTAGATATTTTTATCAAAGACTAGAGTCAAACTTAAATCTTTCACTAGTAGATGGAAGCCTCTTAGGAATGAAATTTACAATGCCAAGATTTCTCTATATGCATATATCCCTTACGATACTGTCCTAACTAGAGGCTGCTATAATTCATTTTATTTTGTGGCGCTTTCTGGTGAATTATTTTCTTTCTCAGTAATTTCTCCGTTTAGGAACCCTCCTGAGAAATCTTTACTGTATTAGCTTCAGCTTTGCTGCATCTTTATCTTTAAATAGCTCTTTTAAATTTGCTTAGGCAAATCTGGGGTTTCGTCTGTCTTCAGCAGTATTAAAATAGTATCTGAAGGGAGTGTTACCTGGGTAAGAAGACACACCACTAGACGATACTATAAATGAGAGACAGATGGATTGCTGCTCAGAGACAACAAGATTATGGGTAGAAACCTGTTTAACTTTTGCAATACAGCCGCTGAGCTGAACAAGTCATCAGAACAGGAGCTGAATAATGCATGTCTCTAACAGTCTCTAATTCTTCGAGCTGGAGGAGAGTTTCTTACACCCAAAGTCCTCTTGTAGAATTATCTATCCAGACTTGAGTGCTGGAAAGCACTTTTGGTGTGAGGTTTTGCTTTGTTTGCAAGTGCAGATGTGCTGTTGGCTAGCTAATAGATGGACTCTGGACTTTTGGCAAAGAGTGCCCTTTCCTGGGGTTCTCTGGGCTCTACTTGGAACTGCTCGGAGATATTGCCTCTCCCTTCAGAATTATTCCTTTCCACAGCCTTTGTGTACCTGGAGATGTCAAAAGACCACCAAGAGGAACTTGCAGGAAATTTGGTACCAAGACCTGGCACGGCTCCTTAGTTGCACTGGGCCACCACGGGACAAAAATCAGCAGAAGCAGCACCTAACAGGGCTGCTGTGGGGGTGGATTTTGAGCTCTAGGGCATTCTGGACTAAATGTTCATGCACAATTTTAAATTCCTACAGGTGAGGAAAAGGTTGCAGTCATACAGTCTGTTTTTGAGGATGGGATTTTGCCAGTCGTGCACTGGGTGATCATCTCTGTGTGCTCTGTTTTTGCCATTTGATCTGAAGAGGAGGAGGCAACAAACTGTGTGTCAGGTGCAGGATTTTCTGTACCTGCCCTTTGGACAGCAGAACTGAAATCAGAGGTTCAAACCTAGTAATGACTAACCTGCAGATACCTGTGCTACTACTGAATGAAGGATTAGGGCAGATTCAGCTCTCATGGTGTGTGTCCATCTTTTCTCAGGAGCTGCCAAATCAATGGATCTCAGAGGATGGGTTCTTATGAGAAGAAGGAGCACCATGGCATGAAAATCTCTGCCAGATTTCCATCTGTTCTTCTATGTAAGTGAGGGAGAGACACTTGGGAAGGGAGGCTTAATGATCAAACAACGTAGTGTTTTGCACCTTTTCAAATATAGCACTCAGTTACAGTGGATTAAGGATGTGAGTCCTGGACCACATGGGTGAGAAAATGTGCCAGGTTTGGATTTTCCATTCTATGTAACTCATTTCAGCATAATTAGTGTTAATCAGGGAGAGAAAAGTAATGGCATAGAATTATCAAGTTCTCTTCCCTTTGTTCTGCCCATGTGTGACCCCACTGGGTATCATCTCCAGGGACATCTTTTGAGAAATAAATGCCAAGAGGAAATACCTCTGTGTGGAAACACATCTCAGATCTCAAGATGATGGTGCTGGAGATGAGCCTGCATGTCACTTCTGACTGTCCCCAGGTCACATCCACCTTTTTGGGGGGGTGAGCAAGTTGTTTTGGTGTGTGGGCACTCTAAGGAATTCCAACCTGTGCACAAACTGAGCCACAACTCAGAAGGAACTGTGGGTGTGGGTGTGGGACACCCAGCAAGTGCTCCTAGTAGTCTTGGATGGAGGAGCTCAGAAAGTGGCTGTGGTCATTTATATTCTCTCTCTTTTGTCAGGCCAAACAATTCAGATGGAACAATTTTTCTGGTTGTGGTAGAGCAAATTTTTTTTAGTGTTCAGTTCATTGATAACATTTTGGGACTGAAACCCTTCCCAGCAAACAAAATCCCCCAATGCTGTAATGGCTTAACTGAAATGCCAACACATTCCTGGAGTCTCAGAAGAGCTGTAAATCCAAAGCCTGTGTGTCATCTGCCATAGGTGTGGGGCCCTGACCCCAACATTCCATAGCATTTGTAAGGCAAAGTGTGATCTAGGAAGTTGTGTAAGACATTGTTCTCCTGATATGGTGGCAAAGTAAACTGATTCTAGCTCTTCCAGGCAAGGAGAAAAGTAGCAGCTGGGAGTAATGGGATGGACTAATAAAATAATTCTCCTTTTAATCAGGTATTCTCCAAAGTACTGTGGGGTAGAGTGGATCTGGGGTCCCAGCCAAGCTCCACAATTAGGTCTCCACTATTAGGGCCGAACTAGACCTGTGCACCCACTGTCAGCTGTGGGATCATGCAGAGATGGGTTTTTTGGAGAGCACATCTCCAGCTGACATCAGTGAGGTCTTTCTCTCAAAGTGGCAGCTATCAAAGTGCCATTTATGAGCAAAACTCACAAACTAATTAGTCACCAGGCCCATTAATCGGGAAGACTAGAAATAATTCAGCAGAATTCATGCTGTCAGCAAGGATGAGAAGAGCCCTCTCTATGACAGCTTACCTTGCATTTTGATCATTAGGCGATTCGGAGTTTAGTCCATCCGTCTTGTTTATCTGCCCTCAGGGGAAAATAATCCCTGCATCCCAGTCATCTCGACAAGTCTGAAATTCAAACATATTTTCAGTTCTGTCAGTAAAATATCAAATGGGCACATTCGGATGAGTATTGACACACAGCGGTGCCGATGCATTTTTTTTTTTTTTTCCAAATATATTGTTGACAAATCCCTCCTTTGCCTGCTGCTCCCTGCATGCAGGAGCTCAACACCATGTTAGGGAAAGTGAAGGTTGGAGTGCATGAATGGGATCATTAAAAAACAGCTAAATTGAAGTGTTCTAATTATTCTTAGCAACCTTCCCAAGACAAGCCAAAGGCATACTCCAGTGTAGCCCCACCTTCCTGTGTCTTGGGTAAGATTTATATACATGTGTTTGAGCAAGAGATGTACCTTAAAATAATCAAGCCAGTGTTTATTTTGGCTTTCCTTGCCTCTTCCCCCCCCCACCAGAAATCCACCCCAAGCCTGTGCAGTAAAATATTTCTTTAACAGATGCATACCACGCTGTTGGTAGGAAGTGGATTGGTCACTCTGGAAAGTGCACACTAACAAGGCAGGAACAGATGGTTCGGAGTCTTGGTGTGGAGCTGTTGTGGCTACTGTTTTTTCATTAAGCATTAATTGCTGGAGGTGGAAAACATGCTTCTGAGTGTGCCAAGGAGACGGGTCTGGCTGTGCAGCTCAGATGCACAGAGTGGAGCAGAGAAAGGAGAAGTCTGTCTGGAAACCTGGGATGCCACAAATTTCTGCCCTGCACAGGAAGGACCACCTGTCATCTCCGCTTTACGAGCCACTGTCTGGAATACAGAGGAATTTCCATGCAGACCAAGGGAGGCTCACTGAGAATGGAAGCAATCTTGGGGTATAAAATGTGTTGTCTTTCAAAAGAACATCTTCCTGAGAGCAACTGTTTGACCTGCTTGAGGTGAAATGAATATGCAGTTGAAACTGAGGCAAGATGATGTACTGGGAATGTAAACCAGGCCAGGAATATGTTCAGTTTTAGTTATATATATAATATTCAGTGTTTTGTACTTTCAGTGTTACAAGGCAAAGTGTTACATTGGATCCTGATGTTCTGAACACAAACTATTGTCCTGTGGAATTTTTGTGTACAAGACTGGTTTTAATGGCTTTTTTTACCTCCATAGTAGGTGTTCTTGTTTTTCCCACAGCACTAAATACCCCTAGTTTCTTTCTGGATTTACCAAAGGAATCTACTGTAACCAAATATTAAAAGAATCACTATCACTTGTGAAAGAAGGAAAGCTGTACTCCAGCTACCATTTAATGATGGGTCCATGGTTTTCCCCGGTGTTGTTTCTGTTTCTGCCTTTTTTTTTTTTTAATATATATGTATCGCATCCTTTTCCCTTCAATACTTTCTACCTTCATTCTCATGCTCAAGATCTGTTGTCACAGAGATGTTATTTCTTACCTTAACCCTACTGATGTAATTTAACCTGGTTCCTCATTGTGGGAGATGCAGTCTAGAAGTAGCATTTCTTTGTTTCAAATGCACATCAAATATGGAGTTTCACAACTGTGGTGCTGCTCCAACTATATTGCAACTCTGGGTGGTGCTTTGGAGCTCTTCTACCTAAAAACCAACAGCTTGTGCACAATCTTTTTTACCTGTACCTTGTTTGATTTTTCAAAGGAAAACATCTGATTCCATGCAGTATGTATAAACATAGGCAGTGTGATATATCTGATAAGGTCCAGGTCACTTGTTAAAATGTGGAGATTGGAAAGCCAGACTTTGATGTCCTGGCTGTGTGCTCCTGTTTCTGCTGTTACACCCTGCCTTCATCCTGCCTGCACTGTATTTTGGAGAACTTACCTCAACATCATTATGTTTTCCATCTGTCTTCAAGCCTTGATAGGTTCATCCAGTTTCATTTTGAGCTGGTGGAAAGAGAACAAATCAAAAACGTCTGACAAATATCAAAATGTCCTCGTGTTGTCAGAATGAAATGTATCGGTGCTTCAAAAGGAAGGATAAAAATGTTATGTTTTGACTTTTTAATTTAATATTATGTATGATAATGCAAAAAACTAAACCAAAAACAAAACAAAAAAACCCCCCCAAAAAACTAGGTCAAAATTAATTTCATACTAGCACAAGCCGGTGAAGTTTTACCTGTAGGCTGTAATTTTTTTTTTTTTCAAAGTGAAAGATTTCATATATGTGTAAGAAGATACTGTTCTCACTTTTTATGATTCTTCTTATCAGTCTCATTGTGCCTTTGTGTGATCCTTCTTTGTGCTGCATTTTACAGTATGTTAGCATTTATTCCTTGTAATGCACAGACTCTGATAATTAGAAGTTTTGAAAGTGTACTTCAATTTTAGTATTATTTCTTCTACCCTTCTTGAAAATCTCCCTAGAAACCACAGATGAGGTAAAACTTGGAAGATTCTTGTGTTTTGGAGCTTTAAGCCCCGCTGTTTGATTGGTTTGGGGCTGTCAGAGTGCTGACTGTCCAAACCAACGTGGCGACTGAGCTTTCCTGATGATATTGTAAATATGGATCAGTTCCCAGAGGTGCATAGCTCAGACCTCTTCACTGATGAATGGGAAAATCCTGCTGCTGCTTCTGTTAGTAAATTAGTGGGAGGAGGAAATGTAGTGAGGCAAGAAGAAGGAGGGAAAATGACCTGTGAGACTGATGATGGTGGGGAAGAAGGAAGAGTAGAAGCAGAAAATAGGCACAATTGTTTTTAATAAAAAAACCCCACCTTTCAATGCTACTTATGGCTGCCTTTCACAGTGGAAAGATATTTTAAATCAATCAGAGAAGAAGGTATTTATATANTTGCTTGTTTAAGGTAACTCAGAGTATTGTTTTTATTGCATCAGCAGCCAGCCCTTCCTGCTTGGTGCAGGAGTCAGTTGTTAGTGCACATTTGACCATGCATCTCCAATTATCCACTTCTGCTTCCTCACTCAGCCATGTACCAGTGCCTAATGCAGATTCTCCTGCTGGTAATTCTGTGCCCTTTCATCTTTTCCTCTTGCACCAGTGGTCATCCACCCACCTGAGGTGTGAGGTGTTCCCTGAAATCCGTGGAAGGAGACTGATGCACCCAACCGTGCCACTGGTGTTCTTTGTACACTTCAGTTTCTCACACAGTCTCCCTCAATTCCCTGTTCACCTCCTTTGTCTCCTTATCCTGCAAACTATTCTTTTCCAAGGCCTGCCTTTAAGGGTTGTGTCCTTCATGGAGCTCTAAAACATTGTAACATAAATAAGATTGGATGAAAAATTGGTGTAATGCAAGTTTTGCCTTGTGCCTTGTGCATTTCCCAAAAAAAGAAAGGCATTCCTCTATTTGATCTTTAGCTGAAGATTTTTTAAATTCAGTTTGAAATGAGAAAATTTTTGTCATGTTGTGAAAATATATTAAGATGACCAGATGACCAGCAGATTCTGGTGATGTGTATTTGTTGGTCCAAGATCTATTCTGACTTTCCAGACTAGAAGGTGATGACCTTTTTTCTACCCATGGAAATTTTTAGAGCAATCCCCATGCTTTTCTTCCTGCAAAACATACCAAGCATTATTTAAAGCTGCTAAGGAGATGAACAGTGTATTGGGACCATATTGCTCTCCTATCATCTGGCATAATGGTTTTCTTTTTGCCATTTAAGATTAAAACACATATGGAACTTGCTTTAATTTGTCACTTTTATTTTCTGAGTTGCTGAGTTCCAGCTTCAGCTCGGATGTCACATTAATTCTGTTTAAATCTTGGTGGAGCAAGCAGGTTGATTTGAGTTAACTGTGTACTGTATAATGATTCTGAGCTTAAGCAGTGTTATCTCCAGCAAATGTCTTTTCTACAATAGTCATCTATGTGAAGCCCTGGAGCAATTCTTGGCTTTTTCACTCATATCACTTCACTATCAAAGCTGAAATGATTAATATTCACAGGAGAAAAAAAAAAACCAAAAAACCCCAAAACTATTTTCTCACAGCAAATCTTCCTTTCTATTTCTGTTTGGTGAGAACCAAGACTCCTGCATACATTATACAGATCAGCTAGAACCAGTCTGAGGAGTGAGGATGTATATCTGTGGCAGTGATACAAATACATCACTGTGATTAGCAGAAAGAAATGGTAAACATGCTGACATTCCTAGCACACACACCTTTTTCACCTAGCTTTTTGTCCTGCTTCTCCTGTTAGCTGTGGTGGTAGTAAAATCAAGGATGGTGCCCTTTAACAGGCTGGATTTCTGCAATGTGGAAAAGATTGAATTGCACCCCTTTTGTCACTGTGAGAGCAGCAGCTCCTCCACATGGTATTTTCAGATGGACAACAGCCATCAGGCTGCCTCTCCATGTAGCAGCATCCTGCATGTGGCCATGGGGTGTGACCTTGGCCCAGGCACCAGCAGAACCAGCCATGTCTTGTAAGGACCATGCTTTCCAGGAGCAGATGCTGACTGAATTGCTTCCAACAGCTCTCTGGCTCTGAAAGTGCCCAGAACTTCTAAAATGAAACCAGTTTCCATCAAAAACTAGGTGTCCATCCAGGAGTTGGAGATGCCTGTTGATTAAAAACAGGAGCAATGCAGCCAGAACCTGGTTCAGGCACATAAGCTGGTCTCCAAAAGCTGTTTTTGAAAGAGATGCTTAGGGTGGTTTCAGATCTTGCTGAAGTCAGCAAGTGAGCTTGTCCACCTGGCAAGGTGGACCTTAGATGACATCCAGGAGTCAGTGATTCACAGGAGAAGAGCATTCCTTTGAATCTCCTGCTGTGAAAGTGGGGACTGCTCACAAATTTAACCAGGGCACATTTCACCCGGCAAAAGCAAGCAGCCTCTCTCCTTTAGCAAATCCTTTTCTGTCCAACGATGTCAGCCTAAGGTCTATATCTATATAGGAAGTATTATATGTAGGTATAAATATGCATTGATTTATCTAGATGTCTCTTTCTATATATGTATATTTTTGTGCATTTCCTCTTCAGGAGGTGAAACCCCTTTGTTTCCATGCAGGGACATCAGAGGATGTGGCTTCCCATCCAAAAAGTGATGGTTGAGAACAGCCTCTATGCCAAAAGACATTTTTGAATCAAACCTGCGCCCTCTCCAGCCTCAACTCCAGCTTGGAGTGTGCTCTTGGCCAATTTCACAGAGACCAATAACAAGAAACAATCATTTTTGCTGTTGCTAGCTTTTTTTTTTCCTTGCTTTTTTTTTTTTTTTTGCTTTTTTTTTTTTTTTTTT
>VWZN01007665.1:89139-112486 GCA_013396955.1 Regulus satrapa
TTTTTAAAAAAGTTCAAAAACACCAACCCCCCCCAAAAAAAAAAAAAAAAAAAAAAAAAAAAAAAAAAAAAAAAAAAAAGAGAAAAAATATTCTACCTGGAGCTTGAGTAATAACACATAGAAAAATGAAGGAAAATGAAGGCCTCCCCAAATAAATTGAAGTACATATACGATCTACAAATAACTCAATGTTTTATCAGGATCTATAGAGGGAATATGAATTGTCTTGGGTTTAGGTCATGGCATTAGAGTAGAGAGTACCTGAATTGCCTTTGTTCCTTTTCCACCGACTTTCTGCTCAAAGTCCTGTCCAGCCTGGCCTTGAAGACTTACAGGGATGGGGCATTTGGGCAACTTGTGCCAGGGCCTCACCAGACTTTTTTTCTTAGCAAAGTGTATAAATAGTTCCAGGACACTTTGAACTTTTTCTCCTGGACCATCCATCATTTGCTGTTGTGGGCTTTCTGGTGGTATTCCTGGAACAAATGCTTTTGCAATTTTGTGGCTGCAGCTGACACTTCCTTTCCTTCTTTAGCTTCCCTCAGCCAGTCAGCTGGGGACTTCTCAAAATAAAATTAGAAGTGGTGCCAGGCTTCACCCAACTGATGGCTGGCAACCCTACACTAGAATGGTTATGTCTCTTGTGAAGGTTTTCAGGGATCCCTTGCATCCCTTGCCTGTCCAAGTCTGTGGTCCTCAGCAAAAGGAAGAGCAGGTGGAGCAGCAGGACCTGTGGAAGCAGGTCCTCAGGGGGCCAAACATGCTCGGAGAGCTGGAGCTCCTCTGCTGTAAAAATAGGCAGAGACAGCTGGGGTTGTTCAACCTGGAGAAGCTAAGGCTCTGGGGAGACTTCATTGTGGGCTTCCAGTGCCTGAAGAGGCCTTAGAAAAAGGAGGGAAAGGGACTCTTTATACAAACAGGCAGTGGCAGACAAGGGGCAATGGTTTTAAACTGAAAAGGGCAGTTTTAGGTTGGATGTTAGGAAGAAATTCTTTACTGTGACAGTGAGACTCTGGCAGAGTTGTGAATGTCATAACCCACAGAGGTTGTGAATGTCCCGTCTCTAGAAGTGTTCAAGGTCAGGTTGGACAGGGCTTTGAACTGCCTCGTCAGATAGTGGCAGAGAGGTTGGAACAGAGTGACCTTTAAGGTCCCTTCCAACCCAAGCCATTCTATGATTCCATGATGTGAAAGCTCACACTTGTGTCTGGGCACTTCCTTGCAACTGGGTACCAAAGGAGAAAGGAGAAAAAACTCTCTTTCATTATCCATGCCCACAGGTGAATTAAAGCAGACTGTGTAACCCTTGTCCACTGTGTGGGTGTTGCCTCTGCTGGAGAATGGGAAACAGGCAGCTCTGACTCTGCTGCTCCTGCATCTGCCCATCACGTGGCCCCAAGCAGCAGGTGCACATCCCCTCCACTGCCAGGGCACCTCATTAAGCTGACATCCCCCGAGGCACACAGCTTCCATAGTGCTACCCAGGCTGGAGAGATGCCTAATAAACTCAGTCCTGACCAGAATGCTAATGGCCTTGTGCCTTAAAAATGTTCCGTGCCCACTGCACATGCTTCTGTCGACATGATTACTGTGGTTACTGGGGAGAGGGTTTTTTCTTCCTCTCCGGGAGTATTTTTTAATGTATAAATGGGATTCTCAGAACATCTGACTTGGGGTTTCTGACTTGTTTTCAACCAAGTTGTAATTCTGGGTGTCAAGGAAGTGTATAGTATCTAACAGGATGTTGGAATTCCTCTCTATCAGACAGACTCCTGAACACAATCTTAACAGTAGTGCTGGACTTCCAAGCAGTTATGTAATGTCAGTTCTGAGCCTCCACCTTCTGAGCCTCTGCATTCAGTGTGCACCTGAACTAAATATGCAAACCAAACTGTGAAATTTAATAAGATTGGTACAGGAGTTTTAACTTTGCATCCACACAAATGGGGCAATATGAATTATTGTCTTGACTTCTGCATTGTCAGACTCAGTGTTAACACTATTGCAAGATCTAATTTTTTTCTTTTTTGTTCTGTTGAAAGCAAATCAATATGGAAGTTTTTTGATATAATAATCTCTCTTAGTAATGTTAGTAGCTGCGTACCTTTTGGGGTTAAAAAAAGGGAAATGTTCCTTTATCAAATACTGCAATCATTACTTGACAATATCTAAATTATTTATTGTGGCTTTTAATATGGTTTCCATCCAGCATTAGCTGAGGTGGAGATTCTCAGTTGAATTCCCATTAGACTTGCACCTATATCTAGCTTAATTTTTAACAAAATTCAGCCTTTGTGGAATTGCAGTGAGTGAATGATGGAATTTTATTGCAATTGAGGCTTCATTCAGCACCAATCCAAACAAGATGTAATCTGCTGGATGTCTACACATCCAGAAATAGGTGTCTGAGTGAGAATAAGAAGTTTGGGTAAAGTACACGATAGAAGAAATCACAATTGGGTTCCAAGTCCAGGATGGAGTCTCAGATGTCTCTAGGATGCAGCTTTTTACAGACTTGGAGCATCTTGGTGTTGGTAAGTGATGTTTTTTCCTGTGCATGTGCAAAGGGAAGTGTTTCTCAGCTGGTGTGGATGCACATGGAGGATGTGTTTTGGTTGTGTCCTTTTGAGTCAGGATTGGCAGCTCCCCTTTCCATCAGACAGCACAGTAAAGACAAGTAAGAATCCCCAGGGAGGCAACTGCGATCCTAAGCAGAACCTCCATCCTGCAACAGAACCTGCTGTAGTTTCCTTCCACAGGGCTTATGGGTGGCAACATTTTCTTGCATCCTTGTTCCTTTAGGGCAAATAAAAGCACAGAAGCTATTGCAGAGGGGGAAAAAGAGAGAAAAGAAAATTCACCTCTAAATCATGTATTTTTTCTAGCTTAAAAGTGTGTAATTTCACAGGGAGCACTTTGGGACACATCTTGCTGTGAAGCCATTGTTTAATTTGTCCCAGCAGTGGTTCAGGTGCCTAGAGCTCTCAAAGGGCTGAGCAGCCCCTGAGGAAGGCAGGGCGCTGGTGTCAAGCTGACAGGTGAGTTGGGATGTTGGCTCGAGTGCTGGGACAGGGCAGAGTTTGGCTCCAGGGCTCCCAGAGCTTGCACAGCTCCTTGGTGTCAGGCTCCTGCTCAACCACAGCTCACCGTGCAGGGAATGAATCCTACTGATCTGGCCAGCACCAAACTGTTAATTCAAAAGAGATGGCAGTGTGTCTTTCTGGGCATCTTCCCTGCTCTGATTTAAAAAAACAAAAACAAAACCAAAAAACAACAACAACAACAAAAACCCAAAAAACCCCATAAGAAACAGGGTTTGAACCCAACTTCTACTCTCTAAGGGTCAGGTAAAAAAGCAGGAAAGAAAATGAGAGGATTATTTGTTTTAGATAAATAAATGAGGATCTGTTTAACAACTACAAAAAATATGCTTTCATGAGCAACAGAGGGAAGAAGGACTAGAAAGATGGCCAGGATAACGTATAAGAATATATAGTGAAAATGAATGCAATCTAATAAATTCCAAAGCTGAATGGTGTTTGGAGTTGAAGGTTTAAAAAGCAAACACCAGTTTTTGTGGAATATTTATAAGCAGAGCTCACTGAAAGTCTAAAGAAGAATAGTTGGAAGGAGAAAGATATTGTTGAGTCAAAGTGGGAGGTTCCACCTCTCTTAGTTGTCCTGGAAAAAGTAATGGAGGGAGAGAGAAAGGAAGAAATTGGTCAAACAAGTAATTTGGTTCTAGTGTCTTTTTTTCTTTCCCAGAAAATTTTTTTAGGACATTGAAGAAAGTCAAACTGCCAGGAAACAGGCATGCTGGTGGAAGGATTATGCAAACAACATCATAAAGCAGACTGTCTCCAGAAGACAGCTCCATGTATTAATTGCAGGTGTGCAGCTGAGCTAATGCAAAGGTATGAGTGGGAATGAACAGTGCAAAAGAGTATTTTTCTGTACTCCCCAGCTCCAAACCAGCTTTGTCTGAATTACGCAGTGCTGTTTTCCTATACTCCAGCTCCAGCTACCTTGACCCCCAGGCAGGCTCAGCCACCTCATTATTAATTACATTAGCCTGAGTGCTTAGAGATACTCAAGCAGGTTGAAGGGCGTCAGCAGGTTGAAGTTTAAGAGCCCTCCTTATTTCAGCATCTCTTCCCTCACCACCAGCCCAGGTGGAGATCATCCAGCCCATCCAGAAGGAAACCTTCTCCAGCATTGTGCTTCCCTTTCACTGTGACAGACACCAGGCTGCTGAGAGGGGAGTGGCTGCACAGGCAGTGGACTCCTGAGAGTGCCATAAAGTTGCCCAGGAAAATCTATTCTTTAAGAATAGAATGAAGTTTGAATGCCAGCCTCTGATTAGAGCTGGCTGGTAATGCTCCATGGAGGATTTTCTTTTCTTGGAGACAAAATATGTGAGTGTGTGAGAACGCGTGTGTGTAATTGGACTTGTGCACTCTGGTTTGTTTTCTTTCCAAAATGTTCTTTTTTTTTTTTCTCTCCCTCAATAAATTGCTTTGTTCCATCCCATAACCGAAGTCTATCTATAAGATGAGGAGGAACAAGGAATTGTTAAAACCTATTTTAAAATTCTCCATGAAAAATGGCATTTTTGCTCACTATCTCTGAAATACATCTACAGACACGGTCAAGTTTTCCAGCCACCTATTAATACTTTGGCATTGTCATGTTCCTACTCCCATTGCCCTTTCCTTTCCTCTAACTTTCAGCTGTGTTTAGTAAGTTGGGTTCCCTTGCTCATATATCATACCTTCCAACCCTCTTATCTTTATCACTGTTCATTGTAGTCATTCTATTTTATTGACTTCCTTTATATATTGACTTGCCTAAAACTGATCACAGTTTTCCAAGAGAGGCCTCGCCAGGGCTATGTATGGAGGAATTATTACCTCTCTAGGCTTGCAAGTAATTCTGCTCCACATCCCAGTATGGTATGTGCCTCTTTGTGCTACAGTCTCTCACTGTGAGCTCATATTTAATCTGTCATCCACTATCACTCCCTAAATAAGTCCTGCAGCACTTCCCCTTTAGTAATAAAAACACAGAAAAATGTTTGAAGAAAAAAGTAAGTTATCCCCTTGGGTGGCTCTTTGAGCCATCCTGGGTTTTCATACAGCTGGAAAGACATTGAAACACTGCCTCACACTGCTTCCATGTGTCTGGATTTCACTGCTCTAATGCCAACAGTGAAAGCAAAGATGGCATTTCCTATTTGTACATGTTTTCTTAATATTTGCTGGTTGCAGCCCAGAGCATTGATAGAGTGGAACAGCACCATATCTACTTTTATAGTTCATATCTACTAGATTTCAGAAATCCTGCTTTAAGCAGTTTGGAAGGATGTGCTGTGAATGTTGCTTCAGTTACTTGATATTTTATGAAAATCAAATGAATGCTGCTGTTTATGTGAAAAACTAGGACAAGACTTGAGTTGCAAATTTGACCCCTCTTGGTCTGGAGAGTTCTCCACTCATGTTAGAGTGAGCACTTTTTAACTATCTAGCACATGTTAGAGTGAGCATTTTCTCAGAACTGTCTGTCTTTCTTTTCTACTGCTGAATTTATTTAGAAGAACTTTGTTGATATTCAAAGCTGAAAAGCCTGTACAGTGTTTAATTTTCTCCTTCTTTTCAGCCAGTGAGTTGTCCTTCCAGAATAAAAATCCTTTCCTTTTTAGTTCATCTGATAATTCAACATAATTAATCACTGTGAAATACACCAGTGAGGATTTCTAAACATTATGTGGGGAAGTACTGTGAGCATATATTTACCTTTTGAAGGCTACAGGAATTACAATATGTCAAATCACAGTGTGTTGCATTTTTGGACAGTCTGTTATTTTAGTGCTCAACAATTAAGGTTTTCTTTATTTATTTTGAATCAACCTAAGATTCTCAAACCCCAGCAATATAGATCTAACCTTCTTATCCTGTTCCTAAGATCTCCCTACCAGTCTCTCTTTTGGTATCCCTGAAGAAAACCAAGCATCACAATCTACAGATGAGCAGTTCTTGGAATTGTCTGAAGAGTGCAAGAACTGAATGATGCAAGAAGAAAAACCCCATAAATATTGCACAGCACCAGCATTTTTAAAGTGCTCCCTCATTCCTGATTGCAGCATAAGAGCACACATTCATAAGGCATGTCACCCTGAAATTGATGGGAACCTTTCTGTGGACTACACAATTTGTGTACTAAGACTCCAGGTTCTTGAAGTGAACCCTTGCTGCTACAAAGAGCTCTTAAAATTACATTTAAATTGGAAATAGAAATCTCCTCAGCCCTGACATTGGAGCAGAGTTATTATTTCCCATGCCTGTCTTCTCTCACTCAGGAAGCTGCTGCAACATGAAACCCTCTTCTGATTGTTCCTCCTCCAAATGCCTCTCTCAACTGCCTGAACTGCACTATTTCCTTGTGAAAGGAGAAAAAAAATATAGGATTTTAGGCAAGCAGAACAGTCCTTGTGTTTAGAGTGAAAAAGCAAGGTCAAGAAGGGTCTAATTTTCCCAGCCACTGAAACATATTTACCCTCTTCCTTTGCCTTGGCATAGGAACAGGTGAAGTGCAACTCCCAGCTCGGTAAACTGTTGCAGAATAACCAAGCGCTAAAGGGAGTCCTCATGTGTGCTTTAGAACTCATGAGAAGATGCATTCCCAGCAGTTTCGTCTTTCAGAACCAGAAAGAAGTGAGAACACACCATCATACACGTGCACAGCTCTGGATGTGCAGTTTATTTTAAATCCAGGAACTCAAGAACATAAATCTGCTCCTCCTAGGGAGATGACACAAAAGAGGGAACATGACTGTTGAATTTAAGTATAGCAGGGCGAGTGGGATAGTTGGGGGAGGCAATTTTTTAATAAAGAACATAACTTAAACAGGAAGAAATTGGTTGCATGCCCACTGTAGAAATTTTCTTTCAGAAATTACGTGGAGATGCTTAAATACTTGAAGGAGATTCTGGAGCAGTCTTCTGACCAGAGGTGTGTAAGAGAAAGGTCTGATCAAGTTGAGTCTATTTCGAAGAGATATTAGGTGGTGTTATTGCACTCAGTCGCTCACAAGTGGTCCAGGTGTGTCATTCAGGGCATGCCCAGTGGTTTATCTGCTCACCTGGAGAACTGAGATTTTCCAGTCTGCACTGAGAAGGGGACTGAAAAAATAAGAATCAGGATGCATGGGTCAATTGCTACAATTGTCCATCTGCCTCAATTCACTGGCACCAAATACAAGGCTGTATAAAAGAATGGACAATTTATCTCCTAAGTTTTCAGTAAGATTTCCCCAGAAAGGCAACATGATTAGAGTTTCAGACTGACTCACAGTGCTATTACTGAAACAAGAATCTTGTTTTGGTTCTGCTTTAAAAGGGAAGGGAGTACTGGCAATAAGTCAGAAATATAAAATCTTGAGAGATGCTCTATAAAGGCAACATGCCTGGACAAGATGGTTGTTTGGCTTTCTTTCAGGTTCTCGAGTTCAAGTTAGCAGTTTTCTTACATGAATCAAAATGTCAGAACGGTCCCTAACTTTAAGTCTTAAAAGGAGAGGGATGATATGAAGAACTCATGCTCTTGTCAAACAGGTACCAGGAGTCAGTTTTGTGCTCTATCTCTTGATGGAGTTGGTTGTCATCTACAAATGAAAAAAACCAAAAAAACAAAAAAAAAAACCCAAAGAAAAAAAACAACTCAAAAAAAAAAAAAAAAAAAAAAACAAAAAACAAAACCCAGTCACATTTTAGTGACAAGAAAACATAAGCAAGGAAGAGATGACTGACTGTGTTGAGTGTTTCACAGTCAACGCCAAAGAGAGTTCTCTCCTTCTTCTGAACTGCATGTCTTTCCACTCTGCCTAAATTTTGTTGGGTGAGTTTTTGTATGGAAAATTACCTTCCTCAGCCAAACTCATCTCAGGTGTCTGGAATGTTTTCATGGTCACATCCAGGGCAGTGCAGTGCAGGTGATCTGGAGCAAGAAGAGGTTTCTTTGATTTTTTCCTTCATCAGATGACACACCAGGACTCAAAAACAGAGCAGCTGTGTTGGCTGGTGCTACACTGCAGGCATCCAGTGATGTCTGCCAAAGGCTGCATTCCCCTGCACACAGACACGAGTCTGTGGCTCACCAGGGCTGACCAGAGGAGGAGGAGATACGGGCCTGTGCACAGAGCTACTGTCAGGAACTGGACAATGTGAAAAGCTTGGTTCAGGCTCTGGTCACTTTTCTCACCACCATTCCTTTCCTAGTTTGGAGACAGTTTGGAGCACTTCCTTCTTTTGTTTATTTCACTTGGGAACAAATGGTTCATTTCCCTCTGTCCCAGCTGCTCTGAAAGGTTTTCTAGTTTCTCCAGAATGTATTATGCAATACTGCAGAGCAAGTCCTTTTTTCTTTTCAACTCCATGCCTTTACCATGTATTGTAATCTGTCTGCTCTGATTAGGTTCATCCTATAGAATCACTGCCAAATTCTGTTTTACGCAGCAATGTTTAGTCTTCAGCCTGGAAGCTATGTACAGTCCTTTTAAGATGTTCATACATCAATATCAGTCCTGACTAATCCCAAGAAGCTTTGGATGGCAGGAAGAAGAAAAGCTTCAAGCTAGCTGTGCAAGTTGCAGGACAAACACTGTGATCTTTGCTCTGGCCAAAATTCCATGAGCATCAACAGAAGTTAGGTTTGAGAACTGGGCAGCAAATCTGGTTTCTGATATAGCTGTGAAGGCCACTGCCTCACCAAGGACTCGGCCTTGCTTCTGTTACAGAACTTCACTGCTGATTTTGGAAGGGATTCAGTGGGAACCCACATTTGCACTGAATATGTTAATGAGGCTAAAATATATTTAACCCATCTAATTCTTCTTTGCAGGAAGACCAAAACATTCCAATGTTTTCTTGCACTTTCCTTAAATATAGGTGGATTCCAGATCAATATAGCTGGTGGCCACAGTGACAATTAGTAACCTATTATTCTGTTTATATTGCAGAAGTGTGTGGAATCCAGACAGTCTGGAGCAGTCTCATGCAAACATGCAGTTCCAGAGATCCCCGAGCAGCCCTGGAAAAAAAAAAAAACAAAACCAAAAAACAAAAAACAAAAAAAAACCCCAAAAAACCCCAAACACTGGGACCTTTACAAAACTGTTGGGTTTTTTTTACATCCTTATCAAGGCTTGGTTAAAATTTCAGGGTGGTGGAGAAATGGCAAACATTTTAAACACGAGAAGTGGTCATGGTTTTGTGGGTGGACGCAACTGTGGGGGCTCAGCTGGCAGTGATGCCTTGTGATAAGAAAGGATGGGTAATCCTGCAGCCAAGGGCAGAGGGAATTAAGAAGCCACCGTTAACATGGGGCCTATGTTGGCTGAGGAGGCCACTTAGCAAATTCCTTACTTGAGCATTCAAGGGCACTCTCTCGCAACTTGATCCTCACTTTTCCAAGTGCAGGGAGGAGAAGAATGTTTCACTGTCCAGAAAGCACCCGGGCCTTAAGATAAATGAGGATTGAAACAAACGTTTCCATTCATATCAGGGGCCCCTCCTCGCTAGCGTCCTCACTGATCTGTAAAAACCTTCTTTGTAAGTGGTTTCTAAAGCATAATCTGTGCTTTTAATACCATTTGATTGAATAATTCCAATGCTAGGTTTGTTTTTTAAAGGTTTTGAGAAGTGTTACAAGTAGCAAAAGTTTTTAATAGAAACCTGAAGCCACTGACTGAAAAAAATTTCCTGACGACTCTTCCTGTTGTGGAGAAAACTGGAGAAAAATCAAGTCCAAAACACTGAGGGTCATGTGAATAGCTACAGAGTGGAATTCAGGGACTTCATTTCTGTAATTGCAGTGAAATTGCTCCCAGCAGAGGCAAGGAGCAGAGGAAAATTTTAAAGGTCCAAGCAAGAAATAACAGAGCTCTACCTGCCTTCCTAAATGCGCTGAAGTTATCCTGAGCACAGACTGAGCTCAAAAAGTGAGCTTTACAGTGAACTGAATTTGTTTTGTCTAAACCCTGGGAAAAAACCCAACATCTCCGAAATAGTAAAAGTAGAAAAAAGTTAAAGGGTGTGAAGTGTATGTGTGTAAGGATGGTTTGTTCTTTGTTCTTGTTGTTGTTGTTCCTTTTTTTAAAAGAGAGGTGAAATTAGTTTAATGGAAAGTCACATTCACTATTTGGTGAAGTTGCAGACCAAGGTTATGTTGCAGCTACAGAGAATTTGGAAAACAACATGTAGGCTTGAAAAATGAACCATTCCTTCACATATATAACTTAGTATATCATCCTTGATCATAATTATAGACAGATTTGGATTGAATCTATATTGAATGCATTGTCCTTAGAGATAATCAGGGACATGACCACTAGTGACACTGTGATGGAAGGGACTAAACGGTGCAGTTCATCATCTCAGCCCTTGAAATGGCTGAGATATGCAAAAGTGCAGATTTTATCCAAGAAGTATATAAAGTACAAAGAGAGGAAGAGAAAAAAAGGCAAGCAGAGGAATCAGGTGGCTTCACAGACTGCTGTGTTTGAGGAACAATTTGACAGAGACAGAGCAAGATGATGATAACTTGAAAAAGTATAATTTGTCATGATTACCTCTTTTTTTCCCCTTCCTCTCAAAGCAGTACAGTTTGCAGTTTGCACCCATTGCAATTTATACCTGGGTAAAAAGATGGCTTGGTTTACTTGGGAGCATACTTGGGTAAAAGATAGCTTAGCAAAGTAAAGTATAATTTAATCCCTTCACTTACCTGGGCCTGCACAAAGTATTTTGGATGTCTTGAAACCTCAGTTAATGAAGCCCCTTGCAAGAGTCCATTAAATACCTTGTGGGTGGGATTCGTTTCTTGAAGGACACCAAATAGCAGGGAGGGATGATTTCTGAGTGCAGTGTGATTCAGATAATGCCATACTTCCTCATCCTGAGGCAAATGCCTCGTGTGCACATCTCTTCTGCACTTTCATTAGTCGGCCCTTTGCACCTCTGTAATTTCTCTACAGGCAAACCCCATGTATTCTATAAGTAATGAGAACAGCTGATTATGTTGCCTTTGGCTACCAGTGATTTCACTTTTCAGGCTTTTCTATCCAAAGGTAATGGCACTGATGCAATTGTCATTGTATATGAAGATGCATCTGTGAAAGAGGCCAGAGAAAATAGGGAGTTTATAACACTGGGATCCTGGGCAGCCTAACTATCAGCTGGGGATATGGCAATTGCCTGCATTTCTGTCCCCATTTTTCTGATGGGGACAGAAAAAGATCCTCAAAGGACAATGGGTGATTAAAATGAGCATTTTGTTTCCTCTTTAAATTTAATTCTCTTCCTCTCAATTTGTGAGGGCAGCATGCACTATCTCTGGCTTCAGCTGAGTTATATACTGGAGATGCCATGCTATATTTTTAAACCTTTGAACCATATTATATTGTTTAAAATGTTTCAGGAGCTATAATATGATGTTTAAAAGGTTGCAGCATGTGCAACACATTGAAAACCCTCTGATCTGTAGAGTTACCTTTTCTGCTTGTCATTCCAGACTCCTTCCCTTTTACTTGGTCTCCATGCTTTGCTTGTTGTGCTTCTGTACCTCTTCCCCTTGGATGATTAGTTTTGGCACCAGCAGCCACCCAAATGCATGATACACTTTTAAAATAAATACCTGAAGTGTCCTGTTTCCTCATTCCTTTGTGCCTACACAAAGCAGTGAGCCTTCCATGCCTAGAAGGCTTCTTTGTGGCAGCTCTGTGAACAGATGCCCTGCAGGGAAAAAAAAAAAGAAGCAAACCACCTGGGGAAATTTCTGACCCCATGTCTTGACACTCTGAAGCAACTTGTGTTTTGCTTGAACACTGGGTCTTTCCTTGGGAGCTCTCTGGGAATGTCCTCAGTGAGGCTCTGTAGCACAGATGTGGGCTGCTGAAGCATCTCCAAAGGGTTGGCTCGGAGTTGGATCAATGCCTTCATCTAATTTAGAGCCGCCTGGAGGCTGTGAAACAGCTCTCTCTGTGCCTTTATCCTTCCCGTGTATTTGTCTAGCACTCTAAGGCTCAGCTCCACAGAGGTATTTGAGCTCCTTGTTCCTTGATATCAGTGGGAGCCTTGACAGGAAGTAGATAGCAAACATCTGTACAAGATCCAGGCCTGAGATTTTGAACCGTCTCATTTACCATGTGTTGATGATGACAGGATTGAAAAGGGACTACTGTGAATAAACGTTTTGGTGGCCTGAAATTGCTGAGATTTTACTCTGTTCTGCAGGCTTGAGAACAGTACAGATGATCCTGTTATACAGGGTGATTTACAATGGTTATCCCAGTCCTCTTTGCTGAGGTGTGTTGGCTGGCTGGACTGCCATGGTGAAGGTGACTTTCTAAGAGTTGTCATTGCAAGCTTGAGCTCTCCCGGGCCTGGGGTCCTAAACCCTTCCCCTCTGCATGCAAGAATTTGCCAAGGCTCTTCATTATTAGCAGCACAGGGTCATCTTCCTCATGGCAAGCCAGTGATTTGGGTAAAGTGTTTGTTATTGTGTGCATGCTCACATAATTTCTTTCTTTTTCACTTGTTATCCATCTTCTCTATTCTTCTCCCTTGGTACCTATACTTCTCCCTTGGTTCAGTCTCCTTTTTTTCCTTTGTTCCTTCCTTGCTGAGGAAAAGAAAGCAATGGACCTTTTCTCTCATTTGCTTATGAATTCATTCTCATATCACCCAGTTAAACATCTCATTAAACAAGGCACCCTCAGGAAGGGGTTATTGACAGTAACCTCTCCATGTTAGACTTCTGATTCATGTTTGAAATTAGTTCCAGAGCAACAGAGAGAAGATTCTGGCCTTGAACTGTGATGTTCTTTGTGCTGAAAGCATGTTTTCATTTGCACAGTCCTTTTAACCTTGTGCTAGCTCATGGCCCAATTCCTCAGTCCTCCACAGCTGATGCAATCACTTATTCTTAAACAGCACTAGGAAGGTGCTGGGCTAATGGCACATGAGGTGTGCTTCCTTACAGTGGGGAAAAGTCTAGGGACTAAGCCTGGTCTTTTTGTTTTGAACTCACCTATAGCCCCATCTGTGCTTGTGAGCTCCACTTCTGTAACAGACCTAACCTTGAGCTCGTGTGTTGCCTTGTAAATACAATGACCTCCTTGTCTCTGTGAACCCTAGCTCAACAACTGCAACAAGCAGCATGGAAAGGGCCATCAGCTGCTGCTGGTGTGTCTTGTTCACATTCTGAGGGCTTCCACTAGGAGCAGGAGCCTCAGGCACCCTTCAAGCAGGTGAATATTTGCAGGGTTACCTTGACAAGCACAAACGGGGCCCCTGCCTAATGAAAGTTGTATATGCTTTTCTGTCTTTTTCTGTTTTAGACAATTCTCATCAGTTCAAGGAGCTTAAGATTTTGGTGTTTCCAGCAAGAGATGAGGTGACAAGGCATAGCCACTGTTCCCTTCAGCTTGGCTGCAAGTATGTACCACTCTTAAGAAGCTGCCGTTTTGAGTCTTCTCCATGGTTCAATCTCGTGGATAACAACCACACCTGAACCTGATCATTACTCTTCCTCAGGAGAGGGATGTCACTTGTTGTTAAGAATGATTACTTTTATACAGGGCCACTGGAGTAAAATCCCAACAGCTTTTGGGCCAAGGGGGGTGAAATAGCCACTCACACCTCTATAGCCCAGAAGAGAAAAGCTATTGTTTAAATTTCAGGTGGTCTCCCTGCTAGATGTGGCAACTGTTGCTCATTAGGGGTGGATCAAGGTGGGTTTTGTAAACCTACACAGCCACCTGCAGCCCTAGTATTGGATTCAGGTTTGTCTGTGCCTAGGAGAATATGTCCTAGTGTTCAAGTGAGATGCAAAACCATGTAGCCTCTCTGGGAGCACTGCCCCAAGTTTCATCTAAAGCACTCTGAACCTGGAACACCTCTGTCAGCCACCCAAATCTGGGGTTAACCAGATAATTTACCAGGGATTTATCTGTTACTTGTAGGAAAGCTGGTTAAGTGCTAATTGATATCACCATTTTACTAAAACCAATGTAGCAAGTGCTGTAAAAACAGAGTAATAAATTCTCTGTCTTGAAGAACGTATGATCTGAAAGTGCAGGGAAGAGACTGGGTGGGAGAGGGGAAAAAAAGCAAAGTGGCTTAGAAGCTGCCAATGGAAAGAGCTGCAGAGTTAAGTGTTGTCATACAAATTTATTTTAGTGGGATGGAAACTGCTCTGTCTGGTTATGTGTGCTCTATCCAGACAAGGGAGGTTTCTTCCACATATCTCCTGTAGACCAGCCTTTGACAATATCACTTCATTCTTTCGGCAGGTACTGGAGGAATGCAACTAATGCTAAATGTGCAAATAAAGGAGGGGGAAGAAGAAATTACCTTCTGCTGTGGAATGCCGTCTGGCATGCTGACTCCTGTGCGTGCACACACACACACACACACACACACACACACACACACACACACACACACATTCATTTATTGACACACAAAGAGACCCAGAAGGAGGTGAGAAGGGAAAGTTTTTCAGCCTCACACTAAGCCTCACAAAGGGAGCGACTGAATTCTCCAAGCAAGCGGCAAAGATTTGGAGGAGAATCCAACTGCAGCTTGTGTTTCATATTTGTGTTGGATGCTCAGGTTTCCAAATTAAATCTGCAAGTTAGACGGGAGTCCATGTTGTCTGCTGATCATCTGTTTAGGGGGAGACGGAGAACAGAAATGACAGAAGAAAAATACTTGCAAACAACAGTAATTAAAATCAAGCATTTGAGCACGCCACCCCTCCCCCAAGCCAGATTTGTCTGGGGAGAAGATAAATAACTTCAACGGCAGGCTCCATGCTTGTTCAAGATCTGAAATATTTAAACCAGGTCCCAAAAGCCCATACACATTTTTAATCAAAACCTGCTCTTTTCGATTCCCTTTTTGCATAGATACCCTGACTTGATAGAACACCAAAAACCTCATTAAGTTATGATCAGTACAATCCAAAAGTTGAAAATTATCAATGCCATTTAAACTGCTGCAACTGTACACATACTGTGTTAGACATTTCTCAGGTTCAAGGTTACACATGGCATCGTAAGTTCACCTCCTCCCCCACTTCCAGTGCTAAACAGGGTTGGATTCTTGCCAGAACAAAAGAATCTGCAGTCAGTTCCTTCAAGGTTGAAAAATAAAGTTGGGGTTTTTTTTTCCTCCTGCAGGCAAAAAAAAACCCCACAAAAAACCAAACCAAACAAAAAAAACACACACACACACAAAACCCCTGAAGAAAAGCAGACAGCTGCTAACTAGTTGTCTAGCTGTCTATTTGTGGACATTTTCTTTCATCTTGTCATACCTTTTGTGCTGTTTGAAATGTTTGGAGCTTAGACTTGAAGAACACTCAGTGGATTCCAGACTTGTATTTAAAGAAAGGAAAAGAAAGGCAGAAGAGTTCTGACAAGAGATGTGTGTGTTTGTGTGTTGGGGCCACATCATTCTGAGCATCAGCTAGAGCATTGATTTTATTTTCATCTGTCTGAAGGAAATTTTTCAGACAGGAAAATATACAGTAACAATGCAATTTGTAGGAAAACACATACATCTAGAATGCAAGTAAGAGGAATATGTTGTAAGACCTCTGCAGAGCAAGCAGAAACCATTTGGTCAATCATATCTGCTGCTTTTGTTGTTTTGCCAATCTGTTTCCATAGAATGGGTAAAATAATCTATTTCTAGACAGTTTTCCTCTGCTTTGCCATCTTATCTGTTGGAGGGAAGCAAGACAGAAGTCATTAATGTCAGCGATCTTCAGTGAGCCTTAGATCAGACTATGGTGTATTTAACTCTGCTGGTTTCTGCTGCCTTCTGCTATGCAGACAGTGAGTGCAGAAGGGGACTGGCTCCTATCTGGCTTCCAGATAGTTCTCTGGAGCTTCTAATTTTCCAAAACTCACCCCTTCCTCCAGCATAATGAAGAAAGCAAAACCAGCTGACAAGTGAGCAGAAGCAAAAAAGGAATAGAGGAAACCACTGAAATGCTTCCCCTGTGGTGAGGAACCTTTCTCATCCTGTCCCTTTCCAACTGTCCTTCCCGGCACCCTGATGGTGAAGAGTTGTATTCACACCTCCTCTCTCCTCAGGAGGAGCAGGGCTTTGTAGCTGTCAGCAAGTCCAAGGCTGAAGTCTCCCAGAAGGGAAGCTTACTTGGAGGGACCAGAGAATTCCTATCCCATTCCCATTAGTGTCTGTGAGATCAGTGCTAGGCAGGGAATAGCATCCCCTCCCCTCTCAGTGCCAAGAGGGAGCAGAGACAGAAATTTTCAGGTGCTTTATGCTGCCTGCACATCCTGTGACACATCTTCCCATGTTTCTTACCTGGAGGGGACAGAATGGACAGACAGCATCATCACCATTAACTGTGATCTTGCGGCTTTTCTGGTGATGATCGTGGTGGCTGCAGGCAGGGTGACCCTGGTGGTTCATCACTCCTTGGAGAAGGGTTGTCCAGGAGGAAGTCATCATGGGCTCCTCCACCAGCAGCCTTTTATGCTTCTTCTTGCATTCACTAAAACACCAAAGCTGTAAGAACAGGAAAATTAATTATGCTAGTTTATGGCACCCAATAAGCCTGTCTTCTTCGATTTCAGGTAATTCTTTTTGGTCAAACAACCCAGATGGCTTCTGCTGAAGCAAGGGTGTGGTACCTTAATTTAAAACAGCTTATGCCACAGACCTTTCTCTTTAGGCAGAAGAAACTCACAAAACTCAGAAACTTCCTGAAGTAATCTCATGAGTTCTCAGGTGCTCTTCTGCTTTGGCTCTGGAGCCACTGCGCCTGGCATGGCCATGGAGTGATGGGCAGAAATACTCTTGTCTGTGCTGTGCCCCAGTCACCTGTACCAGAGGATACAGGTCAATACAGAATATGTCCAGGAGCTTCTGAGACATAAGACAACTCCCAGCTTGCAACTTTAGGTGAGAGAGAAGAGCTTTAAACAAGGGAATGGTTTTTCCTCCTGACAGCAGATGTCTTTTTAGGAACTCCTTGATTAGACCCTGGATGATCAAGAGGTTGAAGGGAGATGGGGTATTTACATATAAAAAGGAACTCTACTTTTGGGATCAATTAGACTATTCAGGGTTCACACTATACCCCCTTTTTTCCCAGACTTTACACAGCCCTTGCCAGGATTAAGCCTCCATCGAGTAGATTATCTTTACATAGAGGCTGGATCTAGTGTTACAGGCTCTTTATTATCTCTTCTTTGAGACTGTGCAGGCTATCCCCTTGAAGTTCTTAACCCTTAAAGCACTTTATCTAGTATTTATTGTTTCTTCTCCACAGGCATCTGAGATGGCAGCACTGGTATACAGACCCCACCTGTCCTCGTTCTCCATAAGAACATCATCTCTCCTCCCCCAGCTTTTTCTGTGCATAGGGGACTCACACCAGCATCAGGCCCTGTTTCCTAATCCTTTTCATCCCCAAGAAGTGTGCACCATTCCGGCTTGATTAGGGTGGGCTGAAGAGTTCCTGTCAAATGCAAACATGTTCCAGCTGCTGGGATTTTGATGCATTTGTTTTGAGGGATGTAAGAAAGGCTGTCAGTGGATCAGGTGATGAAAAGGTCAGGACTGACCATCTGCAGAAAGTGGAGATAAGAGGAACATGGGGTAGAGGGTTACAAAGTAGTGGCTGACTTCAAGTTTTCTGCAGCAATGCTGCATCTACTGAGCATTACAAAGTATTTGAAAGAGTGTTTGGAAGTTCCTGGGTGTGGTCTTATGTTTTCTCCTAAAATGAAAACTTCTGGAGGAAACAAGAGCCCACCTGGAATCCTGGCCTGATTTTTCTGTGCATGGGCTCCAAGAGGCAGCTGGCACAGTGTGTGGCACCACTGAGGCATCCCTCATTAGCCAGAGAGGTTGATTCTAGTCATGCCATTCCTCCTGTGCTGTCTTCCCTTTCCTGATGAGATCACTGCTGCTGTTAGGATCCACATGGGATTTACTGAGTGACAGTATCTAGACTTTGGTGACATTTCCTTCTTGCTGTTCCCATAATGGAGCAGAGAAATATTTCTCCTTGCCAGGCTCCTGCTCAGCAAAATGTCAAACTTTTCTAAGTTGCTTTATTCATATTTTTTTAATAGCTTCTGGCTGTGGACATTGGAATCTGCTCCAGTGTTATCATATTGTCTTCTGTCTATTTTGGTAGAAGAAAATGATCAAAAATAGCATCTTGCAGTGGATCTCCAAATTGTCTTACACCCTCAGCTTATAAATGTCCCAGGCAGCACTTCCCTGGTCTCATCACCAGATGAGATCCTCAGCTGGTGTTAGCTAATGCATGCTCACTATTCCAGTCTATTTATGCCACTCCCTTGCCATGTCTTTGCTCCCTAACTGGGCATGACAGAGCTGAAACAAATGGAGCTGCATTGATTTTAATGGTTCACCCTCATCTGAGAAAGATGGGGTGGCCTTCTTAGCTATCAGCTCCTTGGATGTCTGCTGGCCAGCAAATGAAGCATATACTCTTTCTCCCTGCACTAGATATGCTTCTCCTGCAGTCATGCTACCCCAGTCTGAGCAGGAATAATCACAGCTCCTCCTGCACTGACAATGACCACTTATGTGAAAAATGCAGAACTGAACAGGGTACGGCTAAATGTGCTGGAAATATGAAGAGGAGAATGATCTTTGGCTGTGCATCAAAGAGCATTAAGGCATTCTGAAGCAGATTCCTCTTGCTTTCTGGGTTTAATTCAGAAGGGATTTTCTAGCCACAGAATCAAGCTCTTCACTGCATGATTTCTTTCCTGCAGGAGCTGTGAAATTGTGGGTTCTGTGTGGGACACATAAAAGCCATAAAGGGGTCCAGGGGTGTGTAGGAGTTTCTGTGCAGATGACAGCAGACCTTCCTGCTGTTCCAAATGTGCAATGCTGTTGGACCTGAGAGGCATCATTCGTAGTGAATTCCAACAGGGGAGACTTGATCTCCATTTCTAGATATTCACATTGCCTGTTCTTAGTCAGCTCATACTTTTCTAAATATTTTTCCTCTTGATCTCTTAAAATAGTTTCCCAGGCTGTCTCTACTGCTGACGTTAACATGCTCCAGTCTGTGTTCCTTTTTTTATTATGTCTCTTTGTCTCCTCTTTTTTTTTTTTTTCTTTTTTTTTCTTTTTTAAACAAAAACCACATAACTGCCTTATATAATTCACTTTTGAGTTCATAAGCCATTTCTCCTAAAGGCTTTCCATGCCTTCATATACATGGAAACATGCAAGGATGTTTCTTTGGCTTTCAAGTTAATTTTTTTGTTTGTTTGTTTGTTTAGTTGGTTTTTCTGTTTTGTTTTGTTTGGGGATTTTTTCTTTGGTTTTTGTGTTTGATTGTTTTTTGTTGTTGTTTTCATTTTTGGTTTTGTTTGGGGTTTTTTTTGGGTTTTTTTTTTTGTTTTTTTTGTTTTTTTGTTTTTTTTTTTTTTCATTGTTTTTATATTCTGGATGTATTATGTCACCTAAACCTGTGGCTTTAATTCACTGCTAATGAATGTTCCTTCTGCATGCTTCCTCATGTCTTGCCTCACTTTTCCAAAATTACCATTTCAGCTGAAATGCAGCATGGCATCCTTGGTATGAGCTAGAGAAACCATACTTAGTCTCAAAATAATCAGCATTTACGAATAATTACACAATCAATTGCGCATTGTTTTGTTGTAAAACACTCATTGCTGTAGCAATGATCAAAGTATTTAATGTGGTTGTTCCCTTCTTATGCATGCTTATTTGTTGTTCATATTTTATTTGCTTGTTAAGACCTGCAATTGCTGGTTTTGATGTTACAAGTTGTTGGGTATTTCTTGTTTTCAAGTCTCAGTGTTTGCCCCACATCATGGAGCAATTCTTATATCTAACACTTCCTTTTCTAAATCTGTTTACACCTATAAATATGCTAGCTTATCATTGATATTGTCCCCCATTCCTTTGCCAAAGCTTGTCTGGCTTTTATCTCGCATTTGAAACTAGTAAATATGAGTGTTCATGAAAGATGAGGAACATAACAAACTTGTCTCTAGTTGTGCAATCAAGTATAAGTGTGGCTGCCTTTAAACAGAATGTGTCAATTCTGTGATCTCTGTGATTTCCTTTAATAGGACAGTTGTAAGTTGTCTCCTGTTACGCTGCTATACACATTAGGTGTATTCTTAGTAATAAGACCACTGTTCATGAATATACACGAGTAGTTATTTAGCACAGGTGGAAAATGACAGCTCTGGCTGGATCCTAGGCAGGATTAATTTATAGACTTTCTCTGGACAAGCTGGTTTAGCTGCAGTGGGAAGCATTTTCCCAAATGTATCAATAACACAATGTTTGGTGTCAGCCCCTAGCACTGACCTGGCTAAATGACTGATGGGTATAAAGTAGCATGTGCATTTGAGGCAATGCTTTTTCTTGCATTCTGATTTGTCCCTTATCTATTTGACGATGTTCCTTGGTGGTTTTTTTTGGATCCTGACACTCCCCTCTGGCTCAGTTTCATCAGGTGGTCCCTCCCTCTGTGTCTCCAAATGGAGGCCCCTGTTTAATTGGCATCCTTGGTGCCAATGCTGTCACACACTGGAAGTGGCAGTCCTGGTTATGCCCTCCTCTGGGACACTTTTGGGGGGTTGTGGCAGTGCTCAGCTCCTGGCAGCCTCATGAACACAGAGCCACACCTTCCTGCAAGTGCAGAGCTGGTGCTTCTATCACTTCATCCCACACAAATTCATGCCCACTGGATCCTGCTTTTAGAGCTGGGTGGAAAAATGTGACATTGCTGCCATTTTCATTCTCTTTTTGCCATTTTACTTCTCTCTTTGAACACGGAAGTAAGCACATAGAGGATGGGAGGAGAGACAATATTGTACAATGTTGATAATGTACTCACACACCTGAGGCCTAAATTGAGTTCATGGAAATGAATGAATGGAATTAAGCTGCCTTTCAGAGCGAGTTAGGTCAGGCTGGAAGTGTACCTGGAACACCAACACCGGAAAACATCTTTGAAGTGTTTGCTAAAGCACTGAAACGTTGTCATCTTGTGCAAAGTTGATTTTTTTNACAAACACACACACACACACATATCAGAGTGTATTTGTGAATGTGGCTGTTTGTGTTTTGTTGACAGAGTCTGCTCACTCTATGCCTCACGTTAGTCATATTCTGTCATGTGTCTGAGCTGAAATTCCTCACTCAATGAATTAAACTGAGACAGCCAGTCTGGAAATGACAGGTCCCTCCACTGGGACCAAGCCAGAAGGTAAAGGATATATCCCTGCTCCATGTGTGTATTGTAGTATCAAGGGGAAAATGGGTGAACAGGTGTGGAGTGAGTAGAGGGGGATACAGCAGGTTGAACCTGCATGAAACAAGGAGAAAACTATTCTTCATCAAGAGGATAGTTTAGGGTCCCTTTGTCTTGCTCTTGCCTGAGGATGAAGGTTATAAAACTCATCTGAAGCAGTTCTCTCTAAACATGAAGATCAGATGAAGCAATTTCTCTATCTTCTCAAGGTCTTCAAGACCCTTGGGTGAGGCTTGGCTCCACCGAGTCTTTCCAGCAGAGACCACCAACAGTAATGATGGGTTATTGAGGCAATGGCTGGATGAGTTCCTTCCTCTTTACTCTCCTCCATTTTTCAAGTTTTAATATTAGAGTCTGGAAAAATGCTCTTATAATAAAGAACAGTGAGGACTGACAATATTTAAATTATTTCAGGACACGCTCTGTCATCAACGTAACTGTTTGAAAGCTAGTTTTCATCTGCTCCTCTGTGATGAGTTTAAAAAGGTATCTGTTATGTGCATATCTGGACAGAGGAAATCCCTAAAATTCACTGGATTAGTGTCAGATCCAGAGCCCACTGGAAAAAGTGGGAGACCACCTGGTGAGTTTGCTGGGCTTTCAGTTTACAGTCTAAATGTCCAATTCTCTGAATAATGCCTGTGATTATTTGTGTACCTCTCTTCACTGATCATAATCTCTGCCTCTTGCTGTTGAGTCAGGAGGAGCCATGCAGCAATTTGAAGGACTTACCTGGCAAGAGAGTAGCCTTGCTGTAAAAGCTGTATGTCTTGCTGTCTGCAGTGCTCAAATCAGTCTCAAGTGACCACATGGAGTAAACGTACAAACAGTCTCATCAGACTTCAATTTTCTGTTCAGTGTTTACTACAGACCTCTAACAATTTTTATTCTTTCCCATAAGCCTCTCATTTTGCTGCAATGTGAAAGGAACAGAACTGAAGCTTTCTCTCCCTCTTGTTTGCAATTATTTGTAATATCTTGCATCTTAATTTGCAGCTATGGAAAGCAGACAAAGGGCCAACCCTGCTCTATCTGATGAGAACTTTGACCTGTTTCTCTTGGGTGTAAACAGCTGTAGCATGCTCAAAGCAAAGGGCAGTCAGAAACCATTGCAAATTATTCCTAAATTCACCATTGGATGCTCTTCTGGAAAAATTAGTTTTACACTGCCTGCATCTAGTTTTAATGCTTACATCGTACTGTTTATCATTTGGAAACTATTTGCAGTGGTCATGAATTTTTCCCTGGAGTGACTTCCCAGGTAATCAAATATTAGTGTTTTTTGTATTTCAGAGATGCTAGCCTTTATTTTATTAAGGGTTTTGCATTCCTAACATGATGTTAATATTAACTGATTCAGTGCTTAGAATCATAGAATACAATGATAGAGCAATTTGGATTGGAATTCAGTAATTTAAGATCATTGAGTCCAACCATTAATCCAGCAATGCCAAGCCCACCACTAAACCTTGTCCCTTAGTGCCACTTCTACACGTCTTTTAAATATCTCAAGGGATAGTGATTCAAATACTCCTCTGGGCAGCATGTTCCAGTGCTTGATGACCTTTTCAGTGGATAAATTTTTCCTGGTATTCAAACTAAACCTCCTCTGGTACAACTTGTGGCTGTTTCTTCTCATCCCATCCCTTATTACTTGGAAGCAGAGCATAACACCCGCTTGACCCCCTTGGCTGTCCCCTCCTGTCAGGTGGCTGTGCAGAACCAGAAGGATCCCCCTGACCCTCCTTTGCTCCAGGCTGAGCCCCTTTCCCAGCTCCTGGGGCTCCACAGCTCCGTTCCCTTCTCTGGACATGCTCCAGCCTCTCAATTCCCTGTCCTGAGGAGCCCAGAGCTGCCCCAGGATTTGAGGTGTGGTCTCAGCAGGGCCAGCACAGGGACAGTCACTGCCCTGCTCCTGCTGCCACACCATGGCTGGGACAGCCCAGGGGCCATCGGCCTCTTGGCCACCTGG
>VWZN01007665.1:122531-134270 GCA_013396955.1 Regulus satrapa
TGTGAAACAGATGTCCTCTGGAGGGTACTCCTACTTTTTCATTTCTACAGTAATTCATACTCCTCAGTCAGGAGAAAAGCTCACATGAACAAGATAAGCAAGAATTAAATGCATAGATATAAATTTCCTCCCAGACTCCCACTTTCTCCCTGAAAAGTTCTTTTTTTTGGATTTATGCACACTTATCATACAGTCGTCTGTGTTCTGTGTTTTCCTTTTCACCTGTCTTTGTCTTGAAACAGAGGGAAGAGTTCCTAGTCATTCCATCATTATATGAAAAAACTAGACAGGGCTGCCTTCTATCCAAACATGAAGTCACACATGTTAGTTTTCCTGGGCTAGTTGGTGGTGCAAAACTAAGACCAAAAGATATTTAAAAAAAACTCCAAACCCCAAACCTTTTTGATATTATCTGCTGTAAGCTGTTCTAAGAAGTGCTTTGTTCTTTTCCTCTTTTTGTTTTTGATTAAGATACACAGCCAGAGAATGAAGCTTTATAAACATGTCTTCTCCCTTTTAATGATAGACATGGGACAAACTGGATGTTTCTTTTATGATGTTTTATTGGCATGATTTTGAACTGGTGTGTTATTTATGGGACCATCCTAGACAGAATGCAGCAAACCCTCTGCATCTTGTTTCTTGTGTGAGCCATGTGCATCCCCAAACATAACCTTGAAATATATAGTGAGAAGCCTGATCTTCACTTAGGGCTGTAAGGCCAGAAATCATAGTCATCAAGTGTTGTTCTGTGTGAAGACCATGAGAAGAAAAAGCCACTTTTAAATGACTGATTGAAACTAACATATTGAACTGCAGGATTTGCGCTCTGCATTGTGTATTGTTACACTCAAAGAGCAGAATGTCTCTTCTCCTTGATGTGCTGGGCTTTGTGATGACACCTGCACAAAATAAATGAGTGAAACACTTTTTTAAAGGCTACAAGGCTGTGCTCACCAGTAAAGAAGTGCTTGCCTAGCTGGATTCTTTCCTTTGTATCTCAGTGAAACCTTTCCAGCTGCAGGAACCGGGAATGTTACATTTTTGTGTAGGTGGGATGAATGTACTTGCTCCCAAATTTGGGACTTGGACTTCCTCCCAAATGTGGAGGTTTAGGAACACAAATATATGTATTTGGGGAAGGGGCCTTTATTTTCCAGATGAGCTGGTCTGTAGGTCTGTATTTGAGTGGGATCAGCTCTCACCTTCTCGGGAGGGGTTTGTCCAGGCTGTGTGGGGAGTGTTCCCATGCATCCAGAGGTCAGCTGGAGCCCGGGCTCATGCAGGGTGCTAAGGCTGCATTCATGATGCTGTGCTTCATGGGTATAGACATCCCTGACAAGGTTAATAGTGTTGCAAACCTTCCTTTTCTCTGTTTTGCTCTGGCTCTGTTTGACTCACATTTTTAACCTTCATGCTTTAATTTTACTAGTTTTTAAAGTTATTACCCTTTACAACTTAGTTTTTGTCAAAACTGAGACCCCCAGTATCTACTAAAGTACCAATAATATTTTATACACCAGTAAAATCTTGCTAAAAAACTCATTGATATTTTGAGACTTTACTGATATTGTGAAGAAAATAAATAGTAATTAGTGACCCTTACATGTAGTATGATTAAACAGATAGGAAGATGCACCACTGGTCACATTTATGGTGAGGTCCACAGTACACAACTTTTAAGAGGAAATTTTGGAACAGAAGGTTTTGGGAGGTCACTGGTAATACTGTCATTAACCTGCCAGTGAGAAGACAGAACCATATTTAGAACCACTTTTCCCCCTGTTTTCTGTAATATAATAGTTTTTGAGCTTTCATTAGCTACCACAAATGAGAGATTTGTGGTAGCATGGAATCAAGTGGGTTCTTCTTATCACTTGCAAAAGGTTTTATTAAGCATAAAGTAAAATAAAACTTCCGGGATCTAAATATAGGCAGGACTAAATTGGTGGATTTTAGTAAGCATGACTGCTTAGTAATGGAGATAATGCTGAGTGGACTTTATAGAAGGGGAAAAAACCTAAATTTAAAAAAACAAATCTTGTCTGAAACTCTGCCAAAAATTAATGCCTCTATTTCCCTCTATGAAACAAGGTTGTTCTTCTTTTCCATCTCAACCAGCTAGAGACATCCCACTGAAAGATGTTTTCCCCAGTCTGAAGCATATCCAAAGCCTGTTCCATGCTAAAATTATCAACCATACAAGTTGTGTCATGATAGACAGGAAAAAACCCCAGTCTAAGACAAGATCAATTCCTGACCATATTTCTATTTTTTAAATTTTTATTTCTGTATTTAAAAATTAATGCTGGATTCACAGAATAACTCATCTAGGAAGGAGTAACCTCTAGGTAATCAAATGGTCAGGCAGCAGAGAGGTCATCCATCACAGACATTGTGCATCTTTAATTGTAGTGGTGATGCTGGTTATGAGGAAAGACCTATTCTTATCTACAGCATTGGCCAGGAGGGTTTAATTCCATTTTTGAAGCCTCTGAAACGATCCTGCTGAGATTGAGTCTTTGCTTGAATTTCTCACCTGTGTCCCCTCAACTCTGGCCTTCAGGCTGAGCTCTGTGTTGTGCCAGAGGAGAGCACCCTGGAGGGGCTGGGTGAGAACAGCCACCCTTCAGCTGGGGCTCAGTGTTGGCTCTCTGCCCACTTACAGTGACTCTCTGATCTCGTTCCCCAAGCCCTAAGTGGAGAGATGGTGTCTTCTGCAAATTTCTGGCTGTGCCAAATTACGGCAACACAAAAAACAGGAGGAGACACTCATGCAGATGTTGCAAGGTCATGCATGGAAAAAAAGACAGCACTAGTTGGGCAGAAATTCAAGTTGTTGTTTGCTTACCAGCATTACTTAATTCAATTACATCCACTGAATTGACTTTGTCTGTAACAGCAGACTTTGGGGAGAGGTATGGCCCACCTGTGATACATACATAAATATATACATGTATATATTTATACACTGTCATGGTAATACATTTTAATGAGAGCTTCATCACGACCAGCTGGTGTTGTTTGAAACAAATTACATTAATAATGTGTCTAAATTTTCAGCATAAGACCAAATAATGAGAGTTGTATGGCTGCAACATAATGTGGAGTCAACAGTTTAGTGGGCTGGCACTCCCACCTTAGGCAAGGCTCTGAATCTGCCTCCTTCTGTAGGATGAGGTTTAACCCTCCCTCCTCCACAGGATGTCACAGGGGTGCAGTCTCCTGGTACTGAGGAGAAATGCCGAGACATCTGACAGCGAGGCCTGTATTAACACTTCAGGTAGCACGTCTATTTTGGGGCCAGCAGGCTGACAGCTCCTTGCTAGGTGTTGTTTCTCTTCTCTGTCTCCCTGCTTGGGTGCGCTCTGGGTCCTGCTTGTGCCGCCCTGTGCTGTGTGGGAGAGGCAGTGGAATTCACAGCACTCCTCTCCCAGTGGGCTGCAGTGCTGGAGGGAGAAAGACAGCATGTGTTTTCAGTGTGCTGCCTCAAGCAGGGTACGAGAGGTCCAGTGAGGCACCTGAACAGAGGTCTGCACCGTGCTCACAGTGTTGTTTCCGTAGTGGAAAGGCTCCATTCCTTGATGATGTGGAGCACAGGCACCTTAATGTGGGACTAGAATGCAATAGCACCTTGTGCTGCATGCTTCTCACCCAATGCTGGAGCAAGCCACCACCAGGATGGAAGGATTTCACCACTCTTCTTGTTAAATATTCCCAGTACGTGTATTTAAGGTGTGCTAGGATGTCTTCCTTGCTTTTCTATGACTTCTGACTGGTCAGTATGACCTTTCTGGTTTTGGGGAAAGGCAGCTCTCCTTACAAGCCCCACTTTCTTCCTGGCTATCCAGATCCCATCAGGAAGACTTGATTAAAGGCAAATGCGTGTCTCGGTGTGTGCACAGAGACGCCCATACCTGGGACACTTGGTAAATACTCTTAGTGTAGAGTTTCTCTATACATATTCTATTCTCCATAGCCTATCTCTTTTACTCAGTCACTCTCTGACACTTAACTCTGTGAATGTTTTCTTTACTTTATAAATCATGATTACTTAAATGACTTCTCAGTTTTCCACAATACCATTTTTTTTTCTGAGACTAATCTTCAATTAATAAGGAATTGTGAGCATATAAATAAAAAAGTGTCAGTTGTGTGTTTTTCTTGCAATAAATCTGATAATTCCTCATACTGCTGTTCAGTATATTTCCCCTAAGGTATGCTGAATTTGATCAAATCACTACATCACTGGAATGTTGAGTGTTACTCATTTGTGTGCTAATTACTCTTAATCTGGGCCCTTTTAAAAAGGTCGTCAATTAGACTTTATTGAATTGTCAGCCTTCGTAGCAGTGAAGGGAATCTGGTAGCTGGTGTAATGATGTCACAGATGGCTAAATACTCTGTAGTCTGAAGGGAAAAATGAATTAAATATAAGTTCAAGTTACACAATGTGGTGTGAAAATGTGGGAGCCAGGCTTTTTGTGGAGGAAACTACTGTTCACAGCTGATTGAAGCTGACTGTAAAGACCTCTTTTATGGCACCCTCTGGAAAGAGCTATGAATAAATGACCCTTTCTCATCTTATTCCCAAGGTTCACCTTGAAATAGGTCTCTTCTACACTGAGCAGGTCTTCTGCCTTTTTAAGAACTTCTCAAGGCCACCTTGCTGCTGTTTATTTCCCTTCACTGGAGTTTTGGCCAAGAAGATGAAAACTTGTAGGATGAATTGCTCAATACCCACCAGTTCTAAACTTTAACCTTGCGTCAGCCAGAAATTTTTGCAGGTGTTTTGAGAAGATCTGGAGTAAATGAATCCATATTTTATAAGCCATCCTTTTCATGGATTTGCCATGCATTACTCCTGTCAGTGTGTCTCCAGAAAGAATAGGTGAGCAATTTTGTGTTTTCACAGATTTTTTTTTTTTTTTTTTTTTTTTTTTGCAAACAATTTGGTCTGAAGGAAATTTTGAATGAAGGACATTGCAACCAGAAGATAAAGGGCAATCAATACTTGATTCAACAATGATCAATGTGTGCCTGAAATTGTACTTACCTATGCATAAGCACAATAATGGTCAAAATTGTGACATAAATAAAGATCTTTTAAGCTTCTGATAGTGAGTTTCTTTTGTTATTTGACCTCATTTATTATTGGATATATAATTTCCACTGCACATTTAGCTCACATGCTTATTAGTCTTATCCAATTAAGTAACAGAAATTCATACCTCTTTTATTTGTGATGTTACACATTTGGAGAGTATTGAGAAAAGCCATAGAAAGGAAATGTACTCATTATCCTGGTCAGAAAACAGGGCAAAATGACCAGTCGATTATGTGTGTACCTTACAAATCTCATTAATGGGTGCAATTTAGTTAGTTCAGGGGTAAAGATTTTTCAGGTCTTTTTGACTGCATGGGAAAAGAGGGCAAATCTAACTTTAAAAAGTTGACACCTTTTCTAAAGTGTTCTTGAAACTTCAAGAACTGAGAAATGCGAATGAAGGACAAGGGTGGTTGCTGTGCCTTTTTTTTTTTTCCCCCCATTTTTTTCTCTTCATTGAAATAAAGCCTGTCTGGGATGGAGAGAAAGAGCCAGAAGCTATCTTCAGAAGAGACAGAAAGTTTCCAAACAAAGCAACTGACCTAGCAGCAAACGGCACATGCACAGTACTTGTAAAAACTTTCTGTGTCTCTGTTAGCAGGGAATAAGGAGCAGCAGTTGTGTTGGTAACTTGTTTGGATGAAACTTCAGGGCTCTCTCTTGTGCACACATTTGGCTGGCCATGCTGTGCATCATAACCTCCTCCTCAGATCCAGTATTACATTCCTGCCATAGGAGTCCCTGCTACCTGCTGAGTTCACTAGTTGACACCCATGTGCAAATACCAATATCTCCCAATGGAGATTTTTTGTTAACAATTATATGGGATACTGGAGGCTGGTGTGTGGGGATGGCTGGAATATTATAGTATGGGAAGCACTGGGGAGTCCTGACTCTTTTTTCACCTTGATTACTGTGAGATATGGAATTTCCTGTTTTCTTTTAACTTCAGAATGGATTCTGATTCCTTTCAATTTACTCCTGAGCTGAATTAGTACCTTGTCCCACAAGTAGCCAGAACAAAAAACCTTGGAATCTAGGCCTTAAATCAAATTTGCTTGTTGAACTTTATATGTGTGTGTTTGTGTGCATGTCTGTTTTTCAGCTGTTTTTTTGCAAGAGACTGTACTTTGCCCATTTAGACTTCACTGAAACCTTCCATTTCCAGTGCTACTGTTAGGTCACAAGGCTTCATAATGCTCTTCATTGTTGTTGTTTGTTTCATGCACCGAATTAGAAATTAATTCTCTCTGCTTCTCTTGCACGTGCTTCTAAAATTATATTCTCTATTTAATGTATTCCATGGTATGTGTGTCTCATCAAATGTGACAGATTGGGGGTGATTCTGTCAATAATTCATATTTGATATCAAATAGAAAAAAGTTAAGAGGGAATTGCAAGGTAATATAAATCCTGTCCCTTTTAAATAAATGAAGTTGGACTAAAATTCATGTCTTCGACCAGGACACTTAACATTCAAAAGCCAAACCTACCATCACAGAGAGGTACAGCCTCTTTTTTGGAAGCAATGTGGAAGCCAGGATAGAGGAGAGCAATTGACATCTTCAAAAGAAGTCCTATGGGCCTTGCCTTTCAGAGGTGAGGAAGCAACCACCAAGATCTCATCAAATTCCACTGGAGCCCCAGGTGCTCAATACCTCTTAATTTCAAGCAGATAAACTGGGATGGTGCAGGCTGACAACTGTTGAGGCTGATCCACTTGAAGGTGTTGCTAAAACAGTTGCTGAGAAACTAAGGGCTGAAAAGGAGAACACTGAAATAAAATTTGGGCTTGCCAAAGATGCCCTTCAGGCATCTTTGGCTTCTTTGATAAAGTCCAAGATGATTTGATTAGTATAGAGAAATAGCAGTCAAGGAGGGTTTGTTGGGTTTTTTGTTGGTTTGTTGGTTTTTTTTTTAAGAAGCTCCAAATAGTCGGAAGATGTGAGGACAAATTCTGTTTCTGCTCTGTCTGGGAGAGGAAGTCTTCCTGCTCTATGCCAGGAGTTGCTTCATGATGCCTGATGGAAAGCAGGGACTTCTGCTGGGCTCCACAGGCTTTCAGCGAGGCAGCTGTTCTTCAGAAAGGTGACAGCTGAAATTTCACATGGGTTCTGTGTGTGCAATTTGACCTCCAGTGCTTCATCAGACATCTTTTTTCCTGCTACAATTGGTCTTTCTTCCACAGGCATCTTCTAGAATTCTTCTCTTACTGTTTTGGTCCATAAGATATGGAAAGGAACTCTTGAATATTTATGAGAATCAGAAATATTTTGTAATCCCCTGGAGGCTTGTAAAAAATACAATTTTGCTGCAGTAAAAGTAGTAGCAAAAGTCCCTTTGAAATCCCATGTGGCCTGTGTCTGCCCACAAGGAGCTGTCTGATACTGCAAGCTTCTCCCTATTCTCCTGTGGGATTCTTCTGCTGTCTGCAATGTTCTGCATCTCATGATGCCCATCTTTTGTAGTTGGACAACACTCCCTGAAAATGTTCTGCTATTTTCTGCGGAATTGTCTGTTGAGAAAGTCATGCTATCAGAAAAAGCACCTTGAGATTTTCAAAACTGTGAAGTTCTGGGCTCATGGACTTTTCCCAGCTCCCTCTTTTCTTCAGCTAGGCTTAGAACAATTGCCTCTTCTCTCCAACCCAGGCACCCTTCCCTGGGTCAGGACTACTTTCCCAATGCCTCTCAAGAGCTGATATATGTACTGACAAAAGCAACCACGTGTAAGGGAGCAGTCTGTCTACCAAGCCTTTCTGTGGGCTGAAGATTCCTGCTGCACAGATGCTCAAGAAGACGCTGTGCGATTCAGCTGCAGGAATCTCAGAGGGCTGGGAAAGCAAAAGTCCGTCTGGGACAATCAAATGCGGTACCGTGTGGCCACAGAGATGAAGCTCTAAGCTTCTAAGGCCTTTGAGCCTTTTTGATAAGACAGGACAATACAGGGAGAAGCACTATGTGAAGATTAGGGTGGCTGCTTCCTCCTTCAATTAGGATAGGTCTGACCCAAAAGGAAGCATTCATCACCTGTTACAGACAAATTTACCCTGCTGTTTGTGCAATATTCCCCTTGCTAGATGTGTTGCAAAGGTGATGAAGCTACATGCTTCAGTGAGGCTGATGTTTATTGAAGGTTTTTCTCCATAAGGGTGCAGAATGTGCAAAGGGAAGATGAAAACAAGGAGTGGTGGTAACCAATGCTCAGGGTGTCCAAGAATGTCAGGATCTCTTTCTCATATGGGAAAATCAGAAACACACCCACCAACACTCTCAAATCTAGACTCAAAGACCCAGTCTATTTTAGAAAATACACACTGGACTCAGAATTAGAACTTGGTGCTCAGTCTATGTTATCCTCATGGTGTATTTATTTAACAACTCAAAGTAAATTGGGCCTGATTCTTCTTACTTTTGCAGTTTTACATCAGCAGTTATTTGTACAAATTTTATGAGATTATCTTTATAAAAAACTTTATTTGTTCTTGTTCCAGTGAGGGTAAACTCTGTATCTGCAGTAAAGTGAGCACTGCATTTTTGGTTCTTGTTTTGAAGTTGAGTCTGATAGAAACAACTACTTGCTGTTATTCACAATGCTTTCACTTAGGCTAAAAATTAGAATGAAATTGTGTGGAGAAGAGGATTATGCTTTGACTGTAGTGAGGAAAACAAACACTTCATTTTGAGTGACCTGGAATGGTGGGGGGGGGAAAGGAAGGAAAATTCTGGGTAAGGATTCTAGTCACCAGGTAACAGAAATGCCTGAAACCAGGCATTTACAGGCTTTTATGAAAGCATTTTCTTTGTGTTCTAGCATAGAAGAATAATGATTTGAAACACAGGAAGTTGCCATGGAACAGAATCATCACCCACTGATGAGCTTTATTGTCCCATAATGTGTCAGCCTACAAAGAGTCACAGCAAATGGTCAAGATACTCTCTGTGGTGAAGGGCCAAGACCATAGCACTGTCTTGTGTCTTACTCAAAAGGTGCAATAATAAACATCTCTTCTGCCTGTCATTCTCTATTTCACTGTGTTTACCCCCAAAAGAGGATAACTTTTCAGAAAAGAGTGAAAAGTTGCAAACAGGAACAAAAAATATTTTCCCAGGGTAGAATATTCTGTTATATAACACACCAGAAGGATTACAGTGTGCTGGAAGGGAAAAACACACTTGAAGAGCAAGATGAAAACAAAACTCTAAAGAAGTGAGTTTTGAATGTATCCTTAATGCAAACAGAGGAAACTGAAGTTAGAGAATGTACATGACACACCAGTCATGGCACTCTGTTGCAGTTTTAAATGTCATGTGCTGTAGGCACTTTTTTGCTCCCCCAGTCCACGTGAGAAACTCAATTCCTCTCTTCCGCCTCATCATCAGCCTGCAGCCTATGGTCAAATCACATTGTTCTGCTTTCCATTCTCACAGTTTTATTTCTTCTGTGGTTCCAGACCAACTAAACAGACTCCTTTTCATTGCAATCTGGAAATCCAAAAATCTCAGCCTAATCTTTCTGCTTCTGATGCCTTCCAAGTTTTGATGAGGTTGTTTTATCTCTTACTGTTATTATAGAGCAGGTCAATGCTGCTCCACTTATTCTGTAGATTTTTACCACTCTGTGGATGTCAGGAATATTCTTTTTATCTTCTCTTTTGAATCCCCTGTTAATCATATCATGATGCACCTTTTTCAAATCTATAGTTTTATTGAATGGTGTTTTTAATCTTTGCAGAACTCCTAACTAGTCACATCCATAAAGAAATGAAAAAAACCCAGTATTCATATCACCTGATGTGGTTGGTTTTTTGGGCTCTGCAAAGATTAAAAACACAGTAAGACTTGAGAGTATCCTAGAGGGAATATAGAGGTTGCTATTAATATGTTCTTCTTTTGAACAGAACTGATCTGAGGGTTTGGAAATAGAGGAAAAGTGACTGTTTAAAGGAATAGACAAGGTTAAGATTTTTAGATGCGTATATTACAGTGAGAAAAAACTGGGAAAATTAAGAGGGCCAATGCTGAAGCTGCTTATGGGTTCATCCTCATTTCCATATGCTCTGGTCCCTGTGGTGGGATTGAAGTAAAATGATTGGGGTAGTGTCAGTGTTGGGATGCCTCCTCATGTGATCATGGAGTGTGCTTCTCTGGGAGCCTGGCAGATCACTGAGGAGGTTTTACAGACTTGTTCATGGCCAGGGCAGTTCCTTGTGTCCCTCTTCCGGAGCAGAGCTCCATGCTGCTGTTGCCAATGCTGATGTTGGCTGCTGGTGGGGAAGGACTGCAGCCCTCAGCCTCTTTGACATGGCCACTTAGCCACCATCTGTGACATTCAGACCAGTAATAATCTTCTTTTTTCCCTCATACCTCCTCCGTCTGGACTTTACCAGCTGTGGGTGTCTCCCAGAAAATGTTTCAGCGTGTACCAGTCCAGTTCTTCTGCAGGAGATACTGGTGCAGAGTCCCAGTGACTCCACAGAAAAATGGGAAAGGGGGAGGAAGGACAGAGAAGATACCAGGCAGGAATGGATGTGGTGGCAAGCACAGAGGGAAGTAGGAAGAGAGAGGGACAGGAAGAGGATAAGCTCTTATAAAGAAAGAAGGGATGGGATGGAAACATGACAAGGACAAAGAACATTCCTGTTGGGAATCCTGGGGTCTCTCTTCAGGTCTCAGCACAGATTTGTCATGCAGTCTTTGGAAAATCATGTCACGTTCCTCCCTGCGATGTGTCCTCAGGAGCCTGGAATGTGAGCTTAGCTGCTTATTATTGGACTCCTTATTTGCAAAGCTAGGAGGGCCTGTTTTGATCTTTTATTCCAACTCTTTTTTGCTGTGTATGTGGTTGAACTTGCTAAAATTAATTCCTACTTAATCTACAGCCCATCTTCTAAAAGAAAAAACTCCAGAATTTATGGGGAAAATTCACTGCATATCTTCAAATTTCAGTTTGGTGTATATATTGCCCACCTTCTTTTTTTTTTTAAATNAGGAGATGTTAAAGCTCAACATCTCTTTGTCTCCAGACTGAAACCTCCCTTGCTTAACAAATTTTTATCCCTCATAGTTGGTTGCAATCTCTAATTAATTCATCCTCTCTTCACGTGTCTCTCCTCAGAGAAAGACTTGATTTATTTAAGCCACCAGGCGCGTTTCCCGGCGCTTCAATTGTCCTCGCAGCTCTTCTCTGGTTCCCCTCCCGTTCGCCACCAGCTCCCTGGATCGCGGGATGCTGGCGGAGGAGCCGCTTCCAGCGGGAGCAGCGCACCTCACAAAAAAAACACAAAAACNGCACCTCACAAAGAGCACAAAGCCCTGCTTGTGGGCAGGAAATCCTTTGTGGCCGGCTCCCGTCCTCCTCCTCCGCCGGGCAGGCGTGACCGCGGCGGCAGGCAGCGGGAATGCCGCTCCTTCCCGGCTCCCGGAGCGTGTGCCCGCCGCTCCCCGGCGCCCCGGGCAGCTCGGAGGGGCTGCGAGCATCCCCGGGATGTTCCTTTGTCCCAGATGGTTTCAGGAAGCGCTTCGCCGTCCTGAGGATGGAAGCCCGCTCTTCACAGCAGCGCTGGCTGCCTTTGTTTGGTCCTGTGTGTTTAAACATTACTCTGCAGCTGTTTCCCGCACACTTTTTTTTTT
>VWZN01007665.1:150570-163991 GCA_013396955.1 Regulus satrapa
TTGGGTTTTGGCTTTTGTTCTGGGTTGTTGGGTTTTTTTTTTTCATTTGATTTGATTTGCTTTGTCTTTTTGTGTTGGGCCCAGTAGTTTTGCTCTATTTCCAGGTCTTATTGACTTCTATGGAAATTATATTGGACAACTGTTTGGTACCTGGGCTGTTGTACTTCAGATGAAAAAATGTGTTATTTTCAGTAGCATTCAGTTGGAGTGGGCTGATTATTGAAACACAGACATGGCTTCTCTCACATTTTGTTCTCTTGCCCATTGTGATCTACCCAGGAAGAGAAGTCCAAGTCTCCCTTGGAAGTGTAGGGTGTCACTGATGCACAGATTTAATCACAGATTAAGGACTCCTTTTTGTGTGCTGAGAAGTTCTGAAATCCTGCATCCTGGTGGGAAAATGAGCATCAGCTTCTAGAGCTGTTTTAGGTGACACAAAGTTCTCAGAAACAGAAGATAAGGGGAAGAAACAAATGAGCAGAAGTGATCAGGAACAAGCACGTAATCCCAGGAAAAGGGTGCTTTATCCACCTGCATTCTTAACCATCATTACTGATTACAGCTCAGTAGCTCCAACTATAAATAGTCTTTATTTGACCTTTTTCTGCATCTGTTTGGTACAGAATATGTAGATACACCTCTGAGTGCTTCCACATGCTTCAAGTGTGGCAAAACACACACTTGTACCAGGCATCACGACAGCAGCAGTCAGTCACTTGTGGAGAGAGCCTCTTCAATTGCAGCCAGCTAAAGCACAGCCTCCTCCACCAGTTCTGCATGGGCAGGCCCCACAGGGTGTGCAGGCCTGCTCAGGTGGGTGGAAGCAAGACCTTGGAGAAGCTGGGGGAGTGGACATGGAAATGTTGGGATGGTTTTGCCTTTCCCTCCCTGAAGGCCCCCTGTTTTGATGCACACTCCCTGCTCAAGGCTGTCAAGGCTCCTCAGGGTCAGCCCTGGCTCCCTGCCACTGAACCTTGTGTTTTGCAGCTGCACCAATTCCTGCTCCTCACAGCACATGCAGGAGCCACAGGAGAACTGGGGTTTAGGGTTCCCAAGCATTTTCCACCCTGAATTAAGTCCTGTAGGATTGATTCCCCTATACTGAACTCATTTGTGTCTATATAATAGTCATTGATAGACAACAGGTTTGCAGTCCAGTTGCAAATCACATCTATCCAGGATAAAATGGCAAAGGATCTCACTTGCAAGATCCTTTTGGATCTTTTTGGAATTGATGGGGACTCCTGCACGTACTCCTGTGCATTTCCCTTCACGTTACTTTTCTTGGTAAGAAATCATATTTTAATGGCCTCACTTGGAAGGAGTCCCAAAGTTGAAAGGAGACCGGTACAGGGTTATTTATCTAGGATAAAATGGAAAGAGAGAATTAATACTGTGCCGATCTAACTATGGTAAGTTTTTGCCTATGATGTTTTTGCCTCTTAATTTTTAAGCAAATGAAACACAGAGTCAACTAGAATATGGTCCTGTAGACATTGTCAAAATCCAAACAAGCGTTTGCATATTTCCTGGTTATATTTTTTATCTATTCTGCACTTTTGCTTCCCAGATACCTCTACTGTCTATCACGGTGCAGATTTTGTCTGCAGCTTGTGTGAATAACTACTCTAATAATACCTTGTGCAAGCATTTGCCATGACAAAAGTACCCTAAAGTTATTTTTAAACTTCACCATATGAAAAGACATCTAACTGCTAGCACTTGTGCTGCTGCAGTTCATATTTAAAAATATGTGCACAGTTAATTGCTGGTATTAAATTGCACCTTGCAATTTCCCTGGGACTGCACTTAATACGTTCTTTGAAATGGATACACATGTGTGTGCACACCATGTGTTTGTCTTGAATGTGAATGGCCAGGACCACTGTAGTGGTGCATTAAGCAGCAAAAAACTCTACTACCAAAAAACCAAACCAAACCAAAACAAAACAAAAAAACAAACAAACAAAAAAAAACCCAAATAAGAAAAAAATCAACCAAACCCCCATCCCCAAAACCCAAACAAACAAACAAACAACAACAACAAAAAACAAACCAAGAAAGATGTAGGTTTGGCCAGAGCCTGTGACTCAGAGCAACCCTGGGTTGCAGAACAAACAAACCTCAGTGAGGTGTGTTAGAGATGCTGAGCTCAGGTGGAAGCTGGAGATGAGCCATAGCAGAAGGAGAGTGATAGGTGTGGGATCAGGGACAGAGGAGGTCCTTGCCTGTCCTCTTTGCTGTGAGAGCTTCAGAACGGTTTAAGTGTAAGTTTGAATGTTGTTTTCATTCTGCAAACTGTAACAGAAAACCAAAGAATCCCAGAGCTAATATGATTGCTCAACTACCTTAGCAACCACATAAATTTTATTAAAACACCATCCTGCTTCCTCTACCATAGCCTGTTTCAGGTTTTGGGGGAAGTATTTGCTTCAAGTGTTCCTTAAACTATAAAGAGATAGTTTTGCATTCCTGTTCAGTCTGGGGCCTCTTGGCTGAGCCTGCAGATGGTGTGATATGGTGGTTCACGTGACAGTGATATATATCCAATATGAGTGGAGGGGGGACGACATTATCCACTTGCACGGCCACAAAGCAGACAGTGATTTCATGTGGTTGCTGCCACTACTTATTGATGTGTCTGCTTTGCCAAGTTCTGCATGAACTTCATCATTCTAACAAAAGTCCTTGCTCATCTTCATCCTCATGAAGTAATTAATCTTTTAAAAAGAGCATTTTTACTGTTTATTTGTTTTACTGTTATTTCTTATTTACTTGTTAATTTTTTTATACTAATTCCATTTCTGGTTTTTTTGGGTCAGCTCAGTTTCGTATTACCTTATGCAAGCAAGGCTTGCCTGTATTGTGTTTCACCAGGGCCTTTCTACCACTGTACATTTGGATATTCCCCATGAAGCTGACTCCCTGAGCAGCAGAGATTGATTTCTCCTCTGAGTAGCCCTACTCTTCACAGAAGTATCCTTTCCAGTTATGTTTAGAAAGTCATCAGACATGCTGTTATAAATGATCACTGAAGATTACTGGAGAAGCTGCAAAATAATAGTGAACCAAGCAGCATCTGTAATTTCCACCACTGGTTTGCAATCATTACTCGAAATGAATCCTGTCTCAGTTGTAGGGCTAAACTTTTTTTCCCCTTCCTCTTCCCTGCTGCATAAGATAGTTGAAATGGATACTGTCTCATGAATTTTTATGCAAAAAGCTGATCTGCAATCCTCTGTACCAACAGCTAGCATTCTTTGTGAAGATCAAGACTAGCTTAGGAAATGCTGGAGAGAAGTCGGCATTTCCAGTTACTGTGAGTCTCTGTTACAGCTCAAGTGGCTCTGAGATCTATATCTCTGATGCTCTTTCTTCTGAATTTGCCCCAGTATAAATCCAATACCTCTTGCACAGCATATTTATCACCATTCCTGTTTGTTAGTAGAGGTTTTAGTGTTTTATGAGTATGGTCACCTCCATAGCCCTTCTTTTCCTGTGAGTCACCGGTGTCATAAATGCCCTCAGCGCAAAAGGACAGACATGAATCAATTTTAATGGAAAATGAGCTGTGATACCTGTGCTTTTCTGTATCTTCTGTGCAAGGAATTGTCTCCACAACCATGCCTGAGGCCTTGCTCTGGTAACATGCACAGGCAGGTGTATAACTTCAAGCACAGGAGCAAGCCTAGTGGCTATTAAGCTAAGCAAGCTTAAATGCTTCATTTGAAGGCATAATAAACCTTCCATCTGACTTGGAGATAACCCCAGTCTTTCTGGTACAACTTCCCCCATGTGGGTTTTTCCCCCTCACTTTGTGATCTATAGTTGATACAGAGTTTTTGAGAGGAAAACAAATCACACCTGGCTCTGAAGTAGGGGAAGGTGGGGGGCAAAGCTCACAAGTCTGTTCCTATACTGTCAAATTGAAAACTCTGATGCTGCCAGTCAAAGGCAAAACGAGGGAAGGATGTCAGTGCTAGGAGGTTGTCTTTTGCTTTTGTATTTCACCCACAGAAAAGGCTTTCTTTGTGCTTCCTTCATCTTTCCTTAACTGAAATTTCTGCTGGTATCTGTTCTCTTTCAAGAATCTGTGCATTCCATGTAAGATTTAAGGCTCTTTGGGAATGAGACTGCACCAAACTGTACTCATGGCATGGAGCTATCTGAAGCCCATGTTATGCTAATGAGTTTATTTTAAAATGTTAGAGGAACTCATCACTACATAAACTAGCAACCTCACCTCCTGAAGTGGGATAGAAACTCCAACTTCTTTTGAAACAGATAGAGTAGCCAGTATTGAAGTCAAAAGGGAGGGATGGATTTTAGTTCTGACTTTGGTGAAGAGGGAAAAGAAAAAAGCATAGGAATGGAAGATAGGAATGGAAGCAATCTTCAGAGTTTATCAGATACTACATGTGCAAAATCATTTTGTTCTAATACTTTTTTCCCCACAGCAACTTTTACATCTTCTTCACCTGTTATTTTTTTGTTGATGAGAGGGTCTTAGAATGATTAGCAGATGGAACTCAGAACTGCTGAGCTGCATCTCCCTTCTTTCAATAGCTAAATCATCTTCCTTCAGTGTGCTATGTGTTCTTAGGGCTGGGCTTATTTTCATATACATGATAGGTACTTTGGAGTGTTTTTGAAGCCCTCCAGCTCTTTGACTCCTGTGAATTAGGTGCTCTAACACACTTGAAAATATGTCTGGGTGTTAAGTTTTTACTTTTAGACTATTACATTCTTTTCAGAGCTCTGATTTCTAATGTTGGTTACATAATTTCCTCATTTAGCCAGAACTTTGATTCAAAACCCCTTACCTTTTCACAAGGATTCAGAAAGTATTGTATTAAAATAAAAAGTTGTCTTGCTTTTTTTATTGTTGGGTTTGGTTTTAGTCTCTATTAACACTTGCACATGGATTAAATTTAATGGTACCTCCTTCACATCTTAGCTCCAGCAGCATCAGAAGACTATTGCTATCAGACAGCCCTTCTCAATAGTTTCTGCCAATATGTGGGTTTTGTCAGGCTGAAAAGCTTGCAACATTTCCTACAGAAATTGAAACAAGAATTTCTGTCTGCTTCTGACAAATCACACATGATACCAAAGCAAGATTATTTGTACCAGCTCTTTCCCAAGTATATGTTTTTTTCTGCTCCATGAGAACTTTTTTTGTGAATTCTGAACCACAGATTCTTTAAATGGGCTTGCAATGAGATGGCTCTTTTATATAAATTTGAGAACATCACTGTCAATCCAGATCAATAATTCCTGAGCTTTTAAACACAAGTTACTGAAGAAGAAGAAAATATTATGGATTAGATTGCTTCTTCCATATTTTGAAATGTAAAGAACAGACAAAGTATTTGAAAAAATTGGGGTTTTCCCTCCTTTCTTTCTCCAGGTTAGGCTTGAACAGTGTGTATTTAGTCATTCTGGCTGATTCATAGCCAGCGGTTTGCATCTCGAAGAGCAAGCACAGGGTGTTCCTTGTGAGATACAATGATCAGTTCTGCAAACACTGCTAAAATGATATCTCTCCATATTATGGCAGCTCCTGCCAAGCACCTCTGTAAGTCAAGGATGGTATCAGCATTTCCATTATAAATATAACATTTACATTACTACCACCTCCCTTGATTTATCTCATGTTTCTGTGCTATAACACAGAATCACATTTGCTTTGTTCACTGCAGCTGTACAGGGCTGTAGATGGGGCTGGGGGCTCAGGGGATTTTTTTCAAGTGCTCCCAAATCTCTCTCCCACACTATAAAGCATAGTGTTGCCTTTTCAGCAAATATTGGTGCATTTTATTCTTTGCTTCAAGACTGTTTATATGCTGTGTACCTGGGCTAAGGTGCATTTACAATTTACTGGTGCACGTACTGCAGGTGCTTTAAATCCTTCTGTTTGTTATCTACATGGTCAGCCAGAAGAAACAGATGTCTTTCTGCACCAAACTCCTCATTCTGAATTCTCCATGTCCCTGGTTTTGCCACTGAGTCAGGAGACTCAGGTCTCAAAACATGGGATGTGGACAAGTGACAGAAAAGGGAACTGAGTCTTTTAATAAAATTTATTTATTTTATTAAATCAATGCATAATAAGCACCCATTGTATTCGTGGTCCATTTATGTACATCATTACAGATGGTTAACAAATCATTAATACATGATGTTACCAACCCAAATAACAAGCTATTATAAATGGTATCATTATTCTATCAGCAAGTGGTGTTGGAAATTGTATTTAGAAGCACACTGTTGGACCCACTAGCTCTCTGTGACAACTGACTTTCCAGTTCTTTCCTATTCCATTAAAATGTCTTTTTGGTCACAGCTAAGCTATTTATAAGTCGGTGCTCTAATATTTGGTGCACCCCTTTATGGGATTTACTGAAATTTTTCTTTGGTCTATTTTTCTTTTCCTTTTGCTCCGTGTGATTTTTGCATCTTCAACATTTCTTCTGGAGAGCAGCATCTGTGAACTGCTCGTTTGCAAGTGGTGAAAATGCTATTGTTTACTAGGTTTTAAAATTTTTTTGTTTATTTTGTTTTGGATTTTTTTGTTACTAATAGTTTGGGAAAAAGCTCTCTATTTTTGACCATAATTTGTTTTAAAAGGCGTTTGCTGGGAAAACCTGCACTTGATGCTGTCACCTCAGGCAGTGTAAAAGGCAGGGAAGGAAGGGGCAGAGTGGGCAAGTGGAATCAGCCAGGCTGCTCAACCCTCCTTCTCTCACTGCAGAGCAGGGCAGGGAGGTAACCCAAATTTGCAGGAATGTGGGTACCACCTGTCCCCTGGATCAAAATAACAGTTCTGCAGACTTCAAGCTATTAATCCTGTACCTTATAAATATTTACCTAAACTAAGAGAAAGAAGAATTGAAGAAAAAAACCTCTGAAGTCTATTATTACAAAAATTACCCAGGAAGGTCCCCACATTTTTCCACCTGCTAATACACCAACAACTTTCTTCCCACCTCAGAAATTATATTTACAGTTTCCTTGTGGTTTTTGCCCTGAAGTCAATTTTCACTCCAGCAACTTTTCTTCTGTACTGTGCCTTTGCTCCTTAGGTCATTAACCTCAAGCAAGGAACTTTGTCAAATACTTTGAAAAACGAAGTCCACTCTATTTCCCTTGTCTGTCCTGGTGGCAATACAGCACTTTCAAAGAATTCCAGCAATTTTCTGAGGCGTGACCTGCCTCTCCTGAAACATGCTGGTATCTTTGCAATCTTTCAGCAAGCTGTGCTGTACCAAATGTTCCTCCATTTGATCTTCTTAAATATTTACTCAACTGTTTCCAGTGACTCTCATTCAGTTAACTGGTCTCCAGTAACTTGACAAACTCAGCCAGCTTGATGGATTGCTTGTTTGTTTTCCATTAAAAAAATCTCAAAGTAAACAGTAAAATATATTTTATTTTCACAGCTTACAGTCTGTCCTGATGTAAAATATTGCTAATCATTCAGTGGCTTTGGGGAAATATGTTTGGTTGTGTGGTAGAAACAGTTGTATCTCTTAAAGTACTGTCTGAGAGCTAACTTGTTAAATAGCCACTGCCCATGTTTGCTGTTATGTGCAATGAAAATACCATTTTACTCACAAATGCAGTAGAATTCATGTTACCTGCGGAAATGCGGTGATCGTCACAGAATGATAACATAATTGCTTTCTTAGCAGTAAAATCCTTCAAGGGATGGAAGCTCGGGAGGAAGTGGAATGGCTTCTGTCAAATCCAAAATAGTAAGAGGGTGTATAATGTTAATCCACTGGATTAACTGCTGATCTGAATGGACATAGTGGGCAGGGGGAGGCAGGGAATACTTTTGGCCTTTATTTCAGGTGACCACATCATCAGAAAAACTGGTGTCCATGCTGCAATGCCCAGGAATTATCCTCCAAAGTAAACAATCAAGGATTTTGAATATATTTCTGGGCCAGGTCCTCAGCTCTTTCTTGAGGTATCAATCACATCATTGCCTCCAGCACAGGCCTCCTTCCCTCTCCACTGCAGAGACTGGCCCCTGCCTTGCCAGCACAGACAATCATTTTAAGTTGGAAGTGAAGGAAATCTTTAGAGAGCTCTGTTCCTCCCCATGTTCCCATCTCTTCAAAGCTCACAGGCAGTGAAGGCTCTCCTTTTACTTGAGCACAGGGAAGTTTGAGTGTTTAGATCAGAAAATCCAAGCTTGCTCTCTGCTGTCACCGAGAAGCTTTGAATGGCTGCATTGTGAGGCACTAACCATAATGTCCTAGCTGGTCATTGATCTTTTCAGACACATTCTTCTAACTGGGGCATCCTTGTGGCATGATGAACAGAATAATAATTTAGGAAGAAAGTATACTAAATCATCCAAAGGCAGCTCCTTTGGTCTCCAAGATGGTTAGAGAGTGACAGAATTTTTGTGAGAGGAGCAGGTGAGTGAGGGATGCAGCAGCAAAACATTGTGGAGGAGAGGAAACCCAAGGACCTGAAAATTCCTGCATGGAGGGGGTATGGCACATATTTGGCATTGCTATTGGTGTTTTCTTGGACAGCAGAGAGAGACTAGTGAGGAAGTGAATTTTTTTCCTGCTGCTCAGCTTTTCAGCCTTTTCTTTCCCCCTTCTCTTCCCCGCTCCCCCTCCCCTCAAGCCATAGCCCTCACTGGCTTGCAAACTGAGCAGTATTTTTCTTCCAAAGATAAAAAAAGGATTGAAGTCCATCTCCTTTGCATCCACCCCAGGGGCAAATCTTCTTTTTCTACTGTGTTGCAGTGGGTATAATTTCACACCTCAAAGTATTACTTTTGCTGTTTGGTGATAACCAAATATGTTTCTCTGAAGCTTACTCTAATTTACCCCTATATTAATTTACTCCTGAATTTACACCAGTCATTCTTGTTTGTTTGGCTACACTGGTTCTCCAAGAGTCACCCCAATAAAACAGGTGGCTCAATCAAGTGTGTATATATTAAGCAGAATGTAAAATTTTGTTGATCAAAATGTTTTTTTATTGAAAGTTGTATTTTGTCAGAGGCTAGTATTTTAATAAGGCTAATTTTCTTCTCTAAAATGTCAACACTCCTCTATTTAATTTTTCTGAAGCTGGGAAAGTGGTTTTTTCATTCAGCCACTGGAAATGTAAAGTTTTCATGGTTTTTTGAAAGAAAAATATTAAGGGAAATGTTGATATGAATGGAAAGAAATATAATTTTTTAAATACTTCTAGGGAACCAAACTTCTTTTCATTAGCTTTTAACGTGCTGCAGCTATAAAGAGAATTTGAGTTCTCTCATTTTGCAGACAGTATAGGAATTCTCCTTACACAAACTGGTTTTTCTTAGATTGCCTGTTTTCATATTGATTTTTTTATTTCTTGAAGAATCTAACACTGTCAATTCACTTCAGATAATATGTGTATGGATGCAGTACTATTGCTGATCAGTTTTCTGATGCAAGGCTCTGCTAATAACTATGGAAGAGATCTCTGCAAGGCAATCACTGCTTCTGGGAGCCTGGGGAAGGGGAAGAAATTGAAGTAAGTATTGTTATGTAGACATTATAAAAGCACACCCTAGGTCTGCATAGGAGGTTATTGCTATTTTATCTGTGGTTGGAATGTTTTTTGGTCCCATTCTTGTATTTCTGTTATAGATGCTTCATCCATTTACATACCTGAATCTTTTCAATGCACTTAACACATACCTTTAGCAGCCCACCCTGCATTTTAACAATCAAAATCATCTTGTAGTGTGGTGTTCCAGTCAAAGGCTTCAAGTGGTGGAGGATCTGAGACTGCCGAGCGGTACTGGAAAATGTTGGCTTTGTTCACTGGCTGCTAAATCTGACACAAATCTGTCCCTTCTTTTTGGCAAAGATGTGGCACACATTTGGTTTCAGATGTGTGCTGAAAATCCCCAAACCTCTTCTTACTGCTGCTTCTCTCTCCATCAGTGCCAACCAACAAGGATCCTCTGCACGTATGTCTTTAAAAATTCTGTGGTGGGTTTTGTTTTTGGTTTTTTTTTTTTTTTTTTGGTCCTCCACTGATTAGAACTTCCCCATATTCTTCCTCTGCTGGGTTATGGTTATGACCCCTGTAAAGTCACAGCTGTGCTCAGTGGTTTTGCAGCAAGAGTAAAGGCAGGACTCAGAGGTGATATTGCCGTTCTGTATTTCACTCTGTCAAAAGTTATGGATGCATATCAACACTGGGAATGGCTCAATAAGAGAACTGCTTGCACCTGAAATGCATTGCTGTTTATTGTCTCCTTTCCCATTTCTGTCTCATGCATACCATTTCTTAGAAAGCTTCTCTTCATAATTCCGTCAAGATTTAATTTTGTTTGAGGCAAACAGATATTGAGATGCTTTCCACTCCTGTAGACTCATTTTTGTTCACGATCCATGAAACTTGGTTTTGCTCTTCTCTAATAATTCAGCAATTCTTTTGTTCATCTCAATACTTTTTATTAGTGTCTGATGCTTCCCTGTATCTCTCCCTACATAAATTGTCATTTTCACCTCCTGACATTGGGAAAACTTTCCTGGCACAGGTAGAAATAGTTAGGAGAGGATGCAAAGTAAGAAGAAGGTTTCAGTTTTCCAGCCCTCTCCTTGCCCAGTGTGTGCAGACCTGATGCACTTTGTTCTCCACAGTGTGTTAGGGTGTCCATTATCAACAATGGAAGCTTGTTAACACAGTAGCACAGAGACTGTCCATTATTCTTCCTGCTCCTTTATAAAGAGACCATTAAAATAGAGCCAAGCTCCTTTCCCTACAGGTTGAATTTTGAACAAATTTAATTTCTATTTGTTAGGGAAACTTGTGCTGCTGGGGGAAAAAAAAAGTCAGATTGACAGTCCTGGAATATAAAGTCCTTTATTCATCCACAGTGCAGGTAGAGGAAGTGGCTGTTTCACTTGTCTTCCCAATTTTTGCTCATCTCTGACCTAGAGGTATCACCTCAAGCTTGGAGTTCACTCTCCACATCTTTCTAATCATTGGGCTCTCTGCTGAGGTAGGTGCCAATTAGCACAGGTTATTTTAGTGATGTGGACAGCTGACCATTACAAGAGGATGGAAACCACAAATTCCCCTTTGTGCAATGACAGTTCATCATCATGGCTATGTTGGACAAATCCATGCTGCTGTCCTGAACAAGTTTGTCTGGGCTTGAATCACATTGCCAAGACATTCCAGGCATCTCAGCCTCACCAGCTGTGCTGGTTTTCACGCAGGAAAGGTCTGTGTGTAGTCTGCTGTCAGTGAACCAGCTACCACAACCCTGATCTTTGCTTCTGTCTTCTTTCTCTCTGGAGGACTAAGTCACCCTAGTAAAGCCAGATGGTGAAATAGCACTGTCTGCCTAGAGTCTTCTAGAAAGAAAGGAAAGACAACCAAAGATACCCAGGAGTGGCAAAAACACATTGAAAACCTCATTTCAAGTTCATGGGAGACCTTGCTTTAAAAGATCATCCTGATGTTTGATGCTGGGAGATGGTGATGGTGAGGATTTTTTGCCCAGGCTGGGAGTTACTGACTGCAAAACCAGGTGCTGTTAACCCCCAAAAGCCCAAATGAAAGGGAAGAATATCAGGGTCTTGAGCAGGAATGAATGAGCTTGAGGTTATTAACTGTTTTTAAGTCTGGGCTGAAGTCAATGCATACAGAAGAATCTACTATGATTACAGATGTGCCTTGCATTGCTTGTTTGCACAGCAAGAGGCCAAGCAGTCCAAGGAAGCTTTGAAATGTGCTTCTAAGAAAGTGAAGAAAGGGGTGGAGGATGCTGGCACTCTTGGGCACCGTTACTGACATGCACACAGAGTTTCTCAGTCAAAGGAATTTGCAACCAAAGGCTGCTCATTGAGCCTGGTGGGCAGTGGAAGCCCCACCTTGTTTGAAAACTTGAAAACATCCCAGGCTATAAATCTCATTCATTTGCATTTCTTTTCAGAGGATGAGGTGGAGCGTGGAGGATAGCAGTATTGATGAGGATTAAACTAGCAAATGGGATGAGCTTTTGGAATATCTAGTACTAAGCCAAGTGCTCTGCTTCTGATACATATACCAAGTGAAATGAAGAGGCTGCATGTGGCATGGTTCAGTATATACTGGATTATTCAATTGTTTTCATAAAGATGGAGAGAAATCAAATCACCATCCAGAATATGAAGCATTTTCTGGTTTTTGTTTAGTTTGGGTTTTTTTTTTTTTTTGTTTGTTTGTTTGGTTTTGGGGTTTTTTTATGTTTCTTTTTCTGAAATTTATATAGGTTGTAGTATTTTACAAGTTTGGGGATTTTAAAAATTATTTTTAGTTATGGAGTGTTGTATCTTGGTTTTGTGGAATTTTTTTTGTTTGTTTTGTTTGTTTGTTTTGGTTTGGTTTGTTTTGGTTTGTGGTTTTTTGTTTGTTTGGTTGGTTGGTTTGTTTTGGCTCTTTAAAAAGTTTTTTAAACCCCACCTCTTGCACTTGGAAAGTTCCTGTCCTCTTATATGTTTTTATTAGCCACATCCATGACATGACAATGATGATGCAAAGTGGACTCATGGAACTGGGTGGGACCCACCATGTGGAGCATGGTGCATCAATCCGACAAGTGTAAGAGACATTGTTTACTAAAAGCTGATATATTTAGTTTTTTGGGGCTTTTAAAACTGCTTTTCAAAAACAACACCAAAAATATCAGAGCAACCTTAAAGGAGAGAATTAAAAAAGAGTCACATGTCTGAATGAAAACAAGCAGGAAAATGTCCTTGAGAACAAGATGCATTGTTCTCCTGCCTTGAGAAGGCAAGAGATTCTTGATCTGAAGCACAGGGGAGAGAAACATATGTGGAAGGACACACATCTTGATAGCTCCATTCTCTTCCTCCCACAGCATTCCCCCAAAACTGAACAAAGTTGCCTCCTACTCTGTCTGGTGTAAGAACGATGTGATGATAGAAACAAATCAAGTGATGTCCCCCTGGGTTGGGAAAGATTCCCCACCAAGTTGCCAACACATACTCCAGGCCTTGAATGAACCTTCAGAATACAGCTGCATCCATCACAGATGGATGATGATCCAAGATATATAGATATAGATACAGATATACAGATATATAGATGTATGGATATACACAGAGAGAGAGAGAGAAGAAGAAGAAGGGAGGGAGAGAGGGAGATGCTGTGTTGCAAGACCCTGACAGTCACCTTTATGCCTTTTGCAAGGTTTCAGGAAGGGAAGATTCTCAGAATATTAAGAACAAGTAATGTAGAGATGTCCCTGTCCTTCATTCTTCACTCAAACTTGATGTGCAACCTTTCCAACATCAGCATTAAAGTAGTAGGTTTTGTGTTAGCAGATTTCATCCAAAGCAAGTAGCTTTGAAACCACATGTTCATGAACTGAATCCTCTTTTCTACTCATGCTCTGG
>VWZN01007665.1:174280-191463 GCA_013396955.1 Regulus satrapa
AAAAAAAAAACCCACCAAAAAAACAAACCAAGAAAGAAAAGCAGGATATTCAGTAGAAACTTCTTCTCTGTGTAAGACAAAGAATTTCAGCAGCAGTGGCTGATATGTGCAATTAATGTTCTGCATATGGCTCGCTTTACACAAAGCCCCTCATGTTGCTGCTGCTCATGTGCACAAATTCATACCCTCACAAAGAATATATATCTGTCTGTCTGTCTGTCTTCTCCTATTGGTCTGCCTCTTTGCCATGTNTTGTAGTTAACATGCTCCTGGCCTCCCCCATGTAATTGTTTCTGCTTTGTAACACACATAAAGCTCTGATAAACAACAACAGCCACCTAGAAATAGAAATGCTGGGAGATACATGGTTCAGAAACACAAAGTCAGAATGTTTCCAGGGAAGCATAGGAGTAGCATTTAAGTAAGTGGAAGTGGATTTTGATGATGATGAGAGGAATCCAACATCTGGTTTTGAGAGTACCCTGATGACAGCTGAAATCCTGTGATTAAGATTAAAAATAAAGAAAAGCAAGAAACCCCCTGAGGTCCTCAGTTTTTAGGTGGTCAATTTGAGCTCTGCTTTAGGAGTCAGGTTTTTAGAGAGCCTATTTTCTGACCTCTGATCTCTTTGTTGGCCTCTTTTCCAGCACTTTTAAGAAAAGGAGGGCTACGTGTGTTCGGATCCAGCTGCCCCAAAACATAACTGATTTCTGAAACTCCCTACCATTTATTTCATTTTCCCTTCATTATGAATGCGTGCACGTGTTTGCATGGATACAGTTGCTACAAAGAGCAAGAAGTATATCTGGAACCTCCTCACTCATCTTGTTAAAAGAGTTTCCTCATTTCAGGGTTGTTTATTTTATTGAAAAAGTAATTTTCCAGTTATCCATATGGACATGACTGGACTATGATGGACACACTGGATGAAGATTAATTTGGAAACAACCTGACAAACTAACTTGCTTTAATCAAGATAACTATAAGAAAAGTTAAAATCCCTTTTTGGTTTTCTGTCTGAGATGGGGGTATGAATCTGCTCTTGGCCTCAGTACAAAGGTGAGTGAGGGAGCTGTCACAATGAAATATAAGAGATATCAGTATATCATCCTTCTCATTGGCTGCAGTGCAAAATGCCACCCCATCAAGGGCTTCATCAAGAACTCACGAGAGCTAACAGGTTGACTGTCTGTGTCTCAGCCCTCTGAAGAGAGGAAAAACTTCCTTCATCTTCATTCCCTTTCACAGAGTGGTGCAGGCTTGGACATAATCTGACACTCAAGAAGCAGATACTTTCTGTGCATCCATCTGGAGGAAAGATGTTCTCATTTAGATTTGTGAATCCAATACAATCCTATATCCTATACAAATTTAGTGCAAGCCTGAATGAGAAGGTCAACTCTGTGTTATTAGATGCTTATTTGGAAGACATATACCTGTTGCATCATCTGTGAGGGAAAAGGAAAGGAGGTGAAATAACTGTAAAAGTACTTGGTTTGTGACTTGGTTTTTTGTGACTTCTGTGCAGTTTGTGACTGTTTTTTGACTTGGTGTTTTCCTAAAATAGTGTTTGGGATTCTGTGAGGCACCTTGAGAACTTTTTACTTGGTACAAATGGCTGGAATCCTGAATAAAAATTATAGGATGCACTTTAGGCCGAATGAAAATAGGTTACCTGCAGAAAATGTGAAGCTGGCATGTGGGCTACGTCTGTCAAGAATAATTTTTATTTGCCTAAATATGTATAAAGGAGGAAGACAGGTAAATTGAAAGAAAAATGCCATCACAGTAGAGTTCACTCTGGCAAAAGGTTTGTAAACAACATAAAATAGCTGCCTCTCTGAAATGATAGCTTTACTCCAAGAATGTCCAATATATGTATGTGTATATATGCAGATACATATAATCCAAAGGTAGACTTTTTGTCATGGGAATTGTCTGCAATTATTTTCCCCTTCCATGCCGTATTATAATTAGCAATTTCTGTGTCATCATGGGATGATGCAATGTAAATGTAGGCTTTCTGCTCATCCACTTCTTCCCGTGTGTAGTTTTATTCTTCCAGCTGAGCCTGTGCAGCAGATGCCAGCATTCACTGTAATGAGGGACTGGAGAAAGACCTAAGCTTTACCAGCATTTGAATTGCTCTGGACTGCTCATCACCACTCCTGTAATTTATACCCTTAGAGAGATGGCAATAGGGTCTATGTCTCCTATGGAAGTGATTTGAAATCTTGCCAAGAAAGAGCCTCAGTCCCTTCCTCCTTATAGTCCTGGCACGTAAAACCACAGGAGAAAACAAAAAGCATTTGTAAGGAGTCATCCAGGAAGAAAGATTAACAATATAAACCAAAGGAGAAGAGAGAAAAGACCTTTTCCTCATTGAAAGTGGGTCTGTGCTTATTTTAATGGATCTTTTACAGTCCCTGAATGTCCTCTAATCTGAGCGTAGTGCTCATTGCTGTTTCTGCTGCTTCTTTGTTCGACATCCTGCCTGTTCTGCTTGTGGTTGGGCGAGGGGAGGGGGAAGTGCAGTCACTGGCCAGCTTTATCTTTGTGTGAGGAACAAATGTTGTTGTCATCCTCAAGGTTATCGAGCATGTCTGCTCTGCAAAACAAAGGAGTAGCCAGGGCCTTGTTTGTCCATCTAGTTCTCAGCACACCCTGGACCTCTCATGAAAAACCAGGAAGGTTTCTAATTTTTTCTTTTCCTGAAACACATCAAAGACCGTGAGTAGAGGAGGGAGATGCTTCCCCCCCGCTTCCTATAACATTCTCCCCCCACCCCTTTCCTCCCTCCCCCGGCCATCTCTTTTGGTTCTGAAAATTGTGTGGCTTTAACCTTGCTTGTCTAATAATGTGTGACCTTGACTAAAGGTGGGTTGGAAGGATTTCAGAGTTGGTTTTATCAGGATTAGCTTTTCATCTGCACAGAAGTATCCAAGGAAGTAAGTCATCTCATCTTCTTTCACCTTAGACTCCGAGCTTTCTCCTTTAGTTCTTAGAACAGTGAGGAGAAAATAGATTGAATTATTGTGACAGGTATGGTGATTCAGTGCAACACATGAAAGGTGCAGCCACCGCTCAGTGCGGGGCTTGGTGCAGTGGGGAGCACGCAGCTGCCCCGTGCAGGAGTTCAGAGCTCTCCTCTTCCAGCACCATGTACTCCTTTTCATGTGCTCTCTGCACAGGCAGCCTGTGCTCGGGGAGCGAGCAGAAAAGGAGGGTTGTGGAAACCAAGTACAGAGGATTTATGCCTCTTCATGTCTTCTCTGCTTCTTGGAACACAAACTGACTTTGAAAGATTGGCTCAGAAAATGAATACCCAGGACATTGCTCTCTGTTACTTTGCTGTGAAATTACTTTCCTGAATGAAAATATTTAATTCCTTTGAAAGCAAGTGCATAACATCTCTGGAAGTGAAAATCCTGTGGAAATCACAAAGGAAAGAAGGGCAAGGGATATAAAAGGTTTATATCTCTAAATGTTAGCGAGGCTGAGCTTCCTTTACTTTCTTTTTATGTGTGTTTGTGTGACAACAATCATAGATGCTCTTTCTAATATTGATATTGTTGGTGCTAGAATCTTCTCATTGCTTGCATTCGATTTAAGTTTTATCTACAGTAAACAGCCAATTATGTGATCTTTAATAGTTTGGAGAGCTTATGAACAACCAGAGCTAACAAACTCCAGTTGTTTAGCAACCCCAATTTGCTGTCACCATACCTTGTGGAAATTAATGCCTTCCATGGAGGACTGCCTCATCCAAGATGGCATAATATAAAATTCCCTTACAGTGGGCCAACTCCTCAAGCCCTTAGTCTTGATCAGTAACACTTGATTCTTCACACGTTCTCCATGCAGCTTCCGTCAGAGCAAGGTGCTGCTCCATATGGGAGAGCTGGCAGGATGCATAAACCTCAGTGAAGACTGATAAAATACATTGGACAGAATTTTGGATGTAGCTGGTGCCTTTCTCCTTTATATGTTCTTACTGCATCCATCCCAGACACTAAGGAATGAGGCTGTTCCCCATAAATAAAATTAAATAGGCAGCCCTAGAAACCAACAGCCAGTCTGAGCATCTAAGAGGACACAGGACAGTGCACCTTGGTGGCTGTGGCCACCAGTTTTCTCTTGTTCAACCCACCAGACTGAAAAAAAGTCTCTTCTTGGAGGGAGCCACAGCCCTTTGTTGTTCACTGTAGCTCCCTGCCTAAAGTCTGGTATGTGTAATATACAGAGAACTCTGACATGCTCTAAATCAAAATGTCCAAACAGCTCCTGGGTATTCCTTTAATGGAGTCTCTGAGATTTTGCTGTGTGGGAAAGGGAAGTGGAGGGATGCTGACAGAAGGTTGAAGGGTCATGCAAATTTTGATCTAATTTTCTTTAGAAAGATAAAGTTACAGGAGTAGATAAGCAGATAAGTAACAGAAATCTATGAAGGAAAAGGCAGTCTAACTGTGACTCCAAAACATCTTCTCCATTAGTTTTTACAGGAAGATAGTCAGCTTCCACAGTGCAAGGTATGGACTAATTAATTCTATATATCATCCTTCTCTTACTCATTCACTTTTTTTTCTTGCCTTGTTCATTATTTACATCAGTGAAACGAAATAGAACAAGCCATTGAAATGGCCTGCAACTATTTTACATCCCCATGATTCTCTTTCACATTGAGTAATATTCTTAAAATGTAGAATCTGCTGCAACTCTGTTTTTGCTAAAATCAGAGGAAGATGGCTGTGTAAAATTAAATCACTTTAAACTACTTTGGAAGTTCTCCCTTTTGGACTTGTAATTCAATATTATTTTTAACTCTAGAATGAGAACATATTTTAGGTCCAATTATATCTGCTTCTGACCACTCAGAAACAGGATGCTAATGGCCTGGTTCATACAGATACGTAATGTTCTTATATATGCACATACATAAAGCTGCATATGAAATAAAGAGCTGGTGTTTTCATTTTCAAATTTCATTACTATTATATGCTATTAACAAAGAGATCAACACTGATACCCAGACCTGTCTTCTTCACTTTGGTCTAGAATCTAAGCCTGTTTCTGAAATCCACCTGGGTGTCTAGTCCTTGAACCAAGGTGTGCACATCCAAACCAGAGTTCTTAGGTGAAGCATTTGCTGAGCTTCTTCATCAACCTGTTCAGATGATCACAATGAAAAATCACCTGTCACGCTGGGGAATGTCTTCAGCTTTCTTCAAAAACTCATACCCATGTCATAACTTAATCTTCACGTTGTTTTCAGTCATATTTTACATGACTGTCTTCTCTACCTACGTTACCTACATATTTTACATGTCTTCTCTACCTTCATCACCTCTGACTTGTCAGGGTCCTCACATCTTTGCTGTAGCTAAAATATTCTGGTCTTTGACAAAGATTTTGGCCATATTATCTTTCTCTTGTAAATCTCTCCAACCTATCATTTTGTCAGAAGCTCCCTTCAATTAGCATTTGTCCACTTATTTTTCCTTCTTTAGCATTTGGGATATAGTCTGTTCACCTTCATTTACAAGATCCTGCAGACCTTTCCTACCTATTACCTCTCATTCACTAAAAGATGCTTCATTAAGATAACATCTCCCATCTCTGATCTCCACCTTTGGTGCTAAATATCTCCAAAAGGGAACCTTTGTGCTTTCCCTGTGCTACACCATTAATTTGATATGAGATCTCCATTAGTCTCTGCCTCATCTCCCCCACAAATTCTTCATCAAAACCTTTATTTAACAGAGTTTGTGTGGTCCCTGCTATGAGGATTGACCAGTTTGTATGTGGGAATGGCTTCTCCTCCCTAATAGGGCTCTGCTGTTTCTCCTCCCCCATCAAACATTTCCATCCTTTCTTTCCCCTTCCCTGCTGTGGCTGTTTTCATCTGTTGCCTTTCTAAGGCTTTAACATTTTTTTTATGCTGAGTTTGGACAGCACCTAAAACAACGAATTCTTAGCCGAGACTCTGAGAACTCCTGTGACCTCTTGGAATACAAATCAAGAGTATGCATTGAGAGAAAAAAAAACTGTGTTACTTTTGGATCTTGCCATTAGAAAAGATAATACTGCCATAAATTCTTTGAGCAGGAACTGAAGATCTGTACTCAGTTTTAGCTGCCACAATCCTCTTGTATGGCCATTAGAGAGTAATTTATTCTCAGTTTTTCAACACTCCCCTCAAGACTGATAAACATTCATTAATATTTTGTTATGGTTTGAAGTTATAAACCAGTGCGCTGACAAGTCATAGTGGTATTTAGATAAAAATGCAGGGAAAATTCTTGATCATCTGGAATTGAAGTGTAGAAAACAAGTTTATTGCAAGTAACAGTATCTACGATAGTTAATGTGTGTGCAGAAGGATGTTGATAGTAAGAAATATCTTTTCAGTGTCCTGGCAATATTTCCTTAGCAATCAAGAAATTAAAGTTGAGCTACAAACATTTTTCTTGCTTTGAGAATGTCTATTTCCTCTAAGGATCTCCTGAAATCTGAGATGTGCAATAGCTCTAACATTTCCTTTCCCATACAGAATTAGTTTCGTAAGCAAGAAATAAAATTAAACCCAGGCACAGCAATATTTTAAAAGGGAAAGGCAGTAGCCTTGAATTATCTATGTTGATTTGACAAAGCCAGTGATGCTGCAGATATAATACACGGCACTGCTGTCACATCACCAAATGACATCTTTTTATCCAAAGTGAAAATGAAATGTCAAAGTGAAGGAGCTCTGCAAGTCTTCTCATGCTGTTTGCAAAACATGTGAAACTCACTTTTGTGGAGTAGGGTGGGTATTTACCAGAACTTTGCTTTAAATTAGAGGTTGTTAAGACAGCAAGGTCTAGCTGAGGTTCCTAACATTCTTCTTATCAATGACCCTGTTGCACATTATTTTTAACCTTGCCAGACATTAGCTGTTTGGCTTAGTTTGAAATTATCAGTGCTTCATATATTTGCATCTTGGGTTTGTTTTGGAGATGATTTCACCATTCAAATATTTTTTGAGAATGTTAGCAGAAGGAATGCATCCATAATAAATGCTTTTTCACTTTCATGGTAGTCCTGTTCCTCTTTGTTTTGGAGATTCTCCTCTGATTTGCCAGGAATATTTTCTTGTGGAAGGGTCCTGTTAATACCCATATGGAAACCTCCCCCAGAGGCCCTTTTCAGTTTCTTTGTGATCAGTAATTTCCTGAATTTTGACCAACCTTCTGTGGAGATTTTGTCTGCACTGAGAGATGGCTGTCACTGACAACAGGTTGTGTAAACCATTGCCAGAGAGACACTGACCACGGTACAAACAGCATCATTGAGCTTTCTTGTCAATCACTACCATAACCTGCTGAATCTGGAATTTTAAAAAATAAAACAAAACAAACAAACAAACAAACAAACAAAAACCCCAGAAATTAGCTCTTAACTGGGCAGATACACAAAGACAGGATACGTGGAAGAAATAGGATTCAATCCTTGAACTAAAGTAGACATTAGAATAGGTAGTCAGTGGCTTCTATCTAACTAAAGTAGACAATAGAATACATTGTCGATGGCTTCTGTGCTGAGAGGCTGTTTATAAGAGCTAATCTCATATTGTCTTCATCACTATGTGTTTGACCTTGCAATCTTAAACATTTTGCTTAACACAGCTTTTGAAATGGGCCCAAAAATCAGGATATGCAATGTGCAAGTAAATTCAGGCCAGTGTTTGTCTTGTGGACCTTCTATAAGCTTGTAATCTAGATGCAGACAAAAAGGAAGATTGGAAAACTTCCCCAGCACAAATAGCTTCATCAGCATAAGAGGAAAGCATATCATGTACACACACAAATGCGTATATGAATACAAAAAGGAATATATTGGAATGAATTTTCTCATTTGCTTCTAACAAATTTTTCAACAGCTAAATGGTACCAAATCACAGTCAGAAGGACAGACTAGTTATGAGCAGTACTTGGGATTATGAGACTGGCAGTGCTTGACACCACTACATAATTCCCTTGCCTTTCTTGATGCCTGGTAATTCTGAATCTGTTAATTTGTCAATTTGTCACCTGTAAACTCTTACATGAGGAAGGAAGAAGCTGTAAGATATTTTAGCTGCATTCTTCAGCTTGTACCAGACAGTTCTTGCAGGTAGGACATGATCTTTCTGTCTGTGTTGCTCTTGAGGTCAGTCCTGGAGTTGCATTTGCTTTTGTTATAGTACTGCCTGAGGTCCAAAGGTGTTGTAGGTCATCTATGAAGAGAATAATTTCAAATGCAATTTACAGATAAGGAACTGAGTCATGGGAAGGTAAAACTGACTTAGCTTAGATAGGAATCCATTGGAAAAGCCACGAGATTAAACAAGTCCCATTCCAGTGCCCTAATCATACAACCAGCCTTCTTCTACTTCAGGTGACATTCAGCTGGAGTCATTGGAAGAGTCTGAGGGTCTGAATACAAAAAAAAAGACTCAGATGTAGTCCATGAGTAAGACAACACAACAGAAATAAATGAACCAGGAGGGTCCTTGAATGTGACAACTGATCATTATTGATGACAACTTCTTTCTCCAGCTGACAGAGGAAATTATGAGGAGAGCTTCAGTCATGGACCTTTGCCTCACTAACATGAGGCTGTGGGGAATGTCAAGCTCAAGAGAAGCATTGGCTGCAGTGACCATGAAATCCCATGATTCTATAAAGTCTGGATTTCAAATATTTTAGGGCAATGAAAAGGGCTTGTAGCAAACTAACTGCCCTGGACTTGAGGAGAGAAGCTTTTGGCCTCTTCATGGATCTGGTAGAGTTTGGTAGAGGCCCATGGATAAAGCCCTGCAGGGAAGACCAGCCCAGGAAAACTGGTTGATCTACTCTGAGCTCAGGAGCAATGAAGAGAAAGGCAGGCACAAATCCCAGAAGATCTGTGTGGATGAAGAAGAAGCTCCTGGACAAACTGAAACACAAAAACAAGGTTTTTAGGGTGTGAAAATAAGTACAGGTAGCCCAAGAGGAAAAAAAAATGCCTGAATGGCTGGGGATCAGGTTAGGAAAGCTAAAGCCTGCGTAGAATTAAACCTGGACAGAGACATCAAGGGCAAGAAGAAACTTCTGTAGGTACATGAGGGACAAAAGGAAGACTGGGGAAAATGTGGGCTCTCTCCAAAAGCAAATGGGAGACCTGGTTATCTGGGAAATGTCTTTTTTTTACCTTGGTCTGCACCAACAGATTCTCTAGCCACGCTGCCCAAGTCACAGAAGGCAATGGCAGCAGGGACTGGCAGAATAAAGGACCATCTTCTGTAGGAGAAGATCAAGTTTGAGAACATTTAAGAACCTGAAGTTGCCCAAATCCATGGGACCTAGGGAGATCCTGAGGGAAGTGGCAGATAAAGGACTTAAACTCATCATGCTCAAAAGGTTGTGGCAGACTAAGAGAGGTTCTCACTGAATGGAAAAGGTGAAAGCCCAATTTTAGAAAAGTGTAAAAAGAAAGACTGAGAGAACTACCAGTGAGCCAGTCTTACCTTGGTGCCTGAAAACAGCATGGAATAGATCATCCTGGAAAATATGCTAAGACACATGGAATATAAAAATATTATTGGTGACAGCCAACATGGCTTCGCTAAGGGCAAATCACACCTGAAAAATTTGATGGCTTTCTATTGAGGGGTGACAATGCTGGTGGGTGAGGGAAGAGCAGCTGACATCATCTACCAGGGTCTGTGCAAAGCATTTGACATTGTCCCTCACAATATCCTTGTCTCTGAACTGGATTTGATGGAAGGAATACTGGTTGGGTAAGAAATTGTCTGGACCAGCACACTCAGAGTTGCTGCCAGTGTCTCAAGGTCTGGGTGCAGAGCAAGTGACCCCTCAGGTGTCTAGACTGGGACACCTCTGTTGGTGACATGGACACTGGCACTTTGCAAATTTTCTGATGTGCTGTGCTGTGGCTGACATGCTTGAGGGAAAGGATGGGTCTACAGGGACATTGGTAGGTTTGAGTAGTGGATCTGTGTGAACCTCCTGAAGTTCAAGTGCCAGATCCTGCACGTGGGCTGGGACAATCCAAAGCACAAATACAGGCTGGGCAGAGAACGGATGGAGAGCAGCCCTGAAATGACGGACTTGAGAATGTTGGTTGATTAAAAACCCAACACAACCCAGCAATGAGAGTTCACAGCACAGAAACTCTGTCCTGGACTACACCAGGTCAGAGAAGGGGATTCTGAACCTCTACTCTGCTCTTGGGAGACCAATGCTGTGTCCAGCTCTGGTGTCCACTACATAAGAAGGACATGGAACAGTTGGAAACAAAAGGAAAAAGAATTATTGTATTACTCCCGATGGAACAAAAATTATTATAGTGATGGAACACTTCTCCTATAAAGACACACTGGTAAAGTTGAAACTGTTCAACTTGGAGAAAACTAGTCTGTGGGGGGACTTATAACCCCTTCCAGTATCTAAAGGAGCTAAAAAAAAGTCAGAGAGCCTTTTTACAAGGGCATGTAGGTACAGGACAAGGGCTAATGACTTTAAACTGAAAGAGGACAAGTTTGAATCAAACATTAGCAAGAAATTCACTGTAAGGAGGGTGAGACACTGGCACAGGTTGCCCAGAGATGCTGTTGCTGTCCCATCTCTGGAAGTTTCCAAGGCCAGGCTGGATGGAATGCTGAGCAACCTGGTCTACTGGAAGGTATGCCCATGGAGCAGGACAGAGTCTGCAAGATCTCTTCCAGCCCATACCTTTCATGGCTGTCTAAATCCATGAAGCAGTTGTTGTGTACATCTTGGAAGTCAGCATGGCCAGGTCATTTTACAGCCAAAGGAAGGGCAGGAAGCAATCAGGCATCAGGCAGTTTATTTTGTCACCTTCACCCAACACCTTCACTGTTGGCTGGACAGTTATAAACTGTAGTTTATTACTGAAAACTGCTCCCAACAGAGATGATCTTCTCTAAGAATAGAATGTTGAGTACTCAGTCCAAGATGCCAGATTCATACTTATTATTTACATGTTCTCAGAGCGTGGTGGTCCAAACATATTTTATGCAAAAATAAATCTTCACTTAACTAAGCTCATTTTCTTCTTTGTAAAGTCCAATTTGCTGCAGCTCTGTTTATGTAAGATACAGATGAATCATATTAGAAATATTGGATTCCAGGAGACTTGACAGATTAAAACAATTGCAGGAAAACGTGGACCTGTTTACACATTGGAATGTAAAAGACTCTATTGTGAGTATACCAACATTAGTCCAGATCAGTAATAGTGATTTCTGTTAGGGGAAAAAGTCAACATTTAACACATGGTGATGCTTGAAACTTTGGGCCTTTTTGGAAGCTTTAGAGTACTGTGGGGTACTGAACTAAAAATTGTTGAATGGAACAACAAGATTTACTGAAATCTTTTATACAAAAGCCTTACAAAGCCTTTTATAGTGCAGTATAATTGAGATTTAGAAATTATGTTCTTTAACTCTTCAGAGATGGAAGAAAGGCCTGCTTATAACACATACACAGTATATCTGTATTAAATTATTTCATCATCAGAGTCCCATTCTTTTACTCAAAGATGGTGAAATCTGTGTCTATCCCACTGGATAGAAATTCTGATTATATTAAAGTCTTCATTATGACCAATGGAAGTTAAGACACATGGTTTGCAATGGCCATTAAAAAAAATTAATCTGTAATAGATACTAATTAGCCTGCCATTTTACCTATCATTTAATGACGTCTTAATACGTACAACGCAATGTCACACATGCTTTAGTCAATTTTTATGGAGGCCTCAAATGAGGAGGTTTTGGACTGAAACACTTTTTTTGGTTCTGACAAGTCCCTCCTTGTCCTTCATGAAAAAAAAGATCCATGGAAATATACTCCTTACTAATTCAAAGACTTTTTAGTCCACTTTACTAAGCATTTTCAATATTTGCAAAGGACACCTTCCTAAGTTACTGTTTTATACAGTTAGTGTGAAGCAAATTTCAGATTGTTTCAGGTAATGTTCAAGAATTACTCAAAAAACAGAAACCGATTACTCATATACTTCCTTAAAGCTGGCTTTCTACCTGCATCACTTTATATAGATTTGTTTTTGGATGATGAAATAAATAAAATTAAGCACTGGTACACAAAATCTATAAAACTCCCTTGAGTTTGAATCGGCGTAGTTACAGGAATCTCATATGTCTAAAAGAGGAGAATTGCACTAAAGAGTTCTTCTAAAAAAAACAAAAGCCAAATAGTGATCAAGAGATGCTCAATAAGGTCTTATGGTGTTTGTGCACAGTTTCTCACTCTCAATGACAATCTTTTCCCAAAACTCTGTTATCAAGGAGAAATAGTGTGCTGATTCAAGCACGCCTGTGTTATGCATAGCAAAGCCTTATTCCACCATGATGAACCTTTTATGAATACCCCATTTATGTCTCATCTGAACTTGTGAAACCTGTGAAATTAGTTGCTGGCAGATGTGCACAAGGACATCAGAAACTCATCCACAGAGGACGACTCTCAACAGTGATTAGTCACATTGATCCAACCATTGCCTGTGGATGGAGAGCTCTGTAAATGCACCTCCAGGAGATGGCCAAGTGAGATGTCAGAGTGCCTGGTCACTGAAGTGTGATTTCACCCACTCCCTTGGTCAGCACGCAGAGAAGAAGTCATACAGCAACAGAGATTAAAAGCCTGGATGTGTGTCTGAGTGTGAACACCTCCATAACTCCATGCCTTGTGAGGATGACTTTCCACCTGCCAGTCAAATTCCAGTCTGCAACTTTAGCTGCTCTGTGGCTGTGGTTTCAAAACATGACTTTCAACCTGTCCTTGGAAATTCTGGGGACAGGCATAGTTGCAAAAAACCAACCCTGCTCAGGGCGTTCATGTTGCTTCCTACAGAGACTGCAGGCCTTGCAGCTCACCCAGCTCAGCACCACCCGAGGAAAGCTTGTGTTCTGTCCCTCATCTCAGTTATCTAACACATATCTGAGTTTAGAGAGAGCTTGCAAATCCTGTCTGGCTTGTAAAGTTGTTTTCTCTTGGTGGAGGTGGATGGGGAACAAAACTCTCTAGACTCACTACAGTCAGTGAAAACATCACTGAACATGTGGGACTAAGGAAGTGTCAACACTAAAAACAGCCACTACTTAAAATGCCAGCACTTACAGAAGTTGATGTGTTATGGCATCAGTATCAGGCAGCTGCTCCCATACTCAGAAAGGGAGAAGCTTCAGGGTATCTCATTTAGCCCTGGTGAGTGCTAGGCACTAGAAGGTCTCTCATGTGGTGTGTGCTGTGTACAGGGCTGTAGCTTTCAATGGATTCCCTTACCAAAGCTCTTTTAGGAAAGAGAACTCATCATTGTTCACTGTCTGAGACGAGATAATGGGGGAAGGCAAAACTCCTCCCCTGCTATCTCCCCACAGACTTTGAATAGGTAACTACCTGGAAAAGTCTTTGAATCTCTTAGAGGGAATTCATGGGTCTCCTTTGTCAAGCTGAAAGAAGCGTGCCTGCTCTTGCCAATGCTGAGCTGTGTGACAGCATGCTACTAAATCTGCTTTTAGCTGCTTCAGAGGTTTGTGAAGCAAGGAAGAAAGAAGAGTATCAGTGGGTGAGCTTTTAATGGGGTGGGAGACAGACTGCTGCTCTTTTCTCCATCATTCTGGAGACCATCATGAAAAATGTTGCTATTACCTTCTCTCTCCTGAGGTTTTGCATTGTTACTGTACCTTCACTCAAAACTGCCACCAGGTGTGCCACCCTGAGTGATCCCTCAGGTCTGTGTATGTCTTTGCAAGAAGGTGTGATACACAACTTTCATCTCCAGCTTGGTGATATAAGAGCAAATGAAGCTCTCCAGCAGCCTAAAGCAAGTCCTGTTGTGTTTTTCCCCCATTAGAAATATTAGACCAGAGTTACAAATATAGGGAGATAGTAAGAGTCACTAGACATAAATTTGTTGGTTGCAGCTTGGAATTTCTTCTTCTTAAAATAAATCCAAAATCCAACTCCATGTTACCATTCAGTGTCCCATCACCCCTCTTATGCACAGTATCTGAACACATTTGTCTGGCGCATCCAAAGTTGTCTTTTTTTTAATTTTAGGGAGACTAGTCTAATGTTTAGCTGTCTTCTTTACCCAAGGGAATCTTTAGAATAAATGCATTCAAAAATCTTTCTTGCTTCATGCGTCATATTGATTATACCTGGTTTGGTCCTTACTGACTTGGACAGTTAAGTGGAAGTAGTTCTTGCTTCCTACTAGTCTTTACTTCATTGCTTTGTACAGTTAATGCTAGGCCAGATTTGCAGTAATTGATGGAAGAAAACCATTTTCCAGCTCTGCCCCATTTAGCCGATTTTTTTTTTAATGCTATCTTTTCTTTCCATCAGAGCTGCTAATGACAGCAAGTCTGTAACACACTACTTCTGCTTGATCTGAGATTTTTGGCTCATTGTACAGATCCTTGAAGATGTCGAGTCAATTTAGAAATGTTGTTTTTCTTCCCTCTCTAGGTCTTTTGCATTCATTGAGCATTTAGTGGGACATGCTCTGGGGAGAGTGGTAGCCATGGAGACTCCTGGTTTTACAAGTTTTGGTTGTTTGTGGCTACTGCCTGAACAACACCTGGGTCTGCTCTCTGGAAGCCTCAAAAGTTTGAAGTGTAGCTTACACTGGAGATAATCCATTTGATTTCAGGGAAGACTCAGCCACAGTCAAGAGCTGCTCAGCATGGTTGAATCTGCTCTTCTGCTTTCTAAGCCTCCATCCCCACTGAGGGACACCAATCCCTGACAGTGTGGGGATGAGGAAACAAACGGCTCAACAGAATCACTGCAATTCGTGATGGCAACAAGTATCTAGTAACAGAGCTCTGATCAGACATTTCAGCCCCAAGAACAAACCCAGAGGCTTTCATAGCTCTTAAGCAAAATTTTATCAAGCCTTTTCTGCCATTACTCTTTCTTTTCCATGACATCATCTGGAAGCGGAATCGCAGTGCATGTATGGGAATGCTGAATGTGACCCATGCTTAATAATCTCTTAAAGATTTGTTGTTACAGACAGTCAGATGGGAGTGGAGCATCACTTCCCCAGCAGCAGATTTTTAAAAAGCACACTCTGATATTTAGTCTATTTTTCCCATTAGAAACAGTAGGCCTCAAATACCTGTGAAAATGTGGATACCCGTAAGAATTTAGGTTGCTTTGTTTCATGAGAGGAAGAGATGCTTAAATCTAATGATCAGTTATAGAATTATTTTTTTTTTAAACGAGAAAAAAGAAAATCAATGAATACAAACATCCACACCCTGTTACTAATCCTATACTTAATCTGACTAAGCGCTGCTGATTTTGCATGTGAGAGAAGATGTGTCTTTGACAGGGAGTTTGAGAAAGTGACAATTTAACTGGTAATTCCCCTGTTGCTACTTAGATCAAAGGCACACCAAAGCTGCTAACCTGGAATATGAAGTGTGCTAAGAAAGTGTGAAAAGAAGCAACAGATACCTCAGGAAAACAGCTACTTTACAGTATTGCTGCAAGAACTAAATTTGTTCACTTGATTTTGGCATTGCTCCCTGTATCTGACTCATTGATATTTTCCTAGCTGCCCTTATGGCACTTTTTTTGTTCCTAAGAACCAGTTTGGTTAATAATGGCCCTGTAAAGTGTGTCTTGCATGCCTGGTATTTGTCATACAATCTCTTGTTCTCCCATGCAGGATGGCTCAGTCATTCTGCTTTGACAGTGTAGATGGGCCTTAAAAGAGGGTGCAGGTGCAATATCCTTTCTCCCTCCACTTGCTGATGCAAAGCTGGACCAGATCCCTGGAAATGTACCCCTAGTGGGCCACATGTCCCACTGCTGTGAATGGTGCAGTGTTATGGCCTTGCACGGAACTGATGGCCTCGCCTTTAACTGAGCACTCTGAATGTGTCTCTCTGTTGTAGAAGAAATATTTGCTCTCGGCTGGCAAGGCAGGACTGTAGAGAGAGGAAGTGAGTCTGTTCTCCTTATTTCAATGTTTCTTCTTTCTCGAAGCCGTTAGCTGGTTAGATTTTTCACTTCATTATTCATCAAGCCTTGGTGAGCTGCCTACATGCAGAGTCAGTCAGAGGTTTTCAGAACTGTGGCTTTATCTTGGTAATCCAGGACCCATGGAAATGTTTTCATCGACCTCTGACTAAGGGCGGGCTTGAATCTCTTTTAGGGCTTTGGAAGTGTGTTTTGTTCCGGCTATCAAAAGCAGGGCAGCCTTTTCTGCAGAGGAACTGGGTTCTGTGTAGCCATCACTCTTTGCCTGGGGCTTCCCCTGCCAGCACTGAGTTTGGAGTTGCCTGTGGAGAGAATTCAGGCCTTCCCTGAAAAACAAATGCTACAAGAGAAAACAGACGTGATGGGAAGTACAGAATGTTCTCTCTTGCAGGGACAACTTAAAATTTTTATTGTGTTTTTTTCCAAAGAAAAACCAGCCCTACTCTGCCATGAATCAATGAAGATTTAGTAATACGAACAAATGAACTTTGAATGGTGCAATTGAGTCTTTCAAACTGCACTATCAGGAACTATATTGTCTACATCTCTTTAAAAGTCCAATTTGTTCCTAAGCCATGAATAGTTTAAATCGTCAACGATTTTGTGAAAATCAATGAGAATCATGCAGATAGAACTCAGAGTATAATTTTAACCATAAATTATGCACCTGATGAATCCTATCCCACGGTCACAATAGTCAACAGAGGACCACAGAAGTACAGTATATTTGCTGCATTTATTTCCTGTCCATGTGCTACTTCCAGCATTTCCAACAGTTTCCAGTGTTGGTGATCAGGAGGGAAACATCAGTTTCAAACCTCTTGACTCTGGAAAACAGGCAATATTCTTAGTGATGCACTTGGAAAAGGGCTTTTAGATAAATTGTATACAGCATATAATACAGCATATAATTTATCTTTCAAGTGTTCTGTCAATTTTTCCATTGAGAAAACTCCTCAGGTTTTTCCAAAACTGATGTTCTCTCTGGTGAGCTCTGCTCTTTTCCCAACAGTGGCTCATAATGCTTCTTGCAGCTATAAGAAGGTGATTAATCAGTTTAACCTGACAGATCTTAAGTCTTCAAACTGCTAACCTCACAAAAATTCCAGCAGACTCCCAACA
>VWZN01007665.1:206202-217441 GCA_013396955.1 Regulus satrapa
GTTTGGTCTCCCTGATGATTAGAGGTCATCCATTTCAGTTTTCTTCTCAGGGGAGACCTATAATATTGGTAATACGACATCCACATATTTGCACTGTAATCATAATAATATGTTAATCCTTATAATTACCATGAGAAGCAATGCAGATTTGACCATAATTATCTGTGTCTCACGTAACCATGGAAAATTCATGTTAGTTTGATTTTGCTGATTGATGTGTCATTTTGGAGCCAGCATCTGGACATTATCTCCTGATGCCTACCTAGAAGGCTTTGGATTAGGTACTTCCAGACTGAAAATATGAGGCCAGGTCCTAAGGTGACAGATATCAACATAGTTTCACCTAAGTTAGGGCAGCTGCCAAGCCATAGCTACATGTCTGCTGGTGGCATGTGTTTGTTTCTGCTTCTCCTCAAAAACAGGAAAAAAACCTGCAGAGTTCAGAGGAGGACAGACAAAGCGATCTATGAAAAGACATCTTATGACAGGAGGAACAGACAGGCTGTGGGAGAGTGTGAGGTTTGTGCATTTCCCCGTTGCGCACTTGTGATGGATTTTGAGAGGGGAAAAGTACATGGGCTTAATGGAAAGAGAGGTTTCACCAAGGAGCACCTGAGAAATCTCTGTTATTTCTCTCTGCACATATTAATGGCAATCTTCCGCTGGTACTGAGGGCAATGAAAGAAAAATAATGTGTGTAAAAAAATCAGATTCCCCTCGGAGTAGAAGCAAGAAGTGACCAATGAACCCCAGATGCAACAGACACAAAAAGAATGACTGAACATGATTGACCTTAAATGTAAAGATTAGCAGAGGGTCAGGGTGAGAGAAAGTGAAATGAAGTGGATTTTGACCATTTCAATGTATTACACTGGATACTCCTTGTACTTATCTCAGAGGAGGAGATCAGAAATTTACAGGCTGCCCCATTGTCTTCCTGCCTCCTATTTATGTCAAAACTGCTCCTGTCCCTTTCAGAAATACAATTAATCCTTGAAAGCCATTGGAGCAGAAAATTATGCAAATTAATTTTCAAGTTTGAAAAAAGGATTAAGAATTGAGAGGAGGCAAAGTAAAGAACTACATTTTGGTCTTGCACACCATGCTTTTCTCTTGCTGTGTGTCAGACAAACACATGACTCTGACTTGTGAACATTGTGCCACTTTAGGAATCTTTACAGATGAATCTGGGTCTCCAGCACAACACTAATAGCAGATATTCACAGATCTCATACTAGCAGTTTTTGCGGAACTATTCCTTCATGTCATGGATTGCTAGGACCTTCCTAAATGAACTTGGTAGATGAGGTAATTTTCAGGCTGGTTTAAAAGTGAGAGTGTCACAGTGGTGAAGCAAAGCTATTTCTGCTCCCTTGGAACTGGAGTCTGCTGTGACCATTTTCCCTGTACTGCCAAAGTTAAAATCACAACAACATTAGAAATTAGTCATGGGCAGGCTCAAAGGCATTTTATTCGTGGGAAAGGTCATTTACTATGGATGTAAATGATGTAAAAAGTGCATGGTGACATGTTATGCTCCTTCTCCTTTTTTCTCCCCCCTCCAACCCCATGACAACCCATTGATATTACAGGCCAAGGGCTTAATGTACATATATCTTTTTTTCCTTTTCTTTTTCCTTCCTCCTTGTCTGATAATTTCTGTGCTTCTGCTTGTCTTTGGATTTTAAGAACAAAACAGTACCTGTTTTATTTGTGGATTCCAGGCCTGTTCACAGATTGCTCCATTCCTCTGCCTTGGCAGTCATCACACCATGTTTGTGCTGGTTTTTTACAGAGCTAAACCTCACCTGTCACTTTCATCTGCTAACAAGGTTTCCATAACAAGCAACGGAGTGCTGAGGAAGATGCATATATTACCTCCTTTCCTGTCATTCCTTCTCCTAACTGCTCATATCAGGTAGAACACTCATCCTGGCTACATATATCCCTCTCCCTTCTAAATTTTCATCTACCAAACTAGAGCACTTTCACCCACAGAGCAGAAGCAGGAGCTTGCTCTGATAGGAGGTAATGGGATTCATCTGCTTTCAATAGATGTGGTTATGCATCACTCTGCTGCTCCCAAACAGTCCTTTTAACCCTTTCACATACTCCGTCAGATCCCTAAGTGCCTTCCTGTATGTCTGGATGACTAGGAGGAGAATAATAAAGTAAACAAGAAAGAGTTAAGCATGGTTGAAGGCCGGCTTACTGCCCAGATGACTTCTTTCTACATTGATGTCATTCAGAAGTAAGTGGCATTTCAATATTCACTGGCTCTACTTCAGAGAAACTGAAATTCCCTTCGAGCTCTAAACACCCTCCTAGATCATCTCAGACCATCTTTCTAGAAGAGGCAGTCTTTCCTGAAGCTATCAGGTCAAGCTGGTAGAAAGTTCAGAAAGTTTGTTTTGGTGTATCTATCACACGGCTCCTATCACCAAGAGATTGTTGTCACTTCCATCTACATTTGCCCTAAACTGAAATCTTCTGTGTAATTTTTCATCATTAACTGATACTATAGACATTATAAATTCAAGGGTTCAGAAATGAACTCATGAATTCATGAAATTCATGAATTCAGAAATTGGTGAAAATCTCCTGTATTTTGGGGGGGTGTTATTAGTGTATATAATTTTCAATATTACTGGTGAATGTAAATTCTGTTCATTGTTTAAATGAGAATCCTGAGTTGAGGATGAGGTACTCATTTTGAGAAAGTGAATTGCCAGTGAAGCAAAGAGTAATTTATAAATATGTAAATTTTGCATTTCTATTTCTCTTATTATGATTGATTTGCAAAAACTTTTACTAGAAGGGAGATTATGCAAAAAACAGTTTAATGTCTGTGTTACTTGGTAGTGTTTAGGCTAAGATATATGTGCATCAGTCATTTTTATATTCATCTGCTTCATATTCAAATATCACCTCTGCGGAAATTATAGGCAAAACATTGCTGCAACAAAAAAATATGCTTTGCTCTGCCAGTTCAATATAGTATTTCCCAATTTGCCAAACAGATATTGCAATAACATTTCCTTGTGTTACCATACTGATCAGAGAGATTTCTGCTATATCCTTCTTCTCCAAGCCCAAAATAATAACCAATTTTGCTGGAAGAAATACCTACCTACTCATGAACAGGAAACCAGTTAGTGATATAAAAGTGCCTCCTTCACTTGAGATGAAGAAATGGTAAACCAGACCAGTAAATTCTATGTTTCATTGTCAAATAGAGGTGAAAAGTCAGATTCCAGTCAGCCGAATGCTCTTGTTCCCACCTCTGTGTACCCACAAGTTGGTCTCCTTCAGCTAGGCCAGGTTAGTACAGCTGAGCTGAGGTGTGCAAAGAATTCACTGACTTTAGAAAATTTTTTAAAAGCTTAGAAGATAATTGATTAAAAGTCTGGGCTGGCTGAGCTGTGAATTTAGCTATGCTTCTTTCAACATTAGCCATCTCGCTGTCTATGATTGTATTTTATATCTAAGATTTAATGGAGGGTGGAGTATTTGGTTGTGCGGGGAATTAGGAGGGGGAAGCCAAAGGTGCACATTTTTAGAAGTTCCTTCAATTTTGGGGGCTGAAATCTCAAAAAGTTAATTGCTCTCCAATGACATTTTGGAGAGAAAGCAAACTTACACAGTGTGTTTGAACTCAGGAAACTGAATAAATTTTCTTCCCCCTAGCCTAGAAGATTTGACTGGAATACTTTTTTTATTTCTTTCTATTTTTTCCCCCAGGTGGCTCCTCTGCTCAAAGCATGTCTTTGTTTTGTACTTTCTTACTTAATTTCAACTACTTTAGTTGATTTGTTTTCAGCTGGTGCCTTGTTCTGGTTGGGAAGGCAGCATCCAGCCACAGCTTGAAAAGAGAAAAATTATAGATTGCTTTCTAAGGGTGGCCTGAAGAATGCCAGTAGAATTTCTCATGTCCATCACTCAGGAGGCAAAGATTTGTCTTCGCAGCTTAGAGTTGTGATTCAGGTCACACAATTTGAATTTAGATCTACTGACATTATGATTATATAAGATGATGTTTTCCAAAGGAAGGCTCTTGCCTCTCTTCAGCCTCTTTCTGGTTATGAGGTGTTCACTTGAAACAGAAAAACAATTTCAGGAAGCTTCCTCTGCGTGTGCACTGGTAAGATAGCAAGCAAGCAACCTTGTGGACCAGGAAGAAAAAAAAAAAGGTGTTTTATAAGAAATAGTCATTATGAGAGGGTTTGTCTCAGAAATAGTGGTAGTTATTAGATGAATATAAAATGAGAATGGGTGGTAATATTCTTCCAAATAATATCTATTTTTTGTTTCTCTGCTTCTACCCTGTACTTCATCTTCTGTTTCATCCAGCTGAAAAGTCTCAGTTGTTTCCATTTTGCCCCATATCACCACTGATAGAGTTTTCCATTACTACTTTTCCATTCTCTTTATTCCCCGTTTGTCTCCTTGGATCGCCTTTGGCATTTTTAGCTGTCACTCTAATTTTTCATTTGTGTGTTCCAGCGCACAAACACAGGCTCCTGTACACACACCCACAAGCAACCACAAACTCTCTGCCTTGCTCCTTCTCTCTCTGCCCCTTCTCTGAGGACAAGGATTCCTCTCTCAGCTGCTTCCTGGTTACACAAGTGATTCTCACAAAGTCTGGGGGTTAGTCTGACATCACTGTTTTTTATTTTGTCCCATTAAACTGTAATCATGGCCTTGGAGAGGTTTTGGTTCTGCTCTCATTTTATCAAGATGAAGCTGAATTTTTTTTCTTCATTTTTCTCTCTGGCTTTCTATTTGTTATTTTATTGGATTGCTAAGAATGTGAGACTTTTTAATGTGCCACTGAAGAATGTAAATGCTGTAAAAGTTTGAGGGAACATTGTTGCTCTGAAATTGCAGGTTAACCCCTACTCTCACCCTCTTTTTGATGGAGGGTGAGCAGAAAAGGCATTCAAAAATATACATGTATCTGCTCAGATACACTCTTTTTCTGTCAGAATATACAGCTTACTATTATCTCTATGCCACTGGAAAGAGGAGGGGGTAATATCTGTTAATTGTCAGAAGTGTTATTACTTCTAAATAGCCATGACTGCATCATACCTGATGGCTGAAATAATTCTGGTGCTTGGTTTTCCTCGTTGCTTTATAACTGTGGGTAATATTTTTAATTAAATCTTGAAGGAACATAGGCAGGTTTCACAGGTTAAACAGGGTTTGTTTGTTTGTTTGTTTTTTTCCTAGAAGGACTAGGTTTTTTTTTATTTTCACTAGCATAAGTAGACACAGAGAATGGGGAGGCCCTGGTGCAGGGTGACCCAAGAAGTTGTGGATGTCCCAGAGCCTGGAGGTGTTGAAGGCTGGTTTGGATGGTGCTCTGAGCAACCTTGGAGAGTGGAAGGTGTCCCCGACATCATCAGGAGAGTGGAATGAGGTGCTCTCTAAGGTCCATTCCAACCCAAATTTCTCTCTGATTGCACACATACATGCTGGATCTTTTTTGAAACCAGTGCTGGTTTTCAGCAGATTAAAAGGTGCCTGGCCTGAAAGCTGCTCCAAAAGCTCAACTGCAATATTTCTCCTGGCTGCACCCTCACTGAATGTTGTCCCCACAAAAGATTAGCTCCTTTGCTTTAAACTGTTCTCCCCCAGTGCCTCTTTCCTAAAGAACCTGCCTGCATTATTGTGCTTTCTGGCTCGGTGATCTCAGTAATAGAAGATGTCCTTAGGAAATAGTTTAGATAGGATACTTGTGTGAAATTCTTATGCAAAACTCTGTAGGGCTGACTGACCTGGTTCACCAGGCAGCTTCTGCTCCTGCACTGAAGGCAGAATGGAAAGGCTGTGCGTTTCCTTGCTGCTCCAGGAAAGTGTGTGTTTGTCGCTTTGTGTTATCTACTTATTATGCATTTATAAAGCTCTTTGGGTGACTAAGTTGTTTGTATAGCATGATATTTTTCTGGCAGTAATTCTCCCCTGAAGGAGGGATGTGTGTGAACGTCTGCTCATGGCTACCGTGGCTACAGCACACAGGCACCTTTCAGCCACAGGAGGAGAACCAGCATGCTGGCCAGGTGAAAATTTCTGATGCATTGCTCTCTCCTGGCAGTTGTGGGCTGTGAGAGGGCTCCTGTGAGCTCAGGGGTGTGTGGTGCCAAAGGCTGAGGTAGCACAGCCTCGGTATCCAAGGGCTTTTGCCAACAGTGCTCAAAGCAGCATAAATTACTCATCAAATGAAGCAAAATCCAAACTCCTCCCTGAGCCATAGTTGCTGCTGGATCAGGAATCTTGTTAGGTTTGTAGCTTTTGGATTAGCAAGACCCTTTATTAACTGGGACCAAAAACCTTCTCTGAATAGCTAAATCCTGAATTACTGAGCCTTATTCTCCTGGTCTCCAGGAAAGGTCATTGGTGTAGGCCTCCTTGCATCTTCAGTGTAAAAATGTGTCACTGTGGGTGGTCACTCTCTCAGCTACTGTGCACCAGCTTTGTGGAAGTCATGGCCTATTGACACTGAGAACATCTCTACCTTCCCTTTGTAGGAATCTGAATTTAAGCAATGCGGTATTTGTGTAGCCAGTTAAGGGTTTAACCAGTTTTTCACCCTGCAGGATGAATAAAATTCAAAATTACAAGTTTGCAGGGAGTGATTTGACTAATTTAACTTGAGAAAGGACTGTCAAGGTTAGGATGTCTGTGCTGTACTACACTGCTGTATTTGTTAATAAGCACACATAGCTTAATAGATCTAAACCCCAAGCACTTTGATCATTATAATAGTATTTCCTGATATATACAGTGTGATGATGGCTTGGGACTAAATGAAAACATTTTTACTTGTTTCCAGCTTAGTTAAATCAAAGTGTTTAATCCCACAGATATTTTGCAATTAATTTTGTCAGACAGGTAAACTTCCAGAATATTGTTTTGTGTTAGTAGACATAACACAATTCTTTTATACTTTAACAAGGAAAGTAAATAAGCACAAACAAGCAGACATGAACAGTCATGAAAAAGTGTTGTGTTTCATGTCACACTCTATCCTATAAACTTTGTATCTTCAATGAATTGTTCTGGTAGTAGGTCTCTTTTTAATTATCCTAACATGAAACCATATTCTGTGCAAATATTGGTGAAAGAAAAACTGAAATATAAAAAATGGCTAATGTACTTTTTTTTTCTTTGTATGTGTGGTTTTTTGTTTTGTTTTTGTTTTGTTTTCGTTGTTTTCATTTTTCTTGTTGTTTGTTTTTTCTTTTTGTTGACTGTTGGCAGGAGAAGACAATTGAGGGTGTGTGGACTAAAGCAAACTTGGGGTGAACACAAGGCATTTAGATCTGCTTTGTCCTTGCAGCTGCGTATGCCAACCATGTACTCCATGCTGCTGCTTTAATGCACAAGGCACAGAGGAGTCTTGTGTTCTGAATAACTTTATCCTGGAATCTCTGGCTGGAGCTAATGTAGCACACTGAAAGGAGCATTAATAAGGTAAAGGAGCAGTCTTCATGACCTTGTTTAGACAGTGCCAGGAGAACCACAACATTTCACTGACAAGCTGCTCCTCTTCTACCATCGGGACCTGAAGTACTTTCATTTTATTGGGAAGAGTTGGTTGCATCAAGTTTTATGTATAGGGGCTGTGCTGTGCAGCACATTCTGCTCTCCCTGATAAAGTATGTACCTTTTTTGAAGCTCAAGCCAGTGAAGAACCAGTGAAAGTGCTCACAGAGGCTGGCAGGTCTCAAAGGGAGTAAACCTGCAACAGGAAAGCCCACCGCCCACATTCCTACAGACACACTGTAGGCTGACACAGAGCTGGGAACAGCTCTGACACAACACTCATATGCAAATCACTGGGACGCTGCTTCAAAGATCAGTGGGAGAGTTGGTGCTGGAGACTCGGGGATGAAGCGGCACATTACTGGCCACATCAGTCACCTGCCTTGATGGAGGCAAAGGAAGCCTGGGCGGGTTGAGGGGAGCTGATGTGCCAACAGGAGGAGTTGCTCCTTGTGCCTGCTATGGTATCTACTGCCTGTTTATTCCAAATATGAGTTTCTGCACTGTTTTCCTCTTTGTCCCCTTCAGATGAGCTTCTTCATCTTGATTCTTTTCTCCCTTTGAGGCGCAATGTTCCTTCCCCCTCCTACCCTCTCTCTTTGTTAGTTGCCTTTCCTATTATTCTGCAAATACATGCAAACACTGAGGGACTTCGAGCAAATTCAAAGTGGTACCTCTGTCTAGCCCCAGAACCAAGCTGAGTTTTGTGTATTTCCTTCTACTTTATTCTGGTTTATTGTACCTCTTCCTTCTGCACTGCTTTAAATTGTTCACTGAGGAATTCCAAGTCTTTATTTAATGATTTAGCAGAGCTTCTCTCTGAACTCACAGTAAATTTCACTGAGCATCTGTTTGTGAGTTTGAATTTTGTCTTGCTCTGAATTCTTTCACTTGCAGTGCATGGTTTTATAGCACTCTTAGATTCATTTAATCTCGTGTAACACATGAATGATCCCACTCATTCTAAAGGCCGCATGCTTGATTTGGTAATTACTATGGGTCTGTCTCTGACTAGTTTGGTTTTGTCTCTGTTTCTTGTCTGTTAATTATTTCATGAGATCTTGCTGTATCTTATCTCTCATCTTCAGTTCATACTGTTATTTATTGTTCTCCTTTTTAATCCCAAAATCTGAATTCTGTAGTTCTGGGGGTTTTTTTGGTTTTTTTTTGTTTTTTTTTTTTTTTTCCTTTCTTAATGCCAAGACCATGTTGAATTTATCCATTTTGTTGCCTAAGAGGCCATCAGATACCTTATCCTTTCACTGTTCTCTTCCATGACCATCTCTAACATCTGGTAGCCTGGTGATTTTATAAGTCAAAATGTCCAGCCATTGACCTGGTAGGTTTTAGACAAGCCTAGGAGAAAGCATGCCCTTCATTGGCTCTAAATGTTCAAAACCCTTTTCTTGAAGCTCTCTGTCTTCTACAAAAACAAAACAAACCCCCCGAAACCAATAAAAAAACCCCACAACAATAAAAAAATCCCTCTTCCCTCAGCCTGTGTTTGCCTTCAGAATCATTTGACCTGGTTTTATGGGTGCATGTGTGTGTGTGTGCATGTGCGGAAATAAGTGAGGACGTTCACTCTACAGCCATTTAGCAGGCCTACAGGCCTGGAAGACAGGGCCATCTCCAAGTGTCCTGAATTCCCTTCCATGTCCCAGCCCCTGGCAACAGAGAAAGCTAAAGATTTCTGAAAACTTATTCAGAAGGTATAAGCAGAGCCTGCACTGGGACATGCATGCAGCTGGAATTGTACATTGCTTGCAAAGGGTCCTTCCCCTTCCCTTTCCCCTTCCCCTTTCTCTCTTTCTTTATTTTTCTTTCTCTCTTTCCTCCTTTCTCTCCTACTCTTTCCTTTTCAAATAAAACCCAAGATGCAAAAGTGCTCCTGTTATGTCAGAAGTCAGAGCTTTCAGGAGAGCTTTATACATGGCCAGAAAGACAATAAATCTGTTGAATTGACAGCGGAATAACCGTGTAAAGACAGATCAGATTTTGTACCTTAAAAAAGCCTGCAGTGCTAACCAAGGCTGCTGGGACGGTGCAATATTCCTGAGGAGTTCCTTCTGATCCCTGCCCCACCTCTCAGGAGATGCTTCCTGGAATTCTGGGTTATTTTGCTTTGTGCCGAGTGCCGTCAGGATGTGTGATATTCAGGGCAGTGAAATAGACCATCATTTCTAAGAAACAAAATGTCTGCTGCAGAATGAGTGTTGAAGTCCTGAGCATGTAATTTTGTTTCGAGCAAAGTGATCTCTGAAATATACAAGGGTAGCATGAACTACATGACAACTAGGACTAAAAGACCTTTTTTTTTGAATTGGAAAAGCTTTTCATCCAGGGGCTGTAAGGGATGGTGAAGTTTGTAAAATGATGATTCAGGAGCAAAAAACTGGACCATCTCTCACAAAGGTCTTAATTTGAGATATATTAAGTCTCAACAATTAAGATTAGGAGAACATACAAATAACAGAAAATCTTGCCTGTCAAATCTTTTGAACAAACTGGCAGTCTTTCATTTTGCTGAGAATATTTCATGTAGTTTTCTGATATTTAGTGAAATCATTTGCATTTAAAAATACTTTTTGATTCAAAACAAAACGTAGCTGCAGAGAAAATAGTTAACTTCTGTTGTTTTTTTTCCTCCTTTCTTCCACTCCCGCTTCCCCCTCCTTGGCTGAGGAGATAAACAAGGAAACCAAATTATATTTATTTTAATTTCTTCTGATTTGAAAGGAAGTGAATATTGTTTCCAATTGATGAGAAATACTTTTTAGCATTAATCATTTAATTGAAAAAACCCAGTACACTAAAATATTAATATATTAGCATATTTTTCAGATGCAGATTTTCCCACTGAACATCTTTCAACAGTCCTGTTCAGATTACAACTTTTCCAATGCCTTCAGAATTTCAGAAAGTACTGGGGGGACAGCTGTTCACACTGGCCACTTCCAGAGTCAAAAATTCAACAGTTAAGTCTGAGATGTTAAAGCCCATAACCTCCCACAATTCATCTGATAAAATAAATTATGCTGAGAGCTTAGCTGCTTGCTGGGTTGGGGTACAATTGATAAAGCATGAAACTAAATAGCATGTAGAGGCAAAAACCTCTTCTACCTGGAAAACCCTTGACAAGGCTGCATTCAGGGCTACTGAGAGTGGTAATTATTAGTAATAAATTATCCAAAGCAACAGATAGACACATAAACAGAGTGTCAGAGGAAAAGAGGCCCTTCTGAGAAAAATCTGTGATACCCCCCCTCCACACTTCTACCTCACTTCAGGTCAAGTGAGACATTTCCCTCTGACAGCATATCACGTCCTAGGAGAAAACAAGTCCTCAGCTGCTCAAGGTCACTGGTATTGTATTGTGTCTTTGCACAGGGAACATGTTCCTGCAATCAGACTTCCTTGATGTCCTTCTCTCATGGAGGGAATCAAAGAGCTCCATTTGTGAAAGCCTGTCAAGCCTTGGCATACTTGGAGAGACCAAACAAAGGTTATTGTGGGTGGATATCATGAGTCATTTCTATGACTAAGACGCTGGGATAAACTACCCCTTCCTGGTAATTTAAATTTATTAAGGTCACGGGCCGTCTAATGAATCAGGGTGTCTAAATTGATCCAAGTGTGATGCTCATGATGTTAGACACACCAAAAAAAAAAAAAAAAAAAAAAAAAA
>VWZN01007665.1:228279-241027 GCA_013396955.1 Regulus satrapa
AAAAAAAAAAGGTACATTTCCAATGTACAAATCTTTTTGGGTGACTTTTTCAAACAAACCTGGGTGTATAATATCTGCCTTCTTTGTTTTCTTTCAGTGACATTACTTGAAATGATAGAGCCATGACACATGTTTTACTCGACCTGATTCTACTTTTGTCTAGCAGTGGTCTACCTTGAAACATGATTAACAATCATTCCAAAAAAGCCACAAAGATTTAATTCGGGTTCATTGCTTTAGACTCTTTCCATTAACCTCAGCAGTGGAGAGCAGGGTGCCACAAAACTCTTGTACATAAAGCAGGAGTTGACCAGGCAGTAGCCAAGACGAAGAGACTTTTCTGAAACTCCACCCAACCACCAGTTTGGTTAGTGGGAAGGACTGAGAAAGCTGTTGAAAATATGCTGGTCATTCCACTTGCCTTTGTGAGCTGAACAAAGCAATGGCATCTGCTCTCTGATAAGAAGTTTAGAATTTCAAATGGTTCTTCAATGCCACACCAGGAAATCTGAACCCAGATGCTCAAAATTATGTAGAAGTTGTATGTTTTGGTTTGGTTTTGTTTATTTCTGGTTTTTATTGGGTTTTTAGGCCTTTTTCCTCCCCCTATAGACAGAAATCTAACATCAAAGAGGTGGGGACACTTCATAGTACATGCATTTTTTAAAAGATTTCTGAAGAAAAAAGTAAGTTCTCAGTTTGGCAAATGACATAAAAGGAAAACAGGTAGGGACAGGCTTTCATTTGACAATACAAACTTAAACATGGAATTTGTAGGAGACACCACTGCCAATATTTCATGGTTCTGTGACATAAACCAAAGCCTTGGGTCATTCAGATTTGTTCATCCTGGCTGAGACCATGCTATAAAACTTGGATATATCCAGAAACTTCCAAAATAACACTTTTAATCCAAGTTTAATTTGGACTCTATGCATAGTAGCATTATAGTTTCTTAAAAATAAATCATTTGTGCAAATAAAAGCTGGGTGGCACTATTTATGTATGGTTTTAAACTTCAGGATAACTGATACATATTTACCATCTTAGAATGATCTAGTTGTGAGTTGCAGGATTTTAACAGTTTAGCGACATTTTTGGGAGATTATTTGGTATTGTTTNAATCAAAACAAAAGCCATTAGTTGCCTAACATATTTGTTTCAGTCTTATGTGAATGCCTTTTTATTTTTTAGAAGTTTACAATATCAATGAATTTTATGTTTTAAGTATTAAACCTATCTTAATTCTTGATCCAAAGATTGCCAGACTCAGTGGAAAACAGTCAGTTTTCCTTCAGAAATTCCATTGCCCTTTAAGAGTTTTAGAAATCAATATAATTTTCTAGGTTAATACTTTATATTCATAAATGATAATAATGTCTAATATTTAAGGTGGTCTTTTGTTTTAAACAAAGGAGAACATAATACCTCTGAATCTCATAATCAAGTGATTTCACTCATTTTCTTATTACCATGGTTTCAAGATGAATGAGATACACAAAGTGTGGCTCCAGATCTTATGAGGAAAAGAATGATTTCCTGGTATAACTCCAGTGAATTTAACAGAGTTTACATCAGGGAGTAATTTTGCCCAGCAGGATTAGGCAAGTCATTTACATAAAATTGGTACTGTACATCATGTGTCGAGTTGATGAATTTGCTGAGAGATTGACTTTATAACAGTGGGCTTGTATCACATGTTATAATTATTTGTATCATCCTTGGCTTCTTATTGTGATGTACATTACACATCCCAATGGAGCTGGATAAAGGACATACAATTCGACAACATGCTGCTGAAACACACAGCAGCTGGAGAAACAACACATAGACTTTTCTCTTTGGAGATTGCAAATATATCCAGAAGTATTAATTTTACAAGAGAGGAAATTAGGTGAGTGAGTGGCATGACTGGAAAGCACACTTAATCGCTTGTCCTCTTGGTTTTTGTTGCTTGACATTCTTAAATGTAATTTAAATTAATTGGATATTTGACAATAACACAGGGCATCTTGAACTCTAGGTCAAGTATTGCTTTCATGTTGCTCAGAACCTTAAATAAAATTAAAGTTTAGTTTTACAAGGGACTGTTTTATATTATTTTATCACAGATCTACAGATCCATGTGTTTGTCCAGAAATGCAAAAAACCAATGAAACTGAAATGTAAAATTAGTACCAGCTGAAGGGAGAAATTACTGGTAGAAAAGAGCAGTTCCCACCACTCCACCCACAGAAGAGTCTCAGAAGACAGTGGATGGCATGTAGAGGAAACCAGCCTGAATAAATGTGCAGCTGAGAAAAACAGGTCCCACTGTCTGGAAGAGCAAATCTGCCAGTTTGACCTTCCTACATGTCCAAATTGGTCTTTACACAGCATTAGGAGGAGATAGATGAGTAAAATCTGGAAGGTGGGAAGGGAGGGAGGAAGGGAGAGGATGACCTGAGCTCAATTCACATCAAATAACCAGGAGGTGTGATGGGTCTCTAACCATCATCCACAAGAATGTTCAAATCCACTAAGATATTTCCAGCTCCTTTTATTCTATTGACTTCCAAAATAGTGTGGTTTAAGTATTTTCTTTGTCCAGAACACAGTACCACCAGTTCACATGCACAGCTCTGGGATCAGAGGGATCAAATTGCATTATAAACCTCCAGGGTCATTTGGCACTGAGCTCCAAGGAGACAACTCACCAGCTGAGCAGCTGTCTCAGGTGCTCCAACAGAAATTTGTTAGTGCATTAAATATTTCACAGCTGAAATTGCTCCCTTACTGTGCCAACAAGGAGAGACTTCCCTACCAGGGAGAATCCTGTCTTGGAGGTCCCCAGGGAGCTACCTTTTGCCTTTTCCCATATGTCTGCTGTTTTGACACATGAAGCTTCTGTCAAAGTGTCCCCATGTTAGACTTTGCACCAGCTTGGGATGTTACCCTTGCTGATTTGACTGTTCCAACGCAAAATAACTAAATATATATGCACATATATAGGTGGCACAGCCTATTTTTCATCTAGTCTGTTTCCAGAGTAACCTTCTAAAGCGTAGGACAAGAGAGTGCTGAGCTACTGATGAAAAATGCTGATTTCTCAACCTCAAGACTACAATTATAGCAACAAATCCAACGAAGTATAATAAATTTCATTCCCACTGCAATCTATTCCATGTAGTACCACTTCAGAGTTTGCAATAGGTGATCTGGATGCTCCATTTCTGTGTGAAGCATGCTTCCCATACAGTGCTTTGTAGCTATTCAGGGCAAGCAGGCATTGATGCACTGTGCCACTGAATACTTCCAAAAATAGATGGTAGATACTGCAAAGTAACTGCTTTCTTTTGAAAAACGCTGTGACCTCCACGTGATCACAACACATCCAAAGCAAAGTGAATATGGGCATTCCACTCTTAAAAATGCAGGCAGCAGTCATGGGAGGATAATTCAAATTAGTATTTTTAGGATCTGACTTCCTTCATTGTCTCCAAATCCAGAAGAAAACAACAGCTACTTAAGAACAAGTGAGGGTTTTTTTTCATATCTGCATGTGTGATGCTGCCTCATAGCTGATCAATGTATGGAAGCAGCTTCAGATGTACTGCAAAATACATGTGCTTCAGCTGGAAGAATAATGGTAGATGAGCTCAATAAATCTTCAGCAATCTCGATGTCCATAGATGAAGGCAAAAGAAACATGTAAATGGAGCAAAAGCAAACACAGAAAGAAAGGAGCAATCACAGTGTAATATGAAGTCACATGAAGATTTCTGAACAGCAGTTGCACAGCCAGTTTTACATTTTATTTCACCTGTAAAGTTTACAAAATGAAAGGGAGTATTATCCCCACCATGAACACCCTCCAGATAACTGCTGAGGTTAACAAGGGCCCTATGAGCATGTACAGTGGTAGAAGGACCTATTTGTCAGCCACTGAATATTCAAGGATTAGGCACCTTAGTGTCAAAAGGAGAGACATATATATACTTAAACATCACTAGTGCTGATAACTTCGAAAAAAGTTTTACTGACAGATGTGAACACAGTGAACAACTATGTTTATCTTTGACTCAAGGACTTTTTGTCACTGTTTGACTCATGAGAGGTCCCACCTCTCATTTTTAGGTGAGCTGGGCATGCAGGGGTGAGGGTTTTCTCTCAGGAGTCTCCTTTGGGCTGTGACAGAACCAAACTCCAAGAAGACTCAAATGACAAATACTTTTTTCTGACAACCCCGCTGCTCAGTGAGCAAGCATCTGAGTCTTGGGCCAACATCTCAGATTAGGGGGGGGATGATGGCTATGACACACTCTGGAACAGTTTTGGAACCTGTGGCACTGACTGCAGATGATGATTTGACGTTGGCATTCTTCAGAAATCCTTAAGGAGACATTCAAACTTGAGCTGCATTAGGATGGATTCGCAGCACTGAGCATTTTGTGGAGTAAAACAGCTGCTGGTATCCAGCATCCATCATGTTTATGGTAGCATTTTATTGTGTGGTAAGATGCATGAAATAATATATCTTAAAAGCACACTCCTCCCTTCTCCCTTTCTTCATCTTTATGCTGAGCCTTTGAGACCTTTGACAATACATTTAATTTCCCTTTGTTGCATAATCAAGCCCTGGAAAGAGTGAGATGAATCTGTGGCAATTGCTGTGTCAAACCCTTCATGCTGTCACCTACCCCACTGGAAAACCAGGCAGGGAAGAATAGTCTAGCAAAGAGTCAGAACCACAGGTTCACAGGGTGGTGGGATTTGAAGGTATCTATGGACACAGTTCAGCCTTCTCAAAGAAGGAGTAGGAAGAGAGGGTTTTCTGGACTTTTCCAGTTCAGTTTTGAATTTTTCCAGGGAAGAAGGCTATCTGGGCAACCTGCTCCAGTGTTCCACCACTCTTCCAGTAAAAAAGTTTTTTATGACATCTAAATGGAATTTCCTGTGTTTCAATTTGTGTCTGTTGCCCCTTGCCCTTTCATGAAGGGCTATGAGAATGGGCTGGCTCTGTCTTCTTTACAGACTCTGGCCAGTGATTTATGCACATTTATAATACCCCCACTGACCCTTCTCTTCTCCAGGCCAAACAGTTCCATCTCTCTCAGCCTCTCCCCACACTGACAGATGCTCCAGTGTTGTAATCTCCAGCAATTTCCAGGGCTGGACTCTCTTCAGCACATGTGTGTTTTTCTTGGCAGGTGGAACCCACCACCAGACTTGCTTCACTAGATCAGTATCTTGCACTGAGAAGCCCAGCACTCCAGATGTGTGCCCTGGGCTGAGTAAAGCAAAAGGGTCACCTCCCTCAACCTGCTGCCTAAATCAGCTCAGGATCTCACTGGCCATCTTTACCATATTCCTGGCTCATGGCATCCACCAGGACCTTCAGATCCTTCTCTGCCAAGCTGCTTTTCAGTCAGCTGGCCCCTGGCATGCAAAGTGACCATTCCTACCCAAGAGGAGGAATTGCTTCTTCTGTTTTCTGAATGTGTTGGTGTCCCTGACAGCCTTTTTCTCCAGCTTGTTGAGGTTTCCCCGAGAGTCAGCTCATCCACATGGTCTGCCATCCACTCCTCTCAGTTTAGCATCCTTTGTGAGGAGGATGAGCATCCCCTAAGTCCCACCTTCCACATTATTAATTTAGATGTCATGCAGGCTGCAGGCTGCAGTGTCTGTGGTGTATAAACTGCTGGTGACTGGTGTCCAGCTGAATTTTATGCCATTGACCAAAGCCTTCCCAGCCCTAAAGCTCAGCCAGCATTCAGTCCATCTCACTGGGCACTTTTCTAGCCTGTACTTCATGAGTTTATCCATGAGGATGTTACGGGAGGCAGTTCTGGAAGTTTTGCAATCCTTGGGAATTTCTCCTGACCTCCACAACCTTTCAGACATACTCATAGATGGCCTCACAGTGACGTTGGTCTACTTCCTCAGCAGTTCTCACATCAGGCCCCTCATTTTCCATCTGTTTAAACGTTCTCCAACCTGATCCTCTTCCCCTAAGGATAAGAGTTGACTTCTCCAGAGTTTCTCACTGGAAAGATATGATAGTTAAAGTGAGCTTTCTTCATAAAAGACATTACAGGTGAGAGGGAGGAGCAGACAAATTTTTCTTCATAGGAATGGAAAGACTTCTTCCAATGCCTTTTTTAAGACACTTGTAAAATGGTTTAGAGATCTCCAGACTTTAGTAGCAAAAAATAGCAAGAATTTTGCACTGAATACCTGCTGAGGTCACACTTTTAGCCTAGTGTGGGCTAAAAAATAGCTCCCCGAAAGAGCAATACCCAAAGCAGCAGCAGAGGAAGATTAACAGGCTTTGATGCACAGCTGCCAATGGACAGAAGTCCTGAAAATCACTCTAACTGAATGTTCACCCACTTATAATGCAAGAAGCCTAATGTAAACCCTTAGTTATTCATTACCTTGCTTTTTCAAGCTTGACTATGTGAAACTAAGCTAAACAGCTAAGTTTTAGCTTAGACAGCTAAACATTCCCCATCAAAACTGTAAGTAACACAGCAACAAAATAAGAGTCTATTTTATGATTATGAAATCTGTATTCTAAGCTGCCTGACAGAAACATCAGTAATGATTCTGATCATTACTGGAGGAGTAATGTTCCCTTGATCATGCTGGAGGAGTTTTGTTCCCTTGATCATGTTGTATACAGAAAGTTGGTGTCCACAGGTTGAAGCTTTTCTTTGTTGATTCTCTTGAAAGGTATTTTCCAGAATTCATCCTAATTCTGAATTTGGGATTGAGAGACCTATGTCAACATTTCACCACCGTTAGCCACTACAAAGAGTAAGAAGTCTAACAATTTTTAACAGCAAAGCTGTTCCAGGCTGCTAAAAATGCAAAATCTTATGAATATGTTAAAAAGAAATAATTTACCACTTGTGACTGCTTAAGCACTTGTGAATGCTGCATATCCCAGTGTCCAAGAGAGTTGGATGTGGTTAATGCAATGTAACAGTAGAGTTATGTCACATGCTCAATAGCTGTGCACTGAAGAAAACAGCTTGCTGCATCATCAGAAGCACCCTTGATGGGATGTCCTAGACATGTTACTTGTTAGGTTGATTTATTGATGAAAGCTGTTGGTTTTGCAATTATAATGGAGCTGTTGCCAAGCCCAGGAATTTCACTAGGTTTATTGATCCTGAGGTGTAGAGAACTTGTTGGCACAAGCAACTTGATTTGAATGTCTGAGCTCCAGAAAATACTACAGTCATTATTCCTGTTCTGTCAAAATCCAAACAAGCCCTCTCTCAATCCCATTGGAAGAGACATCACTTAGGTTCCCAAAGTCAAAGCAACAACACTGTGAAATGCACAACATTTCCTGCTTTTTGAGGTGAGAGGCAGCTCCCTGATCTAATGAGATAGCAGAGTCAGGACAGGTCAGACAGCACAGGACACCAGAGACCCTGATTCATACTTCATTCCCACATCTAATGGTCCATCCTACCTTACTACTTTATTGTAATTTCTCAGGTTATTTCCACACAAAACCTTTGGTTTCTTTTACGCTTTGTTGGTAAATGTCAGATTTTTTGTTACAGGCTTGAACCCATCAGCGGGAACATGGTACAATTGCAAATCTTGCCACAGCCCCTGTCTGTCCTGAAACCACAAGGAGCCAACAGGGTAAGCTATGTCCCAATTTTCTTTTGAAGTTTCTGCTGATGGGCATGCTTTCTTAGTGATTCCTTTATTGTTTTGGATTGAGCTTACTGTGATGCAGCCATGCCCTGAAATCCATTTGTGTTAACGAAAAAGCATATTCTTCACTATCAGCACCATGCACACTCCAGACACTGCTGATACAGACAATGATAGGGTTGTTTGGCAGTGTTAATGCATCTGCTGGAGCAGGAATGCCATGCAAGAAGAAAAGAGTTCAGTTGTTCAGAGTGGGAAGAAAATGTTGGAGCAGATAAATGATGAGATGGCACCTGTGTGGAAGCAGATGAAGATGGGAGAACCCAAGAGGATAATTAATGTGCTGAAACAGGAGCCAGATGTCAATAGATTCAGCTTTCCTGGTCATTTGAATGCTGATTCTGTAGTCTGTGTTGATGGGAAAGACTTGTTAGGCAGCCTGTTTGTGGAGCTCAGGATTGCCCATCTTAATCGCTTGTTATGGGTATTTGACACTTTCCACTGCAGGTACTGTCAGCTAAAGGAAAAATAAAATTTGAGGAACTGGTTAGAACAAGCCAAAATTTCTGTGGTTTTCTGGGTTTGTTTTTTTTTTTGGTTTTTTTTCCCCCCCAGAAATCCCTTCTGCTACTATTCCTACCTGAAGCCCAAAACACCTAGATTTCCTGTTACAAAGGAAAAAAGTGCAGCAGGAGCCCCATCGGGATGTTTAGAGCTCTGCTCCCCACTCCTGCTGCCTGTGGCACATGAAGGAAGGAAGAAAGGATTGAAGGCTGTCACCTGGCTCATGCTGGGCCTGACTGGTCCCCACTGGAGCCAGTGGTTTTGTGTCAGATGAAAGCAACAGGAGTGCTTGTAAGGATTTACTCACATGCACCCTGGGGCAGGCAGAGCTGGGGCCCACCAACCTCACACACAGCTCAGTCCAGCCTTGACTGATGAAAATTTCTGTGTTCAGCTACAGTATTTTTTCTATGGCAAACCAACCCTCAGCTCCCCAAAAAAGCCAGCCTGGAGGGTAGGAAAGAATGCTTGTTTTCTGAGGACTTTGGAGCTCTGTCCTGTCCACTCAGGGTGGTTGATCAACACTGAAGTGAAGGATGTCCTTTACAAGCAGCAGCTCTAGAGAATTCTGAGAAAGCTTCTTATTCGTCATTCCTACAGCATCCTTGTGCTTCTCTAGCATTAACATTGGCAATTACTGAATATCCCATGTATAAACAATGTGCCACCCAACCCCCTTGATAGGGCAGAGCAAGTGCAGTTCCAGACCCTGCACTCCAGTAGTCAAAAGACAAACACATACAAGGCAAAGTCATAACTTCTGCACCTACTGGACATCCAGAACTTTCGTAAGAATAAGTAGATTGTGTGTGTATAAAAGGAGAACAGGCATGCATTTTAGGACAAGTGGTTTTTAAAAAAGGCATAAAAATACATTGAAGGTACTTCTGCTTGTTTGTGCCCTGCTGTGAGGTTTGCTTGTCTTTCTCCCTCTGCAGAGGGTATCTGTTCCAAACATTTTATCCTACACCCTGGAAGTCAAACTATGCAGGGGCAAGATACTTAGTCATCTACATTTCTTACAGATACCAGAGGACAAACTCTTTTTTTCAAATGTTGTAGTGTGAATTTGGACCATCAAAAATCCTGGTGATCCTGGTTTAATCTGAATTTGGACTTGGTAGGAATGGAATAAGCAGGAGGGGTTTTATGGCTCATGCCCTTGACTGATAAATCAGAATAACTCCAGAGAAGCTGATGGAGAATTTTTACATTTGCTGAAGGTCTGGTCATGCAAGCTAGCACTTTGTTTTCCAGCCTGCACAGGTATTTGCTTTGGCTTTCTTGAGGGACAAGCATGCCTACACCTGCTGCTTCCTGGCACAAGATGAAGCCGGGGACAGTCCTGTGGCTTGTCCCCCTTCCACAGCAGTACAGTGCACATGAGGGACAGGTGACTGGAAAACAGACCAGGAGCTCAACCAACCTTAACTGGTGCAGTGCTGACTTCAGGGCAGCTGGGGGAGGACTTATGCCTGTCAAGAGTCAGACTTGGCTGTTGGCTGGACACTCCTATGTCAACAAAGAATGATTCTCAGCTGGGGTACCCTTCACATATTTCTGTCCAGTTAGGCCAGGGAGCATGGCTTTTCTGGTGAAGTTGCCCAAGATGAGTGCTTGGGAACCAGGAGAGATTTTCACTTCTGCTATTGGACTGGAAGTGCATTACTAGGGATCCACACTGCAAATAAGAAGCCAGAACAACACAGGTGAGCTTCAGGCAGAAGATACCTTTGCAAAGACTTGAAAGAATTGAAAGGAGCAATTCCCAATAGTTCCTTAAAAGTCTGTCAGAATTATGTAGGAATGATTGGTACCATATAACTTTTTCAAAAGTTTGAGTGGGAGTAAATATTAATGACGTGCAGAACAGTGTTTTCAAATACACTGAAATTTATCTTCTCTGTTATCAGCTCTGCTAAAAAGGGCTGTGTGAATTCTGTGTGAATGTGAGACCATGTGCTATTTAAACATTCAGAGATATATTTATTTAAAATGTTTGTGGCATCATCTGTTGGTATATTATTCAACTATTCCTCGTTTAGCATCATATGCACAGCCTTCACCCACTCTCATAGGTCACAAGCTGGACTACAAAAGGGGGATTACATCTGTGTGAAACAGGAGAAGGATCTGAAGCACGGCTACTTGGGCCTGTTAGCCAAACACAGCTCACATCTTGCTGCAGGAGGGGGATCTTGCACCACACTGCTCCCCACTGGCACTTCAACATCTTTATGGAGTGCCAAGGGATAGACAATACCCCCTTGTTGCACCCTGCAGCAGCTCTTGGTGCTTCAGAAGAAGGTGTGGCACTCGTGCAACAAGTCAAGCCTGCCGATTATAAGGACTTCCAAGAAAGTGCCTGGAGTTGTACAATTAATAAGAAATTACTCCAGAGGGAATTCTGTTCCTCATCTCAGCTGGTGTTCAACTTATCTGCAAAGAATATACACACTCAGCCTATATTCCTTTTATCTTAGCTTTGTTTTACAGTAATTAAAATCCTCAGCCAGCCTGAAGAGCTGTATATATTTATTTTTGGTCTCTGTGAGACTGGAACACAGGCCTGCTGTGTAAGCCCTGGGAAGGAGTTCAGCTGTGTGTTCCTTGGTTTCCCTCCTGACTTCTAGTCTGCCTCTTTTATGGCCTGATGTCCCCACTGTGTGCATACCCTGCCCTAGGACAACAGGACCTCAGAGCTGCCTGGGTCCTACAGGCCCCACCAGAACATAGATTGCTAATTATTACTGAGAAGATTAATGTACTCAGAGTGTTCTTCAGTCTCAGTGTGTATAGCTTTGGGACCACTTGCTAATCCCCTGAGGTAATATTAATTTTAAAAAATCTTAATGCACAGCATTGTTGGCACTAGTGATTTTATCATGGGTCTCCTGATATTTGGTGTTTCTTGTCAAGGTCCACTTCCTGGAAACCTGAGCATCTTGGCTTGCATTTTGAAGCAGGCAAGTTTTTAGCGCCTTCTGTAACAGTGAGGCTGGGAAACATTCCCCAAGTATGCTCTGGAGACAGAGAAAGGCAAATAAAAATACCTTAAAATGTGTTAATTAAAAAGAATAACAGGGATTCTGCAAGAACCATTTTTCTCCCCTATGATTTATGTGTCTTGTATTGCTTACCTTGTGCAAAACTGTATGCCTTGGAGTGGGATAGGAACCTCCCATTGGTTTTGAGAGAGGAAAATATCTAAATAAACCATTTTTAATATCCTAGCTATGGCTAGGATGGCACCATCCCTCTAATTGTACCCATTTGGTTAAACTTTTTGTCCTGGATTATTTTTCACAGCCTCAAATTTCATGTCTTGCCCCTTGGAGTCCTCTTTTTTAATATTCTTGGAGTTTACTTTTCTTCACTGGGCCTGCTCCCCCTTGCTTTCATTTGTCCTTTATTTTAATGAGTTCGTACAGGCTGAATTTACATCAAAGATAAGCATGAAAGGCATGAAACAGAAATTAGTGGTACAGAGAGAAGATTTCTGTTACTGGTCTCCACTGTGATCCTAAAAGAGCCTGGAACAGTTAAGAAAGTGTCCTGGACTTATTTATGCTCTGCTCTAAGTGTCACTGGTTGAAGTTTTCCCATTAGTGGAAGGGAGATGTTCCCCAGGCCACTGTGCTGTTTTAGCAACTAATCTATTTCAATGCTTCTTATGTAGACAGGCCAACAAATTTCCAAACAACCAGAGAGCTTTGGCAAATAATGCTGAAAGCAGAGTACTGGACTCACACAAAGCAGCCTGTGTTACTCCAGTACCTTCTTTCAGGGCTGGACTCTAATAATCAGGTCAACTGACTTAATAAGACAGCTGCTTGCCAAAGTGCAAAATCCTTTCTAGGGGGAGAGGAGAGCCCTGATGGGGACCTGAAGAGGGCAAAGCTCTCCAAGGGGCCTGAGGGTGATGCTTGGGTGCTGAGTGGCCTCTTTCATCAGAAGACTTTGACGTGTTTTACAGAGGCAGCGAGCATGGTTCCTGCCTTACAACAAAGAAATTGAGGCATGGAGAGGCATCTCGCTTCTCTCAAAGTCACTGCAGTCCCACCCTACTGCTTTTTACTCCACCAGCAGTGCAGAGGGGTGAGATTGTCTGGTGGGTTGTTGTGTGATCAGATGGAGAGCAGAGGGAAGGAAGGAAAAGGCAAAGAGGGGAAGTGGAGCAGCCACAAAGGGTGAAACCAGAAGAGGAGGTGGCATGCTGAGATGTGCCTGGGTGGCTTCACAAGCCAATTGGGCAGTAGCTGAGGTAGGAGAGAGAGTGGGAGCAGTGTCAAGCAGAGAGCCAGTCTTTGTCCTCATCCAGTCGAGCAAGTTTCACTGGTGGTTGCAAATGTTTCAACAAGCACTGATGCTCTGTGGAAACCCTTCAATCTATTGACAGGAGGATCAGTTTTCTTACTCTCAAACCATGCATTTGAAGAAAAAAAGCTTCTGTGTTTGGTATTTTTGGTAGGATGTAATTTATTTAATTTATTTCCCCTTAACATTACTAACTTTTTTTTTTTTT
>VWZN01007665.1:251245-268168 GCA_013396955.1 Regulus satrapa
TTAAAAAAAAAAAGAAAAACACAGAAAAAAAAAAAAAAATCCAAATGCCAATGGAAGCCAGCACAAGGGCTAGGAGATATGCGAGGCAGATGTGCTCCAGGTGTGGGGGATCGGAACTGGCCAACAGCATACTAAGTTTTTCCCTCCATCAGTGATTAAAAGATCCTATTCAGAGGTGCAAAGCAAAGCAGAAGTAGACTACAAGTGCAACAGCAGAAATCTCCATCAGGGCTTGCTTGAAAACAAGAAGGTCTTGGTGATGTCAGGGATCACAAATACTGATGCACAACTGTGTGTGTCTCCTGCAGCCAAGCACCTCNGTGCTGTGTCCAGCGCGACGAGCAATAGAAGAGAGGAGTCTTGTTAAGATTATCTGTCATAAGATAGGAGAAACCCATGTATCACTCATCCTGAAGGCTGTGCACCAAGGAGCAGGAGAACCTCACACTCCCCTGACAATGAAAATAATGAAGTCAGATTATCCAAGGAAACTGTGAGTTTGCCTTACCCACAAACCTCAGCCCCAGGGAGGGAAGAAGAATTATCAGAAAGGTCATACTGAGCAGTCAGAGTCAAGGACAGAGCTGAACAGCTCCTGTAACCCATAAGGAGCAAACACAGAGCTCACAAGGAGGGGGAAAGCAGAATGAGTTCAAGGGAAATAAATAACAACATGAAAAAAAAAATTTAATGCTGCTGAGGAAGCATAGGAGATATTTCTCTCCATGTTGTGAAGACCTACAATGGCATGCTGATAGGATCCCCAGAGAGAGCACATCATCTATAACTATGCAGCACTGCACATGCTGGTACTACTAATAAAAGAGAATGGTTCAGATCACAGAAATTAATTAGTTTAGAACTGCAACCACCAGGAAGAGAGCATGCACACAGCAGCATCCCAAAGTGTGTTCTTATTAACGATTCTCTGTCTGGTGTGCTGTTGACAGAATTCTGTCTGTCTCAACAAAACTCTGGAAGCAGCTTTAAACTTCAGGCCCCCATCAAACAGCAAGCGGTCTCCCGGCAGCATGCCTGCATGGAAGCTAGTAAATCCAGCAAATAAGGACTCGACAGCATCTCCTGCTGTCACAAGGAAAACTTCAGCTTCTGTACTGGAAATGTCCCTTCTCCTTGAGGGGCCATCACTTTGCAAGTGCTTACCATGCCTGAAAAGCAGAGCTGTGCTGCTAGTTCTCAAAGCAGCAAGTCCTGCCCTCCTAATCAAACCCATCTGTGGAGGGGAAGGGGCAGAGCACTTGGGAGCCTCCAGCACCCTGCAGGACGGAGCTGTGCTCCTCACAGACTTGCTCGCTGTGGAGAGCATGTTTTCCCCATGCCAAGAGGCAGAACAAAGGCTTGCATGCATTTTCCTTGCCTACCCTTCACGCAAGAGAGGGCTCAGCTCTCCGAGATCCGGAGCTCATTTAGAGGCACCTCGGTAGTTCAGAGTTCCCATGTCCAATACTTCATCAGCCACAATTTACAGCAGTGAGATGTGATATACAGCAGGGCCATTTCATCTCCCAGAACTTTAGAGAGGGGGTCTGTGTTTTAGCATCTACCAGTTTTATCTCTGCCATCTGAATCTCATTTCCAGGATAACCAAGGGTCCTTCTAATTACTGCTCTGGTGAATGTATATTGCTCCAAGCCCTTGTGATTTGGCTGAAAACTGGGGAAATGCAGACTGATGTTATTAGTCATTTCTTCAGGGGAAACCCACTGACACACAGTGAAAAGCCATAATAAAGCTGTATCAATCTCACTACCTATCTGGCTACCTTGTAAAAGCATAAAATTTGAAGAATATGACTGAATTTCTTAGAAATTTTAGGATTGCAAGGTCTTATGATGGTATTTGCTGTCCTAAAATTTCTAAGACCCTAAAGATGATGGCTGGCATGTTCTTATTCAAACACCAGAGAGGACAACAGTGTTTTGTACAGCTAACCATGGCTTGTCTCTGTGCCAGAACACACATTATGGGTCATGATGCAGGACCTCTGATGCTCCAGGCATTTGCTGCTGTGGTTCAGTGACTGCAAAATATATGGGGTCTGCTCCAGCTCTGCCACTGACTTGCCACGTGACTTTGGGCATGCCATGTCCCCTGCCTCAGTTTCCACATATAATATGCAACATTTTCAAATCAATTACCCATGACACTGAAACTAGAAAGAACACAACATTGATTGCTCATTTTCTCCCTCTCCCAATTGGACATGAGGATTGTGCTGTATCTACTACATTGGAGCATGTATCTGTGCAGTACTCAGTGTCTTGTAAATGCTCATTAATATCCTAGGAAATCCCCCATGAGGTTGGTAGGGCATTAAAAATATCTTTAAAAAAAAAATCTCATTCTGCATTTGAATCACAGTGATATGAAAGACCAAAGGACACATTTTAAAAGCTTTTTTTTTTTATAATCTTTGGATCTACCTTTATTTGCATCAATCTGCTTTTTAAAAGCTGGCAAGATGGAGATTCCACAACCTCCATGGACAATACTCCCCATTCCTTAACTATTCTTACCATCAGAAAGCTCCCCTTGATGTCTGCCTGATCTAAATCTTCTTTGCTGCATTTTAAGTCTTTGGGTATGGAGAAGCATTCGAATCTTTCTTTACTGCAGCAACTCAACTGTATGAAAGGATTACCTTCATGACTCACCACAGTTTTCTCTTTTCAGAACAATCCTAACTCATTTGGTCTTTCTGTCTTAGACATGTTTTTAAGATTTTCAATCATGCTGCCATGTCTCCAGGGGGATTTATGTCTCTCTTCAAGTGCAATGTCCAAAGCCAGACACATAATTTCTGATACAGTATAGGGGCCATCGGCCTCTTGGCCACCTGGGCCCCCCTGGGCTCGTGTCCAGCTGCTGTCACCAGCACCCCCAGCGCCCTTTCCAGACACTTTTCCCTCAGCCTGGAGCTGCAGGGGGTTGCTGTGGCCCAAGGGCAGGACCCAGCACTTCCCCTGCTTGCTCCTCACCCCACTGGCCTCATGCCCTGGATCCAGCCTGCCCAGAGCCCTCTGCAGAGCCCTCCTGCCCTCCAGCAGATCCACACTCCCCCCAGCCTGGTGCTGTCAGGACCTGACTGAGGGGGCCCTCGAGCCCCTCATCCAGACCTTTGATGAAGCTGTTAAAGAGGCCTGGCCCCACTGATCCCATGGGAACCCCACCGTGCCCAGCCCAGCTGATGCCCCTCCATTCCCCAGCACTCCCCGGCCCTGCCCTCAGCCAGTTCTTCACCCAGAGAGCAGGGCCCTGTCCGGGGGCAGCCAGTTTCTCCAGGAGATGCTGTGGGAGAAGGTGTCAAAGGCTTTGTAAAGCCCAGGCAGACACATCCACAGGCTGTCCCTCAGCCCCTGAGCAGGACCTGGAGGAGATCGGGTTGGCCAGGCAGGACCTGCCTCTCCCAAACGCAGGCTGGCTGGGCCTGATGCCCTGCTTGTCCTTTTCCTGCTGCTGATGGCACCCAGGGTGATCTGCTCCATGGCTTCCCTGGCACTGACCACAGGTGACAAGGCCTCTAGTTCTGTAGTTCCCCATCTTCTTCTTTTAATCTTTGTAGAAATGTGACACTCTTATAGAAGAGTGTCACTTTTGCCAACATCCAGTCCTGCAACCTCCCTCTGTAGCCAGGATTGTTGGTAAATGACTGAAAGTATCTCAGTAAGCTCTTCCACCAGATCTCTCAGTGTAATTCCTTGGGAGGATCCCATCTTGCCCGATGGACTTGTGTATGCCCAACAGGTGTAGAGGTCATTAATCACTTCCCCTTGGATTATGAGGTCTGTATTCCACTCTGTATTCTAGCTCAGGGCTTTTGGAGAACTGGTTTTACTTTTAAAGACAGACTCAAAGAAGGCATTAAGTGCTCAAGCTTTTTCCTCACCTTAGGTCACTATTTTCACCTCCATCCAATGAAGGATGGAGATTTTCCTTGGTCCTCCTTTTGCTGGTAGTGTATTTTTAGAAACATTTTTATTGTCTTTTACAGCAGTAGCCTGATTAAGTTCATTAAGGGTATTGGCCCTTTTAATTTTATCTCTATGTAATAACCTCACAACTCCCTGTTGTCCTCTTGAGTGGCCTGATCCTTCTTCCAAATGTGACCAACTTTCTTTTTTAACCCAAGTTCTAGACTCAGCTCCCTGTTCAGCCGGGTCAGGCTTCTCCACTGTGTCATCTTTTGACACATGAGGACAATCTGCTCTCGAGCCTTTAGGATTTCCTTCTTGGAGAATGTCCAGTATCCATGGACTCCTTTGTCCTTCCAGATGGTCTCTCAAAGGACTCTATCAGCCAGTCCCCTATCCAGGCTAACATCTTCCCTCCATAAGCCCAAGGTGACAGTTCTGCTGTATCCCTCCTTACTTTGAGAATCAAAACCTCTCTCATGTAATGGTCACTGCCCAAAGAGCCTCCAACTCTTCTACCACCCGCTAGCACTTCTCTATTCCTGAACAACAGGTCCAACAGTGGCCACATTTTGTCATTGCCTCACTCACCAGCTGTACCACAAACTTATCTGCCACACACTCCAGGAACCTCCGGGACTGTTTCTTTCTGCTGTTATATTTCCAGCAGTCACATGGCCAGTGGAAGCTTCCAATGAGAACAAGGGTGAATGGCTGGGACTGCTCATAGAATATTTCATCTGCTCCTCCATCCTGGCTGAGCAAGATGCCTTCACTGAGACAACAGACTAAAGGACTTGACTGGCACAACAAGACACCTCTGGAGGCAGAACCCTGCATAATCATCTTTGAAACACTTTTAGATTTAATTGCTGACAATTATCGTTTTGGTATGATTTCACTTTGTACCTACAGGTCAGTTTATTTAGATGCTTTTAGATTATTTATTAGGAAATTTTCCTAGATAAAGTCAAAAACTTTACTAAATTTGATTTAGATGAGGCCTGCTACCTCCATCCACATGAGGTCTGTTTCTCTGTCAGAGACAGAAATAAGGTTGTTTTGACATGATTTGCTCTTCATGTTGATGACATTTGCTGGATTTGCCACATGGTTGCAGAGGATCTCTTTACTGAAGAGCGATGGCACATCGAATGGTGCCTTGTGCCAGTATCTTTCTCTCCCCATTGACTAATAGACCAAGACTTCCCTTTTTTGGGGTTTTGGAGGGTTTTGTTAGGGTCTTTTCTGTATGGAGGAAATGTGTAATTTTATTTATTGTTTGGTTTNGTAAAGAATTAAGTTCACTGGTTTTGATGGTTTTGAAACTGAGGCTAATTCATCATCAAACAGACCAACTCTTACCATGATCAGAATTTTCAAAATGATATTTTACTGGGAAAATGTATGCCAATGGCAGAAAGTATGGTGCCTTCTCACCTGTATTTGTGGAAAGTTTACACAGATATTTTTTAGTCATTTCACAAGAAAAAAGCAGCAGAGCTAGCAGTAGAACCAAATCCCTGTGGCCTGCTGCAGTGTCAAAAACATGGATTCATCTATCATAACTCTCTAAATTATATCTTTGTCACTTAAAAGAATGTAGACTTCCTTGCATTTGAAGAAAATTGCTGATTCCCTGAACAATCACCCAAAAGCAAGCAGTCCACACACCAAGTCTTCTTTGGAACCTGATGCTGCAAAATCCATCAAAGGTAATTCAGAAGTTGCTTTAAAATTTGCAGGTGAAGCATAGATTCTGGGGCAAGGTGAATTTCCAAATCCCTTTTAAAACCTCCACAAAGAACAGAAATTATAGTTTGTTAAAATATGTTTAACACAACTGTTCTGTTGTTTGAGTAGAGAAAAGCCATGTGCTTTGTTATGACGGGTTGTATGTATCCATGTCTCTGTTTTTGCTTTCTTATCTTTAATAAAATCAAACCAGACGGCATGAATCCTTCAAACAAATTATAATTTATTTCTTCATGTTCAAAGTATGAGGATTCCTTGGTTTCCCTTTTACCAATGAATTCAATGATTTTAATTAAGAAAAGGAATGATTTAAACATAAGACATAATTAAATAGATGTCTGCTATAGTTACTACATTGGTATGCTCCCTTTCACTGATTTGAGCATATATTTCCTCCACAGAAGTCAGTGCTACCCATACAATCTGATTTCTACACCTCTTCCTACATTCTGTGAGTGTCTGAAGAATCTGGGCCTATATCCCCTTTCTGACCTCATGCTGATGTAATTCTGCTGATTTTCAATGGAATTACATTAGTGTTAAATCCAGCTTTATTTGGGTTGTTCGCTGGGTTCCATGTAGAACAGATAATTTAAAAGGTCATGCATTCTTGTATGAAAACAGAGAGTGCTTTGGGGGAAAAAAGGAAAATTTCTTTTTTCTTCCACATTTTATCAGTCTAACACCTACTTTTTAGATTTCACAACAATATAAATAAATGTTACTGCTCTTGAGAACAGCTACTAGACAAACTAAATTTCTTCTGTGAGTTTTTGAAGACCTCTGTTTTCCTATGCATTGCTTCCAGATAGGGGAGAGAACTGGAGATAGTAGTAGAAGAGAGAGCATTCCAAAATGCTCATCCCAGACCTGCATTTCCCTTCTGTGGAGCAAAAAGTAAATTTTTATGAGCTTCAGTGGCACCCAGTGGACTGTGCATCCTTTTCTAATCACTGTGGATGAAGGAAAGTGTATCTTTGGTGCAGGTTATGGTATTAATGAGCTTGTACACTTACATGGGAGAAACTTGTACCACTGCACCCACCTTATTGTTACTACCACCATTTCTGGGGTTGTAATGGTTATTTGAAGTTGTAGCTTGTCACTCATTTTTCTTTGAAGGAGCCATACCATGCCAAATGTGTTACACATCAGAGGAGCTGTATTTTTGGAGGACATTTTGCTAGTGTGTTTGTACCTGCTGCCTAGAAGGTACAGGACCTTTGCTGTTTCTCAGCCACAGGAGACAGGTTTTTGGGCCTGAAGCCTTGTGACAAAATCTGAAAACACCCTTTGATATTCCTGCTAAGAACTAATGCTGTATCTCTAGTACTATGTTAAAACTGTGCCTGTTTGTTAGTTCTTCCAAGATTGGGAGTGGGCAGAGCAGACTGATGTGTTTTCTAATGTCTCATTGCCAAAAGCATGTCAAGTAACAGAAACCTTCTTTCCCCTACCTGGGTTGCTGCTATTGACAGTTTAACTGCTCTTATAAGCCAACTTGAGTTTTTGCTTAATTTTCTTCTTCCTTGTCCTAGTTTTGGGGCAAATTTGAGAGAATTCACTGATTTGGTGTAGGAAAAAAAAAATAAACAAAAGAGAAAACAAACAATAAACTCAAGCTAAAAAGAAGAATGTCCCCAAAGCAATGAATAATTTCTGCATCACCTCAGTGCCAAGGATTAAATGCAAGATACAAGACAATGTCACTGGAACCTGGGGACTCAAGGAATTGCATTAGAGACATACAAAAACAGTTGAGTTGTGTGCACTGAAGTGACCAGAATGAGGACAAACAGTGTCAAGGTAGCTAAAAGATAATTTACTGAGTAAATTTTGTTTGGTTGTAGGTGGGTGCAGTTAGCTGAGATATATACTAAAGATGTCAGCGGAGCACATACAGGGCCTTTCCTACTTGTGTTCACAGATTGTTTATATGATTACAGGACTGCTGATCTCCAGTGCTGAGAGAGGACCAGCAAGAAACTAACAGATTTACCTTTTCATCAGGAAACAAACCTAAATGAGGAAAGCTAAAGCTGGACAGACTTTGAGTGAATTATTTCATGGTCTGCCTCCACGTATGACTCCTCTCAGGAGCACAGCAACCCCCTACAAGCATGGATGGGTGTCCACAGGAAGGACATTTGCCGGACCTAAATCTCAGATCTGTGGGGCATCTCCAACTGCCCAGCTTTTAAAAGATGAGGCAAAGATTCAGAGGAGAGCCTCTGGCTGACCAGAGGCTCATCTGAAGCTCTTTGCCCTTGACAGTGGCATGACTGGATCAAGGAAGGGCTCAAGGGAGCAGTGGGAATAGCCTGGTAGGTCTGTTGGTGTCTGATGCAGGTCTCACAGAGAGCATCTGCCTCATGGTTTTGCTGCTCAGTGAATGATTGCTTCCTGTTGTACATGGGTTTGGACTCTTTGTGATCAAAGGCTGGAAGGGATCTCTCAAGGTCACCCAGTGCAATCTCCTGCTCTGATGTCCCAGAAACCTGATCAGAGAGTTTAAGCCCTCTTTTTTTAAGTACAAGTAGACAATTTGGTGCTCTACAGACAAATTTGAAGTTCACAGAATTAGCTAGTTTAAAGGAATTTCCATTCCACCTTTTGTCAGGATAGCTGAGAAATCATGATATAGATATAGATATAAAATCTACTGTATATAATACATATTATATTACATTATACAATTAATATTAATATTATCTTTTTATTTGTATATTTAAAACATTGTTAGAGTACCCTGTACTTCGGGCACTTTTGTTCATGGTGCCTTCTAGAAAGAAATTTCACTGTAAAAGTTCTTTGCTGTTCAATATAAAATTAACTTAATGTGGAGCTGCTCTGGCACTCACTACATGATTTAGAGCTTTTAGAAGCTCATGTTATCATTGTACATTGAATTAATTGTGGTCTGCTCCAGCTAGACTCCATAACATAGATGACTTCTTTGCATTACTTCAGCTGTTCTTCCAAAATATTTAGATGGAAAACTAACAATCATTTTTCTATACAAATGCCTCAGTCAAGGAGATGATGATGAAGCTTCTTCAGTTGAGACAGCAAGGAATTTCCCTGGCATATGTACATAATTTGGATTTTACTCTTGGATGGGTTTTTTGCTTCTGCTGAACTTGAAAGTTCATTAGAGCGAGGATTGTCTCTTTCAAGTATATTAGCACAGTGAAGCCATGCTTTATGAATGCAGAAAAATGTCCTGTCTTGCATGACATGTCTCAGTGTGCTGGGTCCATCTGATTGCCAGGTGATTGCTTGCTGGATTGGTAACTGGACCATGGCAACATGACAAAACATGAGGTTTGTATGGTTGAGCTCTGTGAGGATTATTTGTTGCTGTAAATTTCATCTTGAGTATCTCTGGGCTTCTCAGAAAGGTTTAGGTAGCAATGTAGACATCAATCAGTGCCCACTCTGCCTCTTTGGGATCTGCCACGAAGTTCCTAACAATCACTGTGTTTTCTTTTTTAAAGAAAAGCTGTGTCCTGTAGTTCCTAACACTTGGCTGTCCTTAATCATTAATATTAAAGAATGTGCCACAACTACTTCTTCTTAATTTTTTTTTTCCCTTGGGTTGCACTTTCTCTCTCGATTAAACATGATGTTTTCTGCTTATGTTCATTTTCTGACCTCTCCTAGCTTCTGATCATATCCCTGCTGAGTCTATGCCTCTATTATCATACTGTCTGTAATGCTGTGGACACCTGCTAAGACTGAAAAAAGCACCATTTTTCAGCTGAAACAATTCCCTAGCAGACTGTGATTCCAAGAGTTAAGCCGTGGAATTTGAATTTTTCCCACTGGGTGTTTAAAGTGCTCAGCACAAGTAACTTGCTGTCTAAGCTAACCTGTCAATACTGAGGCATGTCAGCTGACATTTGAGCAGCTTTATCTCCAACTGGTTTGTTAGGTTCAAAATAATGCTGACTTTTCTTCAGAACTGTAGGATCCAGGCACACCCAGATTTGATCCTATTCTTTATAGAATCATAGCAATGGTTTGGTTTGAAAGGGACCATGGAATCTACCTGGTTCCAACTCCCTGGCCATGGGCAGGGACACTTTCCACCAAACCCAGTGTTAACTTCCAGTGAGAGACAACCCAGAACCACATTTTAGAGGCTGAATTGACATTTCTTGAAAATTGGACATTATCTGATCTAGGTATGGTTAAAATAGTGATGTAGGTTAGGCAGAAGGATTAAAAAGCTTCTCAGGATTCTGCCCAGCCCTATTTTCTCTTCTATCCATGGGAAGGGTTAGCCCCTGTGGCATTCCTGCCCCTTGGAGCTGGGCGCCTTCGGATTACTCCCCAACTGGGGGACACCCGTTTATCTCAGTTCTCTGTCAGGAAGAAGACTCCAGATGCTCGTTATGCTCTTGATCTTCTTGTTTATTAATACATTGTCAGAAAAACTGGCGTCCTCCTTACCAAGCTCAATGCTCAGGCAAACCCACCACCGAAAATGGCTACAGATTGAGCAGTTCCAATATCTTTATAATCACTTTTACACAACTAACAATAGAAATGTATTTTATTTCCTTTTCTTCACCAATTACTATTTCTTGTCCACCTGCATAACTAAAACTGCAACAAACCTCTAACCAATCACCTTTGTGCTACCAACACCGCAGGACATGGTGTTCCTGAAGAGCAAGAAACATTAGGGGCAACACCCTATTTCCTCTATCTTGACTCCATGTTAACTTCCTAAACCCTAAGTTTCTCACTCTAGTGACATACTACACTAATCTGTATTATCTATCTTATTCTTTTTTGTGGATTCTAGCTTGTCTAGAGATTTTATAAGCTTTCTTCATGGNAGGACAGGGTGTTCCTGAAGAGCAAGAAACATTAGGGGCAACACCCTATTTCCTCTATCTTGACTCCATGTTAACTTCCTAAACCCTAAGTTTCTCACTCTAGTGACATACTACACTAATCTGTATTATCTATCTTATTCTTTTTTGTGGATTCTAGCTTGTCTAGAGATTTTATAAGCTTTCTTCATGGGTGAGGGTCAATGTTAGTATTTTCCTGGAGGTCAGGATCCCCAGAGCAATCAGAGGGATACCTCTCTGTTTCTGGATTCCTACAAGCCCCCTTTCATATTATTTGAATTTTTTTTTTCTTCCGTGCCCATTTATCAAAAGACTTTTATCTGTTTCTATATAAAATGTGTTTCCCCCTTTCATTTATGCTCATTTGATCTTTGACTGTGGTACTCACATTCTTGCAGTTTCATATGTGACTGTTTACACTCAGCTGTCCCAAAATCAGTTCTCTCTCAGAAATTACTCCTATAAAGAACTCAGCCCATCTTCATGGTTTGTTTTTTCTCCCCTGATCAATTATTAGTCATTTTCCATTTCCACTTTTCACTTTGACAAGTCATTTAGCTGAACTACACAGGATAAAATATTCTAAGGATTTGTGCATAACACTTTGATATGGAAGTGTCATGGGTTGCAATGCAGGATGTGGCCAAGGCTGTGTATTCTATCCCCCTCAGTTGAACCCAGGTGGGGCAGGGTTCTTTATTTGCTCCAAGACCCATCTTTGTCTTCTGTTCATGGGCCATTATGGCTGAGATTGTAACCCAGGATGTGACCAGGGGTGTGCATTCCGTCACCATCTGTTGAGCCCAGGACGGGCAGTGTTCTCATCTCTTCCAGCACCCACCCTGCTCCAGGAAGATATCATTCTGTTAATGGGCTATTGAGTGACTGATAAAATTACATCATCCCATTGTGAAACACTCCACCCAGGGGGAGGAGCCAGGCATTTCCAACTGAATAAAAACGGGGATCAGAACACCAAGAGCACCTTTCTTTTCCACTGGATCCCCAGAGGAAGAGCAGGCCTTTGTACACCACCACTGCACCTTTGGAGGAGGACCACACCCTTTTAGAGGATCACTGCTTCAACAGAATCCCATCTGTCACTCCAGGGGAACTGCAGACAACATTTCATCAGACTGCTACCAACACCCTGACTGACAGGGTGTATCAAATATTGATATTTGTTGTGTACCATTGTATTTAATTTTAGTATTCCTATTAAGTTGGAGTTGGTTTGGGTTTTTTTTCTCTTGCTAGTAAGAAACTGTTATTCCTATCCTCATATCTTTGTATCTGAGCCTCTGAATTTCAAAATTATAATGTGTTTGTTTTCCATTCCAAGGGAGGCTCCTGCCTTCCTTAGCAGACACCTTTGTCTTTTAAAATCGAGACAGGCCGGCACAGCTGTAACTGCAATACTTGCTCAAGCAAAAGAATTCTGATATGAAATTTCAGTATTTCTTTCACCAGGTTATCTAAATCAGATGAGGAGGAGTGAATTTAGAAATGTGCCTGCAGCTCAATGGCAAGTTCATCTCCAGTATAGAAAAAGATGACCTATTTATTCATGCTTTATATGTCAAACTGTCTATATTGTGTCAAAAAAACCAAACCAAAACAAACAAAAACAAAGAACCCCTACTGCATTAGTTTACATTTAAGTCTAGAGATCAAAATATTAGGCTTTCCAGGCTCTACATATTCCGTCCAGTGTTCCAGCCCCTGAAGGAGCTCTGAATGTGGTAAAATTAGACTTTCTAAAGCAGAACAGAAGACTTCTACAATTTAATTTCCTATGAAGTACTGTGATACATTATTGGTATTGGTGCTGCATAATGATTTCATTGTATTTAGATTTCAAAAGACTGACTTATTTCCCAGAAGTTTGAAGTATCTAGATTATCACATGCAACTGCAAGGCCAGCTCTCCTTTCCTTCACCCCTAACTCAAACCTAAAGCCTCTAGGTTTTCTGTTTCAGCACAATTTTGTTCGGTATTTTTTGTTTATAATATATTTGCTTTCATTATCCTAATACCCTTGGGCAAATAATTTTAGAGCAGAAAATGAGATGTAGCAATTGCACTAAATAGAGAAAAATTGCCCATGAAATGGCAAAATATGGAATAAAGCCATAACTATAAAGCATTGTAGTATCTTTGTCTGAAAGCTGGGAAACATTGGACTTAAAAGCAGTGCTCCTTTCCTAATGTCACTTTATTCTTACTTGGTATTTTTCCTTGAAAAAGAGAGAGAGAGAGAGACCCATAGACAAAAACAATTAGCTACAGACCTGTAAGTAGTAAGTAATTAGGTTAAGTTTTACTCTTTATATGTACTATAGAGTCTCACAGAGGAATTAAACCATGAAACTGAACTGCATGTCTATAGTGAGCTCCTTTCTGAAGATGATCTATTTTTTTCTTTTTTTTTTCCTTTTTTTTTTTTTTTTTAATATTGTTATCACTAAAAATTTCCATATTTCTTATCTATACAGAATTCTTGAAAGGATGTTTGTAGACATCCTCTGGGATAGGGGATGTGTCAGATTGACATTAAATACCCTATTGCAAAAGCTCAGTGGTTAAAATATATTGAAGCAGGTGGCAGAGCTCTTACTTCTCCAAAGAGAAAACATGGTATTTTTCTTTCTGCTTTGAAAGGAGCAGAGACGTTCCTTTTCTCCCCACTGATGCTCTTGCTCATGCTGAAGCCCTATTCAATTCCTCCACCCCTCGGAAGCCTGAATTGTGTCATTTCTTATTGGATATTATCATCACTAATTTGAGATCATAATTGAGCAATGTGCTTTCAGGGCTGACACAAAACATTTGGAGCCCATATGGGAGAGCTTGCCTTGCCTCACGGTACTCTATAAAAACCAACATGAGCTTCCTTAAGCAGAACAACTGAAGCCTGGGGATGTAACACAACATTTCCATCCTTCAGAGGTAGTCAACTCTCCATAAAGACACTGCCCACTTCTCATCTGTGCTACCTGCTCTATGCTGAGCTCGTGGATCATCTCTGTCTGTGTTAACTGTTACTGGCCCCCAAATGTGTATTTGCTAAAAATAACAGTGGACTGGAGAAAACTGAGTGTTCTACATACACACTTGTACTCTAGATCTCTTGTTTCTATAGCTAGCATTACTAGGTATTTTTGATCACAAACAGGAGGTTCTGGTAAAATAAAGAGTACTTATCACTTTGAGTTGCTTTGGTTTTCTTCTGGGATAAACGTTTGTTGGCTTTTTTTTCTTTGACAGCTATATTTTTTTAAAGTGCAATAATAATAAAAAGGGATATAAACAATTTTTCCAGCCTTTATAAAGATAGAGAACTGTATTTCAGTTACCATACCTTTGGGGTAAACATTCAGATGAAATTTAAACATGCAATTTTACATTAAGTTTTTTCTTTACATAGTCAATTATATGTTCCCTTCTAAACAAAATTTTGACTTCGCCTCCACAATTAGTTTGGTCTTCCACAGTGTTAGTCAATAGAACAAAAAATGAGCAAGGTATCTGCATATTTTTAATGTGAGATAAAGCAAGCTGCTGAAAAACCCCAGTGGTCTTAGTGCTACATCCTAGATTAGTTTTGGTTCTTTTATCAGCTGCCTTTACAAATTAAATGGAAAACTCTGCCATCCTGACACCCCAGCATTTCTGCATTCACTTTGCGAAGGTGTAGATAACAGTGGGTGCTCAGCAAATGAGAATAGTTGTTGCATGGTTTCTTCATGTACATGTGTTTTATCAAAGTATCAGGCAGGGTGGACACATTAAAATAAAACACAATGCATGTTTAGATTAAATTTGCCTCTGTCATGAGTCCCAGTCTTGCTATTATCACGTCCCAGAAGGATGCTGCTTTATCAATCTCTCATTAAACGTGAGCAGTTTTTTTGAGTCTCCCCTTTAGTGCCTACATTTAAATTTTACAATTTCCCCTTGCACTGCAGACAGCTTGAGGGCTACATATTTGTACATGGTGGCATTTCCTCACTGAGCAGCCTGATCTGCTGGCCCACAGAGTGTCACTTGATTTGTGGCTGCACATTAGCTCCAACCTCACTCATTCTCTCAATTTGGAGAGAATGATAATTTCATGCAACTTTATGGTTTTTCACCAGGGATGTATTTGCTCCAACAAACTGTGGGTATAATGACAGCCAACCCCTCCATGTTGCAGTAGGCCTCTCCCTGGATGAATCCCATTCTCTGGATTGGCAATTTTCTTCCCTTGGCAGAAAGTACTGGCATACAGGATTTACTGTCACACTGATAATTCAGTAAAGAATGAAATTAAATCTTCTGACAGTCTCCTGTAGAAATTTCATTAACTGTAGGCCCAATTATTGAACTTCATTGCAACTACAGCTCAGGGATGTTGTTTAGCTGCCTTATGGAAAACATGCTCTCCACTTCCTTCACTGGTAGGATGGTCTGTTCTCAACAGGTTTTCCTGTGCTTCCCATCTCTTGGCAGAGGATATTTATTTTTCCCAGGACTTTGAACTCCTAAGTGTTTTTGAAGAGATAGCAAGAATTGGGTATTTATCCTCCACCTGTATTGTAGAATGACACAGTTCATAATCATGGTGCACTGAAATATGTGCAGGAAATTCAGATATATCTATGTAATAGAAAGTCAGGTTTTGTAAAACCATGACTAGCTTGTTACCAGTGAAACAGGTTCGGAAGCTTTAGATCCACCAAAAGGAAAAGTCCAACTGCAAAAAAAAATCACTTGAAAACTCAACCAATAAAGGGGAAAAGGGAAAAGAAAGAGAAAAGAAGAATTAATTCCACAGCGTTGCCAGAATGGTTATGGCTGGTGGGGAGAAAACTATGAAACAATAAGGAAATCGGTAGGTTTGTAAGGCAGAAGTAGAGTCAAAGGATGGATATTTGTCATGGCCTGAAGAGGCAAGGTATTGTCAATGGTGGTCTGGGAGAGACTACACTGTATGTGAATATTCAGGAAATGTTTGGAGACACATTTTAAGAATTGGAGAGAAGAGAGCAATCAGTGTGGGCAATCTGGATAAAATCCACATGGAGACTGGTTTAAAACATGAAAATTGCCAAGAATAAGGATATAGGATCTGCAATCTACTGCAGTGGAGAAAGCAGACTTACCTCTCAGAGGGGACTGCATAGGGTAGGGTGTGTTTTTAAGAAGCTGAGAAGAAGGAGGTGAGAGCAAACAATGTAATAACCCTTTATTATACCACCAATTACTGCATGGGAAGAGTCAGGGAAACAGTAAATGAGATCCTCACTAGCCTAGGGTGTAAGAGGAATAATAGCTGTATCAGGAAAAGAACCAGCTTTGCTGAGGAGTGAAAATATATAAAGGAAAATAAAAACTTAGGGAAGCTCTTTGGAGGAAAAAAAACCCCAAAATTAATAATTTTAAAAGTGTATGGTTTCTCCTTTCAAATGCACTGGCAAAAAGCAGAAGTGATTTAAACCTATATTTGGATCTACAGATGAATGTCTTTGCAGCAGCTCATTGTGGATCTTCAGCCTGGTGCCTCTTTGATCAGACTGGTTGGGGTGAACTGTGTTTTTCCCCCTGCAGGCACTGTTTTCAAAGAGTAGAAAGGTCCAAGAAGCTAGAGTGGAGCAGAGGCAAGCTGTCCTGTGTTATAGGGCAACACTTCAGGTATCCCATGAAATGAGATATCTGACCATTCCCTGCTGCAGGATCTCACCAAGGTGAAGCTCAGCCTGGCCTCATATTTTCATCTCTTCCAGCAGAGGAGATGGTGATGAGGTGTGGGAGTTGGCAAGTCAGCTGGATGTTTTTCAAGGGGAAAGATCTTCAGCTCCCTTCTGACTTCCAGGCTGAAAAGATGCCTAGGAAGAATCTAAATGCTTAAAATGAGCAAGTGGTTTTGCTGTGCAAGACACGAGCATGGCCTAAAGAATGTTCATGGGGGTCCAGAGGCACAAAGCCTAGCCTCGCTAAAGATTCCTGCTGAGAATATTCCTGAGCTGATTCAGCTGCAAATGCCAACACACTAATTCCACCTTTAGAGACAAAAACAGCCCAACATGACTGTGATCATATCAGTCCCTTGAATTGTGGGACTTGAAAACCTTCTTCAGCCATGTGGTTGAGGGGGTCAAGGATGTTCCAGGCTGCTTTTGATACCTTTCTCTTCTACAACCTCCTCCAGGTGCAAGGTCATCGAAGAATAAGGAAAGTATTTTATGCATTTTCCAGTCACTGCTCATGACTACACCCTGAAGCCAGTGAATTGTGCTGGACTTGTTTCAGTGCCAGGGCTCCTTTTTGGACCTGGATTGAGAAGGTGCTTTGAGACTGAGACTACCACCCTCTGCCAATCCAGAAA
>VWZN01007665.1:292468-305526 GCA_013396955.1 Regulus satrapa
TAAAAAAAAAAAAATTGTGAAGGAAAGGATAATCAAGGGTGTGTTTTATTGCTTCACTACCTTTTAGAAAACCAGCTGGTGAATGAAACAAATGAGATTATGAGAAAAGAGCTGGTTCCAAACTGATTGTTTTATTTCTCTTCTCCAAACAACCTGCAAGCTGCTAGCTCTGGTTTCTGCTCTTCCCAGAACTGAGATCAGCAGGCTGAGGATCATGTGAAGAGCAGAGATTATGCAGGAATAAGCTGTTCTCTCACCCCTTCCACCCCTGCTCTTTTCTGTGTTCCCTGTCAAAAAATGAGGTTCCTTCTCTTTGTGTTTAAAGGGAAGAATCTTTCTGTCTGATTAAAACTAAATAGAAACTGGAGGACTAGATGGTGTCTGTGGCTCATACCCATATGTCCTATAAACCTCTGGCAAGCATGTGAAGAGTTCTCCAAACTGACAGTGCACACAATGTCCAAATCTAATTTGAACTGCATGGTGCAGCTTCAGCTTTCAATCACACAGCACTTCCTCTAAGACACTGTCTGCAGCTACATTTCCAAATTGGGACATTTTTGAAATTGCTCATCACGCAGCTCCCTCAATAGACCAACATATGTTTCAGCAGAATCAACAGGCTGACAAACTCCAGGCCACTGAGAATTTTATGTATCAGGGAGCGTGTGTCACACATGAATCAAAGTGCATGTCATGCTTCAGGACTCGGTGTGTGTACATCTAGAAACATTCTCCAGCAATGGTTATTAATTATTGAGATGCTGTAAACAAGTCACCCTTCCTCACACATCTTGTTTCAGCTCTGTGAAGCAACAGAGGGCTCATGCCAAAATGACATAGCCAACCTGGAAAAGGCTCACCCCACCTGCTTCACTCTGAGCGCTGTGAATGATCTTATTGTGCTTGGTGGCACATGCCTGTTGAAATTAAGGACTGTTGTCAGTTTTTTGTGGGATTGACATGTGAAACACTTGGAGAAGCCAGGGTGGGGGTGGGAGGGTAAAGGATACCAGTCATCTGCATGGTACAAAGGAGAGGAGTTCCAAAGGTCTGGGGAACAGTTCCCATTTCCATCTGAGGTTTGGCCCTGTGGCCTTTGCTCTGTGTCTCAGCAATGAGGACATTACTCGTGACTGACCTCTGGGAAATGCTCCGAGACAAAGGCTGATGAGCACCATTAATAAATAAAATCTTAAAAAAAAAAAAAAGGCTATAAGTAATAAATAAAAAAGTTTCCTTCTGCTAACTAATACATGCTGTCCTCTATCTTTTACCACATCAGAAATGCACAGTTTCATCATTCATAACACAAAAAACATTAAGGTAAAAATTTGTTTTTCACATGGAAAAAATGTTACGCTGTAAACAGGGATTTAGGAAAAGAGGGACCTGTGAACTGAGGAGTTTTTCTGAGGTGGAAACCCATTTTGCTTTATCACTGCTTGCAACAAAACTATCTTTTACAAAGGAAGATGATTTTCTTCTTGAAAAGCTTTATTTTTGCCTTCAGTTGGGGGTAAATTTTAACAACAAAAAATTGTGGTTTTGTTTGTTTTTCTGTTGAGAATGTTTCCTGGAACAAGTGGAAAGTAGTGGGCATAGTGAGTTTTCATTTCACTTTCTTCTGGAGGGACATATTTGAAATATTTACTGATGTCTGTCACAGATGGGCCATCAGAGATTGTACATGGAGAGCAACTCCTCTGCCAGACAGACCTTCTGTCTGAAAAGAGCTGAATTCCTTCATTTCCCACACAGTTAAAAAAAATTAAAAGTTTGTTGTTCTTGTTTTTAATAAAGGGGATCTATTGGAAGAGTGAATTAACAGCTGTATTTGGAGTTTTGATGTTATAATTTCATTTCTTCTCTTTTGATGGATGCTCCTTCTGTCATTTTAAACCATAGCAATTTTAAACAATTTTAAATAATGCACAGACACCTGAGCTGTGCATTGCAGATCTCAGAAGGTGGAAACTAGGAATCTCAAGTTTTGGTTTGGATTCTGTGGTGTCTTAACAAACTCCAACTGCATTGGGAAGTCAATTCTTTTTAAGGGCTAATTCTTTCTTAGGGTGTCTAAGTAAGCACACTAGTTTCCATACATCTCTTGGGGCACATGTGGGGAGAAAAAACTTTACTGAGACGCTTGAGGACTGCATTCCTTCAGTTGTGCTGCTGTTTTGCCATGCTACTTAGGAAACAGAGCCTAAGCTTCCCAACCTAAAAAAAAGGTTTATCTCAATTTCCTACCATAAACAGTTTAAAGAGATACCATGGAAAAGCTATGGAGTAGTTATTTTATGTATATATCACATATAAACAAACAAAGAAAGAAATTAGTGACACCTCCCAAAGTCTTGCTTAATCTAATTACATGTACAGACCAACATGCCAAGTTGGATAGCTCTAAAACTTTCCCTCCTCTGACTTTTGTTTCCAGAAATTGTCCTTCTGTTACTTGTCTCACTCTACCACGTCAAGGAGGAGACAGAAAATTCCAGGAGGAAGGGCTCATCACGAGGATGAGCTCATCTTCCCAAGGTGTTTATTCAACATTTCTTTTTGGTTAGGAAAAGTTCCAAGCTGTGCTTAAGAAGGCCAACTCCCTTTCCTTGGGTAGCCTTCTCAAATGTTTGGTTTTTGTTACTGGCATGTTACTTCAGGTCAGCTGCAGCAATCTAGAGCAGGTCCTGCTGCTGGTGTGCTAGAGATGAAGATGAGGAAATGTTTTCCAATGCTGGAAAACAGAATGTCCACAGAACGAAAGGCTGTTTTCCATGTTCTGAGCAGAGGAAGAGGAGAATATCTTGAACTGTGCAGGGACTTGGAGTCCTTGGATTTTGGTCTGAGGAACATGGCTGGGGTTTGGCTTCCCCAGTGCCCCAGCTGGCGCAGCATTGTAGTCATGCACAGGGGAATATGTACCCAGCAAAGTAGTCCTTCACATAATGGATATAAATATGATTCTTGGAATTTACCAAACAATAGGCAAGAGCAGTATTCCCAACAGGCTGGAGGGGAGCAGTTAAGTATGAAGGAAACACCTGCAGAAGTGGGTATCCATTGTTTCCTTTTGATGTTTATCACTGTGCCTAAATCTGGAAAGAATAGGCTTTTGGCCTTCAAAAACAATTTCCTTCCTAGCCTTTATTGCCTGAAGGAATCTGTCCTTCTTGAGCATTCCTGTTTTGGAGACAGGGAAAATTATCTCTCTGCCTAGGTGAAATTAAATCTCTGACTCCTCTCTGGACTGAGCAGGTAACTTTTATGGATCAGGTCATTCAAAATGAAGGGCTGTGGTGAGTGACACTGGTGAGATGCCTCTCACGGTGGTATGCAGGAACCCAGAAGCAGAGAAGTATCCCTCTGACTGCTCTGGAGAATCCTGACCTCCAGGAAAACACTGACTTTGACCCTCACCCATGAAGAAAGCTTCCAAAATCTCTAGATAAACCAAAATCCACAAAGGAGTAAGATAGATAATACAGATTAGTGTAGGGTGTCACTAGGGTGAGAAACCTAGGTTTTAGGGAGTTAACATGGAGTCAAGATGGAGGGAACAGGGCGTTGTCCCAAAGTTCTTTTCTTCCTCTTCATGTACTCCATGTCCTGCAGTGCTGGTAGCACAAAGGTGATTGGGTGAGATCTGCCACAGCTTTTAGTTATGTAAATGGACAAGAAATGATAATTGGTAAAGAATGAAAAATAAGATACGTTTCTAGTGTTAATTGGACAAAAGAAAATATAAAGACCTTGAAACTGTGTGTTCAGGGCCATTTTGATGGTGGGTTTTCCTAGGCACTAAGTCCTGTGCAGACAGTGCCAGGTTTTGTAGATAAGATAATAATAAACCTGAAGATTGAAGAGTGAAAGCGTTCATCACATATTTTCCTGACACAGAACTGAGATAGTGAGGTCTCCCTCAGCTGGGGAACCTCCAAAGGGTGCCCAGCATCCAGAGGCAGAAACTCCCACAGTGGCCACATGCTAATTCTCCAGGACAGTGGGGCAGCAGCAGCACCAGCAGGAAGGTGTGGAGGTGGATGAAGATTGGGACCAGACTGAGGCTGCCATGTGAAGGTTTCCAGGCCAGGGGCTTGACAGGCACAGTCCCATCCTCCAGCATTTTTTAGCACTCTGACAGATGAAAACGACCAGGAAACAAAGGGACAGGCCAATCCTCATGCATTTTTGATCAGCAGAAGGGCCTGACCCCCGCATGGTGCGAGGTCATGGGCAGGCCCTCCCTTTGCCTTGTCACCTCTGGAGACAGAAAGCATGTCTCCAAAGCCAGCCACCTCTACAAGGCCCTAAATGCTCACACAGCTGCAGGAATCCATCGCTGCCCACTCTCCCTTCTGCTCAGTCCCACTGCTGCTCTGACTGCCTGAGATTTGTCTTCTCTTTATAGCACCTTTTATTATTCTTTTGACAGGCCTTGAATAGTGACGATGAGGAGGCAGGGGCAGCCGTCCAGTGCTCCCAGTGGTGCTGTTCAGCTGCACGGTTGTTTTTTCTCAAGCTGCCAGCTGGTCCTGACACTCTGCTTGTTTTCTCCCCCCTCAGGAGGCATTCTTTTGGTGGAAGCTACCTAGCTGACATTTAAATGGAGCAGGGAGAGCTACTGAGCTGCCTTCTCCTCCTACCCAGGAGCTGTGCTTTCTCTTTGACCGTGTCCCACCACTCCTCACCTGGTTCCTCTGGATACACAGCAACCCAGACACTTTTCGCTTCTCTCCCACTCCCTTCCTTATCCAAAATCTTTATTTTTTCCACTCCTATGCTTATCTTTCCTCAGCCTTTAAAAACTCTGGAAGGTAAGCCATGATTCTCTTCTCCTTTATGCTGATAGAAACAGGAGCAAGGCAGGAAATGGATGTAAACAGGACAGGATATCTCAGCAAGGCTCTGCACATGGCTGGAATTCTCTCCCTTCTGCATCTTCAGCCCCTGATGGTTTATTTAGGCTTCCCCAAACCACAGAAGATGACAACCATATGCACAGTGCATGGTTGACCAGATTTCAGCTCACCCTGCCTAAACTGGAAATCAGTCATTGCAGTCATTTGCAGTCATCCCATGGTCATTTGTGCCCTCCACTGGACTATTATCTTAGGCAAGGTGCTGTGTACATACTTTCTTGAGGTCTCAAAAGCTTCATAAATTTGGGTAGTGCAAGCCTGTGGCTGTTTGCAGTGATCTTTGCGGATATGGTCGAAGTGATGTCTTTTTCCAAACAAGGATCACAGAAGAACATGGGTTTGGCAGCCATACACCTCCCACTGACCACCACAGTGCACACTTGCCACCCAGACTTCAAAATTCCTCCCATGCGGTTGTTTAACATGGTGGAAACCTCAAAGTTGTTGAGATAGGCAAGAGGGCACCAATTACACTCACAGATCAAGAAGGGCTGTCTGAGAAGAAGGGATGTGGCTGGGAGGCAGGGCCAGAGGATCATGGCTGGTGCATGTCAGGTGTGTGATGAAGACCATGTTCCTGCTGTGCCTTTTCCACCTGGCCTCTCTGCTGGTCCCCCACATCACCACTGCCCAGCTGCTGTCAGTGGTGGGTTTATCGATTAACTCAAACCAGAAGAAAGAGATAAGGTCTTAATATCTTTCAAGATCTTTAATCTTGCAGTGAATATGTACGGTAGTGAATTAATGTGACCCATTGTATATTGGATATATTTGGTATTATGTATTGGAATGTATTTTACGTATCATGTCCTTTTTTGGTTTTGTTTTTTTTTTTTTNAGCATAAATCCATGTGAGACAGCACGAGACTATCATCCCATTCGAACGGTAACAACCCCCTGAAAACTAAATCCATCTCCCTGCTGCTGTGGCAAATCAGCCTGAGAAGTCTCCAAGGCTCCCTCTCTTCAACAGGATATCAAGGAGGTATTCATGCAGCTGCATTTGAGTTTGCAGTGCACAGCATGGCAATCAGGAAAATACATGAAACTGCCACACCTGGAAGAACAGGTTAGTCAACAACACAAATCTGTAAGTATTTTTGATTGGTCCTAAATTATATTCAGCTTTTAGCCAGCATTTGTCATGTCTGCTCATGGAGTTAATACTAGTGTGTCTCTGTGGCATTTGTACATGTTACACAGCCAGCAGAGTAGGGATCCTTGAAAATGTCAATCTCTGGTGTTTTTAAATACATATTTATTATTGCCTAAATCTCTTGGCCTATGTTGTGTCTTGCCAATGCATCCTTTTGATGTAATTTATATCTCATCATCACCAGCAGACCCCAACCATAGTTGATTCCCACTGAGTTCATCCCTGCATTCATCATGAGAGAATCCAGCACCAAAACCTTCATCTAGGGACAGAGATGAGAAAGCTGCTGAGATGTGCTTAGCTCTGCATTTAATGCTGGCCACAGAGCACTGACTTCCTCCTAAGCATTGAGGTGACAGAGCTTTCAATTCTAAGCATTTTTCTTGGACCTTTAACTTCTGTAAGTTTTGTCATGATGCAGCAGTTTTCTTGTTTCCTCTCAATCTCTCTGTCTTCTGAGAAGACTTTTAAGTCATTAATTGATGCAGCCACAGGAGCACTTCCCCAAAGAACAGCAGTGCTAGGACTAAAGCAGTGCAGAGCAATGAATTTGCAACTGGAGGGGAGCCTTCTGCATCTACCAGCGCCAAAATTAAAAACTTTTGGGATGCAATGTGGTCTTTCCACAGTCAAATCCAGAGAGCCTGATTCAGTTCTCATTATCCTTTGTACTTCAGAAGATGCACTGGAACACGTGCAGTGACTCAATTGAGGTCAACGTTTTACTGAGGGTAATACTTGTGAAGAAAGTAAGGGATGTGCAGATTACTACAAATTTTCTTGATGTAGAGAGAGACTGGAATATTGGTCAGGATTATGGTCTTCTGGTGCAAGTTGTGTAAAAGGCAACCCAACAATTCTCATTTCACCTCTTTCATCTGAAATTTACTACCTAACCTGGCTCATTCTCTTTCAGCACTCTCCAACAAGCACCTCATCTCCACTACAGTGTTTCAGCAGATAAAGTTACTCTCTTTCATTCCTACCACCCAGAAAAACTCCCAAATGGATATTGCCATGCTGACACTGAAAAGCTTTTTCTTTATCTACCCCCTCATGCTCTGAAGGCGTGAGGTAACATTCTAACAGGATAACTCTTTCTGTTGCTGTCTGTGCTCGGAAGTGACGGCAACACAGGGTCTGTAGACTCAAGAAATCCCCACTGCATCAAATCCCCATGGTGAGAGCTGGGCTAGAGCTCCAAACAGCCAGCTGGCCAAAGGCACAGAGAGTCCTGTGAGCAGCATTTCTAAATTACACATAGAACATCCATCAGAAACATTTGTTTGTCCTTATGGTGATGACTGGTTAAGGTTCTCTTTGTCACTGGTTCACCATTTTACCTACAGAACGCCTGAAGGTTCTAGAAGGACCAACTTACTTTTATCCTTCACATTTTTGCTCATCACAACAATACTTTGTATAAATATTAGAGCATTTTTGTATTTATTTTTTAATGCTTGCTAACCCATGTACCTTACTCCCCTTTTCCCACTCTTTTTGGAACAAAATATAAGCATTTTTATTCACTTAGTTTTTCATAACCAGTGTTTTTTGTTTTTTTTTTTTCACAACAGACATCAGTGATTTTGTAAAATCTCTTTATTAGTCTAGATTAATCCACCACTCAAGGTAGTTTTAAGCAAGCCTCAGCTGGCCTCCTAATGATTACAATAAAACAGCAGGCCTTGCAAACCTCATAAGAGTTGCAATTAAGGATTCCTGAGAGATACAAGCTGATATTCCTCAGTTGTCTTCTTGGGCATTTCCCCAGATTTATTGGGGTTTATAATTTTATACGCAAGCTGTGATTATGCTTTTAAAAAATAAAATAAATGAATTAAAATTCAAAATGCTGAAACTCCTGGAAATAAATAATAAAAATGAAGAGGGTTCTGGCTTGACTTACAGCAAGCACTAAGGTTTTCTTTCTGCCACTTAAGCAGCGCACAGTTTAGAAATCTGTGTATGAATCTTCCATGTCTTTGTCTTTGGCTTTACAATGAAATGATACTTGGCCAATTTCCAGGTCTCAGAGAGCTCAGCAGTTTTGTGTAGGATATGTCAAGTTAAGGGAAATTTGGTGGAAGCTGGAAGCTCGATAGGAAAGAAGACAACAGTTGTTTGAGCCCCTGTGAATTGTAAAGCACAGTGCAGATGTACACAACACCGCGACAAAGCATCACAACTTTGTCTCAGCCAGCTGACTGTATTTATGGAGTGCTTTGTAAAAGGGAATTGTTTACTGCACTCTAGCCAGGGGAACTGCACCGCAAAAAAAAGGCTGGGAGCCCCAGGGCATCTGCACTGGGCAGCAAGAGCTGTGCCCAGGGCCAGTTCCAGGCTCCAGCTATGGAAGGGGAGGCTCAGGTGCTGCAGGTGTGGCTGTAAATGCAGCCTGGGGCAAGCAGATCCATCACCCCACTTCCACTCAACTCCAATTTGATTCAGACTCAAGCTGCTTGCTGTCCAGCCTCATCAGCATGCTGGTACACCCCTTGTTTTGGGCTACATTCATGGGGAAATGGGCCTGGTGCCAGGGCAAGCATCTTTTCCTCATCATTTCTGAGTCCCTTTAAGACCATGGCAAGTGGTTTGCTGCTGGGTGACAGCAGAGGCAGAGTGATTACACATCCCTCAAAATGCTGAGGGAGGCTTCCAGAACAAGGTTTGCTCAGAAGAGCCATCCTACCTGCTGTATGAACATGCCTAGAGGCAACCAAGCACAGTTATTTTGGGATTTAGAACTGTTAGAATTCAACAGTGAAGCCACTTTTTTCTGTTTTAGTCACTTGTCATGGTGACTTTTGTAGGTTATGACAAAATAGGAACATATATTAATGGAAACAAAGAACTTTCCCTCTTTTTTTCAAATATAGGCTTTTTTTTTTCTCCTCAGGCAGCAATTTCTACCTGATTACAATATTCACCACTTTGTAAGTATTTCATGTAATAAAAAAAAAAACCTTTTTCAAAAGTTATTTTAACTGAGCTTTATAAGCTTTATTGCTCAATGAAGCTTAGTTTACAAGACATGTGACTGGGAGTCATTCTTCAAATCCCAATTAAAATACATATATAGTTTGGTATTTTTTAATTATCTCAGTGTAAAACAAAACTGAGCATTTATAAGTTTCAGATGGATTCTTGAGGGTTTATAACTTTGATCTAAAAATGCAATTGCACTCCTACCATTTTCTTAAGACAAGAATAGAAAAAAAAAATCAATGAAAACTGAGAAAAACATTGTGATTTTAAAACTGATTACGGCAGGTATGCAGTAAATTTTGTCCACACATTTTATAAGGATTTTTACTGGCATGGATCCTAGCCATGGCACCACATCAAAATCTATAATCAGTCCACAGGTGCTGATCCATTCCCCTATTCATACTTCACTCAGAAGACTACTGGTAGTCTGTGGCTTCCAGAGCTGGACTCTGTTGTTGTGCCCAATGGTGCAAATCCACAGGCAGTTCAATTAAAACCTACAGATGTTTTTTTTCTGCCAAAAAGGAAAAACACACAGAGCTGCCATCCCTGCTTTGCCTCAGATGCTGACCCTCAGTGGAATGGGCTCTGGTGGCACAGTGGGACAGAGGGAACCCCATGTGCTGCATCTCTTCCCCCTAAAAGACAGAAAACAGCCTTTGAAAGCTGAGCTTTACCCACTGAGTGCCTGAACTGAGGCTGGCAGATGTGATGGATCCAGAGTTGAGCATCAGATACATGTGAGGCACTGTCATGTTTGGGATGAAGCCAGAGCAGCCTGGGTGAGAGAGGGGAAAAATGGAGAGCTGCCTGTTGGACCAAGCACAGGCTCTCCCAGCAGACAGGCAATGAGCATCAGGAGGAAAGGCAGCTCATTCAAGAGTTTTAATAGCCAGCTCCCCGACTGGCTGTAATTTTAGCAGGCAGTTTAACTAGGCTGGACTGAGCTTTTTCCAACACAGCTCTGTTCAAAGAAAGCTGGAGAAATCCCTTTGCCTGCTCAAGGCCAGATGAGAAGCACATTTCTCAAGGAAGCTTTTACAGTGACAAAAATGAGACCCAGTACTACAATTACCACCGCAAGCACTGTGTGTATCCTTCTGTTGGTAGCATGCATTTTCCCCACCTCTCAGTCTCCTGTATCTGAATATGCTCTTACAGCATGCATGCAGCAGTTTTAACTTTAGTTCTGATCACATTCCTTTCAGGAGGGAATTATTTGGTAAATAAATACAATTTCAGTCAAGGCTGGACTATGGGGTATGCATATTTTCCCACTTTGCGAAGGTCATTTTATTGCACCATAATCCTCTTTTGCCTGGAGAGCAGATCTGTTTCCTCAAGGCCTGTTTGGAGTAAACCAGAATCTTCTGAGCACTGTTCAGAGTCTTGGCTTCAAATTAAATGTCTGAGAACAGCCCCCTGTGGGCCAGACTGTCCTCTCCTTACCCAGCTTCATTCTGGTGAGCTGGCACACCTGTTTAAGCCAACAAAGGGAACCTAGAAGTGAGATTATTCCTGCTTTGGTCTTTGCTGCAGAACCACAGCAAAGGTAGGAGGAAAAGGCATTTGGCAGAGATGTTTGTCTATGAATGGGACAAGAAGGTCCAGCTGGAAGTCTCAGCTCTTCTTGCAGTAGACAAAGGACATAAAACTCATGGCCAGCTCAATCTTCTGGTGGTCCCTCGCTTTGTGACTCACCTCACAAGCTCAGAAGTTTCTGATTCCTCTAGAGTGTGACTTGGTTTGTCAGTAGGCCCAAATCTGGTACCATAAGCCAACACCTAAATCACCGTCCCAAATCTCCTTGGCCAACATAAATTAAACACTTCCCCACTGCAAGTTGAATCATGCCAGGGTCTCAGCACACACTGATGAGAGCCAGAGAATCCAGGCTAAAGGTGACCAACTTATTTCTCTGTGCTATCCTGCTCCTCCTCCTTTTCTCACAACAGCCAAGTGTTAGCACATTACATCATCAAGCCTTTGAATTTCCCTGCTCTTGTCATGTTTAAACTCGATTGTCTAACACTCGCCTCTCGCGCCGTTGCCTCCAAGCTCTTGCAGTCAGCAAACCCACTGCTGACAGATGGTGGGGAAAAGTGGGTTGAGCTGGACAGCTTCCAAAAACTATGTCTAGCCACATGATATGTAAAACACAGGCTCTCATTTAAAATCTGGTCCGTTTTTGTTTCTGTTGATCTTTTAGAACTATTTTTATTTTGGGGAAGAGTTATTTTCTGTTGGGGATCTTTGTTTGTTTGTTTGGGCCAATGACAAGAGCGTACTTTCTGGCTTCTATGCCCTGCTTTTGGCAGTTTCTGAACTACCAGACAGGAAATTCTCCAAAGTATTGCAGCTGATAATTGGCCCCTTTTACTGGAGCAGAGATAAATTGGAATAGTTTTCTCAGGTCCTTCCCTTCATATGGAGAAACTCACAGTAATGCATATAAAAATCTTCACCCCAGAAATCCTCAGCCACTCATTGATGAAATCTCTGTCAGCCAATGGTCTGACCATTGTAAAGACAGCATCTGGAGTTGCAGCTTATTAGTTTTCTTTTTTTTTTTTTTTTTAATTTTCCCCTAATTATTTCACTCTCAACTCTGTAATACATCAAACAGTTCCCTCTGAAAAGGCAACATGACTCTGACCGAAGGATATGACTTTCCATCAGGCCGCAAAAATATTTATGAGATGATTTTGTATTTATTTGTTTATTTGTTCAAAAACATTTTGTCCTTACCCAAGTTAAAATTAAGACATGTATCATGAAATGTCACAGCTCATTTTAATGGACGACCTAAGGCTAGGAAGAAATGCAAGCATGGTAGAGTATTATATTTGCTACACTTTTATGTTTTTAAAAGATCATCTCAACCCTCAAGATGAACATATAAAATAACAAAAAAAGGCCTGAATACATTACTAATATGGTATCATGCTGGAAAAAAATCTTGAATGATCCCTTAGCATCCTTCTCAGCCAGCTTTATTTTCCACCTGGGACAGGATTTGAAAAGGACAACCCCACTTTCACTTGTTCCTGTGTATCTAATCAGGCATTTGGATGGCCTCAGTGGGAATGGGGACCACAGGTGAAAGCAAATATCAGAAATTTTGTACCCAAAATCGGAAATCTTGTTCCTACATGAAAGTAATGGGCAAGACATTGTGTTACATAAATTATGCCCCTTGTGGTGAAAATGGACATCTCCTGCAAGGATATTAATTAATTTTATTAGAAGATAACACCAATTTCAAGGCTCTTTCCAAAACAGCTGGAACATGATCCTGGGAACTTTTCTTCTCTATCCATGCACAGCAGAAAAATCCTAACTCCTAATTATGAAATGCCTACATCACATAAAAGCAAAAGCAGAACAGGGAATAACGGGGAAAAGAAAAAAAAATTGCAGATATATTTCCTTAGGTTTTCATGCAAATTGTTGGAATGGTGTAATACATAATTTTAAAGATAATTCTCATTGAATAAAGAGCTTACTTAAATGTTTCTTTAAAAAGAATTCCAAACACCACATTTTTAGTGAAGTTTTTAATGCCTAAGATTCAAATTATGGTGCTTTCATAAAAATTGAAAATAAATTAAAAATTAATAATTTTTTTACATGTTGTCATCATGGTTTAGATAGAAAAAGTGGAAGTCTTAAGGAATTTGAAAGAATCTCTAAAAATATTTTCAGAAATATTATTTTCAGAAAATTCTAAGCCTGTTTGAACACCACAATTGCCCATTTTGTGAATGAATAATGCGTTTATAACATTCATGACTATCGGCTTCTATATATGCAAAAAACATCATGTCATGAAAAAAATACATCATTTTAGAGTTTAAATATATATAGAACTGAATTGTGCATGCTCTCACATTTAAAGCCTAGGGTTGGATCCAGAGAAATATTCAAATTGACTGGGAGCTACTTTCAAAGGACTTTCCAATCTTAGACGGAAAAAAAAAAAAAAA
>VWZN01007669.1:17749-48087 GCA_013396955.1 Regulus satrapa
CTTGAAGCCAGTAGCAGATTAGCAGATTAAGTGCATTATCAGTAAGGCCCTTTCTGGCAAAAGCGCCATTGGAAATCCAGTATATGAGGGACTAGAGACCCATTCTCAAAGAGCCAGGGTGTTGGCAAGGACATGCTTAGGAAAATACAGACTTAATTTTTGTGTATTGTGACAGCTGAGGCCCCAGATAACTTCTGACCCAGGCCATGAGTTTCCTGTTCAGGGCAAGTCCCATGATTTCCTCTGCTTCCCCTCAACTCCTTTTCACCTTATGTAGGAAGGATGTAGATCTAAGGATAGTCATCTAGCTCTGACTGAAAAGCTCAGTCAGCTGGGTTTGATGCTATCTGGATCTGGATCTGCACTGGTCAGTGATTGTCATGGTTGTATTTGTGTAAGATACTCCTGACTCTTGATGTCAGCTCAGTGCCAGAATGTCTGTGGAAAAACATTAACTTTTCTATCTCAAAATGTGAGCTTTACCCAGTCATTATTTTTCTCTGTCTTCTGGTCATAATTGTTCTAGAACTTATGGAAGTGCTGGAACACCCTTTCTAGAGTTCACAAACATATTTTTCTTTCTATGCTTCGCTTTGCCCTGTGTCTTGGGCTAGTTAGAATTCTAAAATAATAATCAGTATTGAAGTACATAAGTCCATCTCTGGCTTGATAAAATCTATGAGCTTTTAAATTGTATAGCTGGGGACTACTGCAATTTCACAGATTAAGTTTGTACTACCAGTTGTAACTTGCTAAACAAAAAAAGGCTTATCTATACTGACTTGTATGACTGGGAGGATGGGACTGGCAAGTCAAAGAATTCCCCTTCTAATTTTTTTTTTTTTTTTTTTTCATTATGGAACTCTAGGGAGGGAAAAAAAGAAAGTATAATAGGATATTTGTTAGTATATATGGATATAATAGGAACAGTTTTAGATAGGGAAGACACCACCATTACCTCCTAGTACCTGAAGATAGAGGTTTGCTAGAGAGGGACTTTTTAAAAGGGCATGTGGTGATAGGACAGGAGGGAATGGCTCCAAACTGAAAGAGTGTAGCTTTAGGTCAGATATTAGAAAGAAACTCTTTACTGTAGAGGTGGTGAGGCTCTGGAACAAATTGCCCACAGACGATGTGACTGCCTCATCCCTAGTGGTGTTCAAGGCCAGGGTCTGTGAGCAACCCGGTCTGTGGGAGCTGTCCCTGCCCACAGCAGGGGAATTGGAACCAGATGATCTTTAAGGTCCCCTTCAACCCAGGCCAGTCTTTGAATCTATGAATTTTGAGAGAGGGCAATCTCAGGTTCTTCTGAGATCAGCCTATCCTTTCTGATATATCATCTAGTGCTCTTAAACCATAATGAAAGAATTCAGAGAAACATTAGCTTTTCTTTAAAGGTTTGTAGCTATCACATTTGATATATCTGTGAGAAATTTCAAAATAATCAGTCTGTATAAACTTTCTCCTTAAAGGTGAACTTTAAAACTTTATTTTCCTGTTGTATTTGCAAGTACAAAGCAGACTTAACTGCCTTGCCTGGGGAATAAATTATTTGGGGTTTTTGGGGGTGTTTTTTTTGGTTTTTTTTTGGTTTTTTACAAGTTGAATAGGTTGACAGGTGAATATTCTAATTTTTTTCTTTCTTTCCTTTGAGGAATTGTTCATAGAACATATGTAAGCCTGACTTTATATATAGTTCATTCTAAATGGAAAATATAAACAAAGTGCTATTTCAGGATTATTTTGGTGTGTGCAATTATTCTAAGTAGAAAAGTTATTTGCTAGAACTGCTATAAGCAGTTCTCTTTCCATGAAGCATTTCCAGTGACATTTTCAACAGATACACTTAAGTCAGTTCAGGGTGTGTTTTGTGTAATTGGTAGCTTTTGGGGATGGATCTCAGATGATATCATCTTTTTAATATCTGTGAAGTTCATGAGCATAACATGGTTTATTCCATCTGTAGGGTGTGAACCATGATCTAATAATTTTCCTTCAGCTCCAGTTCAAATGTCTGGTGTATGCTTGTAATAACAGCAAACCACACTATAGTTATCTGTGGTCTCATTTCTACTTCTGAAAAATTATTCCATAATGAGCGTCGCTCAATAGTATATATTGCATATTTCTGGTTTTTAATTGTTTTTAGTAGTGTTACATACATTTCCATATGCAGTGTGTTTTGGTTACATTCTTCTCCTATTGAATCACAAGATTCAGAGTGGATGCCCTTGTCAAAATGAGCCTTGGATTTGAAGAACAGTTTAGGCATAAAGGGTTTAACACTACTTAAACGTAACAGCATTCAATCAATATCCTGACATAAATAATTTGTCAGAAGACTAGAGAATTTACTGCAAGCACAACAGTAACTCACTTATAGTTCTAACTTACGAATTTGAAGTACCTAAGCATCTAAGAGAGCAACATTCAACAGGTCATTTGCTATAGCATATTCACACTTGTATGCACACAGACCCAGAGGAGCATGCCCAAGGTATATACCTATGAAAAACTGGTCCCAAGTTCAGTGAAGTACTCACATGGGATGCCTTTGTGCATTCTCACCGGGCAAAGGGTTGAGCCCCAAGGATGGGGTCAACATTTGCTCAATCCCTGAGTGTCCTTCACTGGCTCCAAAAGGTGCTGTGCACTGCAAGATTTCTGGTCACACTCCACAGTGGTCCAGGAGAGTTCAAAAGGTCTCACTTGGCACCCCTGTTTTTAGGGTCACAGGATAATTTGCTTTAGCCACAGCAATTTCCCACATCAAGGCCAAGGCCTAATGAGCATTTGTGCAATCAGTGCAGCTCGAGGAGCCAGCAGGAGAGATACACCACCACAGAGACAAGACTACATACTGAAATTCAACGAGGTGGGAAAACCGGAGAGGTCCAACTCCCTCTCAAAGAAACTTTGTAAATAGGTTTAATGGAAAAGGATTGACAGTTGCTCAAACAAATCTGCAGGCAGCAAAACATTGGAAATATCAGAAATTGAAAATTCTATGGGAATAAGATACTTAATCAAAGCAGCATTCCAGCCCTTACTGACTGAGAGGAAAGTGGCGAGGGTCCCTACAAAACAAAAACGGAACGTTGTGAACAGCGTATAGGAAATACAGACAGCAAACAATTATTTTCTTTTATCTTCATTTCCTTCCACATTCAGCTATTAAAGCCTGACAAAGGGTTTTTACTGTATGTTTGTCTGCTGGCTCGCAGAATCAGCCCACTGGCAATTGTGCACGTGCTGTGATTCATGGGATTATAGATGCTTGTATTATCTAGCACTTTGTATTTCACTGTAGTGAAATATTTCACCGTGTGAAATATTATTTATGTCCTTCACACTGTATTTTGCTGTAGTGAAGGACAGAAAAATCCTGATATCAATAGAAGAACATTAAAAGGAAGAATTTAGCCAAAACACACTACATATGGAAATGTGTCTCAATACAGAGCTTAATAGGGAAGCAAATGTTCTGTTAGGAGCACAATATATGGAAAATTTGAGAAAAAAAAGCTGTTTTCTCTCAGGTGACAATATTACCAATATAACCACTATAACCAATATGTGAGCCCACACCTACGGGTAACCAAATTCTGGTTGTAGGTTTAAAAGACTCAAACACTCTGTTATCTTGGCTGTAAACATTAAGATTTCTCAGAAATATTATGCAAAAGTAATGAAGCTGTATATGAAAATTACTGGAATCTATCTGCAAACTTAAAGTACAAAGTGAGATTTCTCGCTAGGCAGAGATGCAACAATATAGGAACAGGAAAATCCTTGGTCTCTAAAGGCAATAATTACCCTGGCCATCTTTGTACTTTTAAAAAAGTTGTCATCTATAACATGCTTAACTTGTATCAACTGTTTTGTAACAATCAGCTTTGTGAGGGTAAGGTCGTTGGAACAAGGGTTTGAATGCAAATGTAGAGTTTTGTTCATAATTGCTGTGGAAGTAATTTGGCCATTTGTACCTTAAGTGAATGTTTAATTTTGATTTTCTTTTTGTAGTCCATTAACTCTTGCTTAAATTTTACTCCTTGTAAGCTAAGTTCTTATATTGGACCTGTGAACCTTCTTCATAAATAATTAATGAACCCAACCACATCCAGAGAACCCATCAGTGAGATTTAGAGAGAAAAAAAAAAAAAAAAAACAAAAAACCCTCACCTTTTTCCATGTACCACTGGGTAGCAAGGCGTGGGTGGGAGTGTTGTGTGTGTGTATTTTCACTGACTATTCACAGATTTCTCTGCCCTTCCTTGGTATTTATACATTTGCTGTAATATGAATTATTTTTCATGTGACAGGTAAGTTACATGAATATCATAGGAAAATAAATTCCATGGGCTGGCTTTAATGCAAAACCAGCACATAATTGTACATAATTTTTTGGAAGATAGGAACCCAAATATACTGATACCAAAAATATACAGTCTGTATAATAATTCACTAGGAGTGGGATATCCAGGTCTTCAGGCCTGGTTTTGAAATCCAATGCAGTAGTTACTTGAAGAATAATTTAGAAATAAATGTTAAAATATTTTCTATAGAATAATATAGAAATGTTTTAATTTTCAGCAAAGTCTCCAAAGCTCGTCCCCATAGCTTGTTTTACTGGGTGTGTAGAGACTGTCCCAGCGAAAATGTGGGAGGATCACAGGATAGAGAAAGAGTTGATTCATCATGGAAGAGAATTAGTTTAGGAAAGAAATGTCTGTAAATGTTGGCATGACTTTTCAGTTTCAGATAAAGTATGTCACAAACAGGAATTGGTTCCTGTGCAGGAAACGGCTCTTCCGTCAAAGTGGCCAGGAAACAGAGTGTGTTAGGCCAAGACAGTGGCAAAGCAAGCAAAACAAGTACAGTGGCAACTGATTTCCTTCCTCTGTCATGCATAATTCATTGCAGAACTGCAGAGAAGCAAATGCTCCAGCTTGCAACACAGTTATCACATCTGATTCAGACAGTAATGTATGCTCTTATCCTAAAAGATACTTAGATCAAAAGGTGACAGATATGGAAAAGCAAATGTGGGCAGATGAATACATTTGCCAGCAAAATAATTTTCCCAGGAATATTACCAGAAAAAGGAAGTTCTCTTCTGAAGGAAATTTTTCAATAAAAGATTGACATTAGGCTATGGACTGCTTTGACCAATAGAATTTGTGGTTTTGTGCCTCCAGCAAGGTAATGCTTGTGAAGCAAGAAGTGCTATGATCTGCAAAACTAAAAATTTCTTCCTATTGATTTTACAAGCACTGCCGTCAGATGCAGAGAAAACCCTTCATGTGCTGTGGCTTCATCCTCAGAGAGACCGTAGACAAACTCCCAGAAGAGAAGAAGTGGTGTCACACCTGCCTGGCTGGAGCCAGCAGAGAGAGAGAAAGGATACGGCTGAACAGCTCAGAAATTCAGTTCCAAAGAAACTCTAGCCAAGTATTTCTGGAATGAAATGTTTCGGAGTGTGGCTTCTGTGGAACACAAATTTTCTTGAGCCTTTCAGGAGTGTTAGCTAGTGCACAGTATTTCAGATCCTGAGAGGCTTGTGATTGTTTGCAAAAGGTGTTTTTGGTGCATCTCAACTACAGCCTGTAATGGTAAGGGGTCCCTAGCTGTAGTATTGGCAGCTCCAGCGTGCTTGGAGCCAGAAGAGGCAGTGCCAAATGGCAGGGATTGTGGATTGTTTTACCACTTGGCACCTGTCCAGCAGATACTGCCATTTCAGGAGCTCTCCCTGCCAGGCAAAACAACAAAGAAAGACTTGCCACCCCAGTAACTGGTTAAGAGGAATTTGCTGTAATAAAAAAATAAAAATAAATTAAAAAAAAAAGGTCAGTTTAATTAATGGTTTAGGGTAAGCCTCGTAATTGAATTCTTGATGGAGGGAATTACAATAACCTTTGAGTGAACTTAGCTGGATCTATCATTTGTGCGCCAAAATAAGAAACATGAAGCGTGCATTGCCATGAGTGCAGATTAAAGAGTATCTTGGATGGGAGCAGTGAGAAAATGAAGAAAGATTTTAAAGGGACAACAAAAGTTTTTGAAGAAGAGATTTTTCTTGCCTCTTAGCTCCACCCTCTCTAACCTGAGCGTTAAACTGCAAATGTTACTCACAGAAAATCTCCAACTCATGTCTATCTTCAAACACAACTCTGAGAGCAAGCTGTTGAGTAAAATCCAAGGCTGGCTCTCTGCATGACTGAGGATTATGGTTTAATCAACTAGCAGAGATGTTCTCAGACAGCTCTGCCATATCTCTCCTGCCATTTTACATTGTAATTAAAAACCACAACAACAAAACCTCAGAAGCAATTTCTTCTTGTATAATACATGGCAGCAATGTATTATACAACTAGAGAGAGGAGAAATTGAACTCGGTTGGGAGGTAGGAGTCTGTCTTTCTTATCCTGGGGTTGTTGTTTTTTAGTTATCCATTTGCCAAACATTAGTGTATGGGCTCTGAAGGGCAGATGTGCATCGTAATAAAGATAGAGTCTGCCTTTCAGTAGCAGATGGAAAGGTACAGATGGAGATAGAGGACAGCAACTGCATTGGGATATTTGCTAATAATTGCAACAGCAGCCTGCTCTGAACATGCTTGTAGCTGAGCCTGTGAAATTGTTTCTTCCTAAACCACTGCCTACAGATCTTCTTTAAATAATGTTCAGGGGGTAAGGCTCCATGCATTGCCCAGCACACCATTCCAGGAGGGACATCTAAGTTCTTTTTTCCTTGCCCGTTACAGAGTTCTTCCTTCCAGATCAATTTTTTTAAAGAGATGTTAAATGTGTAAAGCTCATTAGTTGACATTAGTTCAGACTTAAGTATCTATTAAATATTTTTCTCTCTCCTGGTCTTAGCCGTCATTTTTTTCCCCTCAACCACTAAGAAAAAGGGCCCAAGAAACCACCAGGAAACCTGGGCTGACCCCATGAGAATGTGCAGGAGTCAGATGGGGACCCATCACGTCACTGGAGTGACCACCACAAAGGGGCTTTGGTCCCAAAAATGACAGTCGCTGGTGATGGGAGTGTGACTGTCAGAGTCTCATGAGTTCTCAGGCTGGGAAAGTCCCTTAGCAAGGCTCTTTGTGGGTTTTTTTGTGAGTTATGCTGCACAGCTATTACAGCAGAGCAACAAAGTTTGAAACAAAATGTTTCCCGACAACATTGCTGTGAAGACAAAGCCTAGAGTCCCAAATACTTTTCAAAACTTTTCAAAATATTTTTATAATTCATATTTGAATAGGAATTATGTTATTCTTGTGCCTGTTTGGATCTTTTAACATTGTTTAATTTTTCATGTAGGGCTCTATATCTCAGCAGAGGGCACTGTGACCATACTTAGAATTCAATCTACTGATTGGGTCACATGAAAGTGGAAAAATATTATTCTGTTTTTCCTCAGTCCTTAAACCACGGGGCTATACATGTAGGATTTTTTCATTCTCCAGTTTAATCCCTGCCTCTTCATCACAGCTAAAAGATGGGAAGCAAGTGAGAAAAACTACTTATTGAGTTAATATATTTAAAAATAAAATAATCTCCTCATTTTTCTGTAGAGAAAAATTAGATAAGTAAAGGCTTGGGTATTTTTCCTCCAGGGTACCATAGTTTCCCACAGTACAGAGATGTACTGAATAGGCATTTTAACTGTACAATGTAGGCATTTTAACAAAGAATACAGCAGCTACTGAGGATATGAACACAAAGGGCAAAGCCACCGGGACCAGCAGTTTGTCCTTGCTGCAGCCCGAGGTACACCAGCAGTACACCTCCAGCATCTCCAGCTGCCAGGCTGCTCCTGCTCTGTCAAGTGCTGTGAGCTGAGCGGTTCCTGTGTGAATAGGAAGAAAAGGTGTTGCTATCAGACGCTTTTTGGCTGGTCCTATTCATTCAGCTGCTACTCAGAAAGTGCTAGTAAAAGGGTAGCAATAGAGATCTTTCATATGAGGCAGTTTAGGTAATTGATAATACTTCCTAAGAGATAAGTCAGTCAAGGACTGTATGTGTATATTTGTATGAAAAAATGAGGTCAGGATAACAAAAAGAAATTAATACAGGCTAGTAAAACCATCCTTTAAATTTTCTGCATTTATTTACTACTGGCTGAAACTTATGGGTATTTAACGCTATTTTATCCAAAACAGATATTTGTATTTCTAACAGATCATACATGACTTGGCAGGATTGCTTTGAGCTCTCCAGATAGGAAATCTTATTCAAGGTATCTTTTTTGTTTTTTGATGGTAGCATATGTCTGAGGAAAAACAATTTTTTTTTTTTTTTTTAAGACTGACCCTCTTCTTTCCCTTCCTCTCCGGATTAAACACAATTTTTTTTGCAAAACAGAAAAACAAACACTTGTGTTACACCAGGGTATAAATGCTGGGTTCTGCAGGGTGCTGTGGTGCTATACACCTATTATTTTCTGTGGCACGTGATGCACTACATACGGTTGTCCTGCTGGTGCTGGTTCTGATCCATTATACAGGGCTTGTACAAAAAGACCTTGTGAATGTTGCAAGAGACCTTGGGAGGCTCGTTGTGATTTACAGGTATCTAATGTCAGTAGTGGAAACAGGTGATAGAAAAAGAGGGCTTTCCTGTGGGCTGTGTGGTAGAGTCCAGCCCTGCTGGAATCATGTGTCCTGAGAATTATTCGAGCTCCATGGATATGCAATACACCTGACAAACACAATAGTTATGCAGTGTTTTTCGGAAAAATGTATCGCATACTGCCCCACCACCTTGTTGACAGGTTGCCTCAAAAAGAAGCTGTCAGCAGGATCCTTCTAATGAGATAACCTTTTTCTTCAAAATGTAGTAAATAACAAATTTACCTGTTTATAGAAGTTAAACAACTGTGACCTCTATCTAATTATTGTTCCTGTTTCACCCACAGAAAGAGTTGCAGTGGTACAATTTGTCTGAAATTTTTTAATCTTCAATTTGGGGGTAAATATGACAGCTGAGGCTAAGAGTATCCTCAGTGACAATGTGAGAACAATGCCTGTTTTTTGACTTGTGTTTTTCATTTGACATGTTACCACCTTTTTTGCTTTCAAAAGATTGATGGCTTTCACTGTGTGACTCCATTTGTCCTGCACTGCCCCACAGAAATAATCTCTTTGGCCATTCTGCCCTGCATGGCCAAACCAAGCAATTAAAAAGATATACTTACCCCCATTTGTGATTCTAAATGTTGTCTTTTCCATTGTGTTTAAAAGCCTTGTGTCTTATTGTGAGCCTGTAAGTAGTGCAGGTCTCTAAGAAAGAAGTGTTGCTTTTGTAGACTGACATTTACAATATAGCTGTCACTTACTATTCATTCTTTTTGTCTTATAAAATACAAAAAGTGATCCTACACTGCCTTTTACTTGTCACCCCCATGCTGGTATAAAATGGGAAGCATGGAAAATAAGGTTAAAATGTTTAAATTTTTCAGAATTTTAGAAATAATTTAACATTATGTGAGAAGAAGGAGGAAAAGAGATACACTGTACATTTGTACTGGCTTGGAAAGAAACAGGTGATGACCAGAGTGATGAGAATAAACTATGGCATGATTGGCATAAAGACTTCTCTTCAGGTGAAGATGGGCTTTATGTAGTTATGGTGTCATTTATATATATGGATTTGAAAAAAAAAAAACCAAACAACAAACAAACCAAAACTAAACAAAAATTTTAAATTTAATTCTAGTAATTTGCAGCACATCCATTGCAACAGAAATGAGTTAGAACTCCCATCTGCCAGAGCAAATAGCAGTTCAGTCATGTAAGACCATACCCTTGTATTTCTTGTGGATAAAATTGTAATTTGCTCCCATGAAAGCTGAGCTGTGCTCTGTCAGGCTGTGCTCTGCTGCAGACTGCAGAAAAAAAAAAGAGTTTTCTATAGTTACATGTCATGGAGTTGTGTCCTAGAAGAAGAGCTGCTCTGAGAGGGGCCAGTACTGAAGATGAGAATCTGTGATGCAGAGCAGGGTGGAAACACATGTGCAGCTTTGGCCCCATCAGCCACAGGAGCAACTGGGGGCCCATGAGCAGGAGGGGGGGGAACAGCATTGCCCACAGTGGCTGTGGGTAGCCATGGATGGCAGTGGAATTGGCTGTTCCAGAGTCACAGCAGGATGTCCAGGTCCCTCCAGGGCAGGAGTACCCTATGGCTGAGCAGGTTGCCAAGCCACCCTTACCCACACACTTGTGGATGCACACAACTCTTGTGGATGCACACATTTCTGCCCTGGCCATTCATAGACAAAGGAGAACCTGCAGGGCAGAAGAGAGGGCAGGTAGACTAAGCTGGGAAGGTCAGGAAAGAGAAATATGGTCTGATTCATAATTTGTTCCCCATCAGGTCCCTTCCCCTACCCATTTCCTCAATTTCCTTACATACTGCTCCTTGCAGAGCTGGCCTCTCTCCCAGTGTCCATACCAATCATGCTAGTTAGGCTAATGACTCTGGATAAACCATTTCATTTAAATCGTCAAGCCTATTTGATTATTACCATGCAAATGGTTTAAATGGCTCCATTCTGAACATAATGCTCTTTGCTTCAGAAATATTGCAGACTCTCTGAGCATGGTTTTGATTAGCTTTTGGTTCAAAAGTGATATGACCATGTTACTAGATTGTAAGCATTCATTCCATAATCAATTTTACCTAATTTAAATCTGATACCTGTGAAGATTTTGGACCTCACATTTAACATGGGCTCTGGTATCTTATTTTAATTTATGCATAAATCCAGAAATTTTTGCTAATTTTATTCTGGTCTTCTCCATCTTCCAATCTTTGATGCAGATTTTTTTTTAGTCTTCTCGGCACTTTTTTTTTTCGTTGTTATTAAAAATTTTTGTAATATCTGCTTCTGTGTACACACCCCTAGTCTATTTGTTAAAAACTCTTGGGATGACCACACATACATTTCAATGTGTCATAAAAAGAGAGGTGCCTGAAAATCATATACCTGTTTTCTTTATGCTGAGGTACTAGTAAGTGTTGTGAGGTCCTGGATGCTGTGATTTAATATGACTTGATTCTCCAAGAGGACTTTAGCTTCTCTCAATCTAAACTGGTTACAAGGCAATCAAGTCTTTATGAAAATTTTTTGAGTTGGACATTGGTTGAAGAGAAGAATTGTCCTTGTGCTTAGGCTTGGAAACTTTGACCTGAAAAGAGTTGTGTGGTAAAGAGATTAAAATCTTGAGTCAGCCCAAGAGCAGCTGCCTATAAAAGTATGTCGTTCAAACCCACCAGTTTACAATCTAAGCACACGTTCAGCCCAGCAGGCAGCACTGTATTATAAACCCTCTCAAACACAGCTGAAAGCCAAGAGCAGCAGACTGTGTTTACCTCAAGACCCAGCTTCGCTGCCCTGCAACGCTGATGGCATGAAGATCTCCAGGCGTGTTCACAGAGTATCATAGAATCACAGAACATCTCAGATTGGGAGGGACCATAAGGCTCCTTGAGTCCTACTATCTGGTCCTCAGAGAATTACCTAAAACTAAACAATATAACTCAGAGCATCCAGGTGCCCCTTAAACTCTATGAGGTGTAGTGCTGGGACCACTTCCCAGAGGAGCCTGTTCCAGTGACGCTGTTCAGTACTGTCAGGATCTGATAAAGTTACCACATTTTGAAGGAACAAAATGGTTTTCTTGGTGGAAGAGGCATGCATTTTGACATGTGCTGCTTTGTAACAGCTTTATTTATCAGTTTATAAATCAGTTTATTATCAATTTATTTATCAGTTAGTTGTTCTTTCCAACTGGTGTTTTTATGTTCCAGCAAGAGTTTTGATGGCTACTTTTACCAGGAGAAAACTGTTGGACAAGTAGTTATTACAATACAAATAATTAAAAACCTGTTATTTTCTGCAGTTCAAATACTGAGATACAGTCCATAAGACAGAGTAAAAATGGATGCATACAGACTGATATACAAAGATACAAACACTTGTCAGGATCCTGGTGGTAACTTTGGCTCTCAGTCCTCACATTCAGCATGTGGAATAGCAGCTCTTTTGGTACCTCAGTTACTCTATTTTGAGCATAACTTGATTCATGAAATTATCTCTTATACATGGGAGATAATTACATGAAAGGTTTTGCATCTGAACTCCAATTCCAGTCTTTTTTTGGTGCAGAAGGCTCTTCTCTGTTCAGCTCAATCCTCACATATCAAATACAATGTTGATGAGAAGAACTCCTTTTCTGAAAACATTTTTTTTCTGTCAAATCACTCTGCATCAAGCAAATAAATCTTTAACTGAAATTTTAGGAAAAAAATATTTTGAAACAATTTATTTTTTCATCAGCTATGTTCAAGCTAGTCAAATTAACCATGCATGTCACTATTCCTCTGTTTATGTTAGACTTCATAACTGATTATTTCTGGGGAACTTATAGAGCAATTTTTTTTTTCTTTTTCCTTCCCTGTGTTTTATTCTTGTCTCTCAATTTTCCATTATTTTTCTATTGTTCTTCCTTTCTCCTTGTTTGCAAAAGTTGCACAAAATAGACTTAATACAGAAGGGTGTGTTCTATACCTAAAATCCAACCTACCAACAAAAATATTGGATTACAAATTGGGTAGGTATTCGCAATAGACAGGTCTATCAAAGAGCAGTATCAGCAGCCCTCATGTGCCAGGATTCCTCTAATCAGGTAATCTAACCTAATCAGCTGCAGAAGGAATTGAAGCTACTGCTCTGATACTTGAATAAGAAAAGGGAAATGATGAGGCTCCAGACAGAGGGGTTTAAAGGCTGTCTGCTCTTTGCTCCTCATCTATTTCTATAGGTGACAGCCAGACAGCCCTCTGGGTTTTATTGGCAGTGACTCCATAACCATCTTCTTTTCCTTCTGACATGGGTGCCACGCTGCTGCTCAGCTCCATGGATGCTCCACCTGCAGCCCCATTGCTGCTTTCTGCTCACAGCTCTGCATCCTTTGACCTAGTGTTTCCCAGGGCCTCCAGTGCAGTGTTTTACCTGTACTGTGGCCACACTACTGTTTCTATGCTGTAGGTCTCACAGCCATGGCCAGGTCTGGGATGTTATTACAGCAAATTCTCCTGGGAAGCAGTTGCTGGTGGGATGAGATTCATTCCTCTATCCCTCTACCCTGCAGCTGCTGCTTTCATTTGGACACCCAGGAAATCCAGCAACACACCAGCATAAAGCTCAACAGAGCTCTGCCCAATGCCCTCGTGGCCCACAAATTCTGCATTCTTTGTGTCTGATTTGATTGATACATCCTTCTTCTTGAGCTTTGTTAACTCCCACACAGGTCTGAGATCACTGAAGCATGTCAAGCTCTAAACTTTAACAAAGCAATTCTACCAAAAAGTGATTTATCTTTTGAACACTTGGACATCAAAAGCACCACCAGCCAGCTGAGACTTCAAACAGGCCCTGATGAAAACCTGTTGTGTGAGTATGGGAAAGAGATTTGAGGTAAATCACCTGCTGGAGGAAGGACACCTGCACTTGGGAGGCTGTTCATTTGAGAACACCACAGCACTTTTGCTCCCTGCATCCCCCTGCTCCTTTATTTTTGCCTAATTTTCCTCTGAAAGTAACTTTGACTATTAGAATTATTAAATGTTACCAGCTACAGACCCTGCCAACATGTTTTGATGCATGGAAATCTGTCTGAAGACATTTTGTATAACTACTTTCTCCCACAATTGTGAGTTGTTGTGAGGAGGATTTTCTTGAACCCTTTGTGAGAGATTTTACTTGAATTTTATAAGAATTATGAATATACTGTATTTGTATGGCATGCTTTTGCTGTGTCTGCAAAAGAAATAAAGATTTTTGGCGCTAAATAATGTGCATCCATTGGAAATCTGTCACATTCAAACTTGTTATCTTGTTAAATTGTATGCTGGCCTGCTGCCCCCACTAGCTAGATTTAACAGATTTTGCTTTGTATCAATGATTTTGCTCTTTTTCCTATCAGGTGCAGCCATCTTATTCATTGTTATGTGTTCCTTCATATCTGTTAGAGTACTTTAATAATTAGTAGTGTAATCTATGCTAGTGAAACCTTTTGCTATTCAATAATAGAAAGGTTAATTTTGTTTAAATTTTTGTATGCTAATCTTAATTGGTTGCAGTGCAACAATCTTTTTTTTTATATAAATGGAAAGTTACACACAGAAACATACGTATGTGTCTGACTCTTCAGATTTTTTTCCTCAAGTCCAAGTTTATGTCTTAAAAGTTTTGCGGGCAGTTAGAGAAACCCTTTGAAAATTTGACGCCTTGGCATAAATTATTGAACTATCATTCTAGATACCTGGACATCTTTTTATTGCAGAATGCTTTAACTGTACAGCTCATTATAGTTTTGTGGCTCAGTCTGAGACATATTTTAGAAACAAATAATATAATCTGAAGTTTTGGGTTAAGACAGAAGTGTAACACATGCATGATCATCTCCATTTGGTCTGATTGGAAGGTAGACAAAACTACCTCAGGAAGAACATCAAGCAGCACGAAAAAGGATGACTTCAAAGATTCATGCATATATCAAAATGTCACAATTTTTTTTCTAGTAGTTCTAAATATCAGGAATTGCTGTCTTGCACATTAGAACTTTTAGAACTTTTCACTCTAACTAAAGTAATCAGGTTTTTAGGAATCACTAATTTTTTTGTGGACCCACACCTTGAGTATGTGGTAAAAGATCCATGCATAAATGTTTAATGTGTAAGAACTAAATCTGTTCCTCCATGAATAAACTTTATTTGGTTTATATTATTTTTCTCTTCTTTTAAAGTAATTTAACAACACTTGGAAAGCTGCAGGTACTGTTTCAAAATCAGCATCCATTACCTTGTTCTAATCTTGCCATAGTATGCTGATAATCACAGCTGCATCTTATGCACAATAAAGTTTTTGGTTTCCCGAAGATATTCAGCACTAGAAAGAAAATTGTGGAAATGAATTAGCCATAACAGTCTAGGTACAAGAATGAGGCAAAGTTTGTGGAGAATGATGAGTAGTTTTGGGGGAGGGAGAACATAAACTATGAGGAACACAGCCCCCCTGGGGGTCAAGGTGAGAGCAAAAAGTGTTTGCTGTCTTTCAGGAAATCTTTAGCTACTTGGAGATGGAAATGTCTCTTCCTCCAGAGGTATTTGAATAGAAAAGCATGACTGCATGTCTCCTGAAGGGGATGAGGGGTCTTGTGGAGCAGCCTGCACATCTTCACACTGCACCACTTCCATCACTTTGCTCATACCCTCTAATGATGGTTTGTTTTCTGCAGACCTCCAGAGGTTTGATCTGACTTCTTGACTTAGTCTGGCTTTTCCACATGTCATGCTTATTTAAATTTTTTATCTCTGTTTGGTTGTTTCTTTAGCCATCTTAAGCAATTTTATGGATGGCAGAAGAAGGGACCTACAGTTGTGGAAACAAAAGGTGGCATTTTGAAAACAAATTAAGTATAAAATAGAAGCATCTGAAGACAAGTGTATGATATATTTTTTATGCATTAAAACATTTCCATATTGATGGCAATTTTATATAGAATACTCTATTAGGGGACCCTTATTGTGGATCCTACTCTTTATCCTCTTCTGTCAGGTACTTTTTGAAGCAAATTAACTGTATTTTCAACAGTATTATCTAGTTTTCTCTTTTGGGGTTTTATTCTACATTATCTGCAGTGTCAGAAGCACCCTCTATTCTAGAGGGTGACTAGATGCTGGAGAAGGTTAAACTATTTCCAATGTAATTAGTCTTCATTTATCTTTGTTCATTTAATCAGCAGAACCCATAAATGCAAAAGAACTTATGTAAATATTTGTATGCATAACAGGGTCATGACACAGTGGATCCCTTATAACACTACTAAAGTACAAGCAGAGGGAAAAAAAGAAGAGAGATACAGCACAAAACTCACAGAAGCCACTCATCCTGGCATGCTGTTAAATAAAAGAGTGATCTTTGTGACCTTCACTGCATATACACAGTGATGCAGATACCTTCTGCTCAGTGACTGACTTTTCAAAGACCCACATAGTCAGTCATAAGGTAGTGGCAGGGAAAGTTCATAAAAAAATAAACAAAATTGCTTGACTCTCTATATAACTAGGCAAGTAACTGTAATTAGCACAGAGAATGATATTGACACGCTATTAAACATGTTTTAGAAAGCCATTCTGATCTAGCTAAATAACAAACTGAGTAGTAGCCTAATTTTTAAATGAATACATTATCAAGCAAGTTGTTCCATCAATCTCCAACTATTAATTTGAAGCTTAAATGAAAAAACAAAACAAACTCTATTAAAATTTTTTCTATGTCCTCTCACTTATGATATTGAGAAACACTGTTCTGAGAACAGACAAGCAGTAAGACATGGATGCATCCCCAATAATGCCAGCCCCTCTTGAAGATTTCCTGCACACTGGTGGTGGGTTAGGACAGCTGCTTTTATTGTCTCAGCTAGGGGCAGTATTCTCCTTTTGCCACCCAACAGCAAACCACGGGGTTTGAAAATACTGTGATATACTTCTGGAGGTCTGGATGTAAGAGTCTGTGTGTGAGTGTCATTAAAAACAATATGCCATCTAGCTGGCTCCTTACATCTTGGTCCAGACTCAACAGTGTTTAAAGGATAAATTCTACACATGCTAAAACAAAATGAGATGAGCTTCACAAATTAATTCCTGACTTTAAAAGAATGGGAAAAAATGGAAGATCATGAGTAAGTCACGTTGCTATCCAAGGGATTGTATTTCCTATTCATTATGTAGTTGAAAAAATGAAGTATTTGACCAATACAAATGAACTGGCTCTGTTCAGGAGTGAAAACAAAAGCCACTTTTCTAGTGGCAAAGTAGAGAGTAGTCCAGAAAGGGTTTTTGGGTAACACAAGCTATTTTGCTTTCTCTCTTTTAATATACACATTTTCTTTGAAGAATTTAAAATTAATTTGTAAAGCAAGACTACTTCCATGGCAGTGCTGGGAAATGCAGTCACAAAATACATTGCAAGCAGAGCCTATAGTGTAACTTGTCCTTGTGCATCTCATCTTCTCTTCCTGAAAGCACTGAGAATCTACAGAGGTCCTGTCAATAGGAAAAATATCAGCATAGTGCCATTCAAAACTGCAGTGAGCAATTTATATTTTTTATTATTAAAAATGTGTGTTTTTTCCTTTATAGATATGATAAAAATAAATCAAAGATAAAATCCCAGTGAAAAGGGAAGCACACAGCTTTCCTCATTATTCAAATAGATTCAAGACACCTAGCACCTTCAATCTAATTTTGAAAGTGTTTTGTCTTATGGAACATAGACAAGACTATTATGTTGATAATCATATTAACAAATTTATTAATTTGATTATTTTTATTGCTTACTCTGATCATATTAGAATCAACCACTGTCCAGATAACACTTGAAGATAAGAAAGTGGAATTCATATATGGTGTTGAGATACAAAGGAGGGCATGTAAATACTTGCTTAAGACTCTTGTTTCTGTGGTGAAGAGTTTGTGCATTAAGTGCCCTTTCATGTTTGAATACCTGAAGTCCGTTTGAAGTATACTCAATTTCCTCAGTATGTGTGGTCTGTCCTGCATGTTTATAAATAGACCAAACACGGCAATCTTTAGTGCATATCTTATAAACAATTTTGTCTACAAATAATTAATTCTTAGTCCTCCCTTTGAAAATATATAATTTTTTTTACCCTACACTTTATTGATGGAGAACTGGAAGCAAAATGTAATTATTTTCTCCATAAAACACAAGTGTATGTTGGTTACAGCCTGGAGATGGAAATTACAAGTCCCAGACCCATGGATCTTCAGCAGCACACCCTGCCCTGAGCCTCCAGACTAGTTATGCTGCAGCAATAGAGACTCATAGAGTAGAAAAATCCTCTGCGAAGAGCCCTAGAGTTTTCTGAAATGTCACCATAGCCACTGTGGGACACACAATGTGCATGGATGACATTGTGCTCCCGTATGGGATTGTGAACGTATAGTTGGAGAAATGGTTCAGCTATCACTGCCTAAAGAAGAAGCCAAACCCTCTGGCTGAGGAGGGTGGCTGGTGGCTTGCTGCAGTGAACCCCAGCTCTGCTCTGATCTTTCACACTCACCCGTGGCTCTGAGCACAACCAGCCTCGGGCAAGGCTCCTAGGAAAACAGAGGGAACGCCTGTCGGCTGGTCTACATGCGGATTTGGGATATGTTTATGTTGATTTAGAAAGGTTTGTAGCTCTTTGGTTTGCATCAGTGAATTTATATTATCATCATGTGGCTTTCTAACACAATGGGTGATTGTTAAGATTCTCTGTTGGAAAATAAAATATGGAACACTGGCTAGCTAAAGAATTCCTCTTGCCTGCTGTTCTTCTGTTTGCCTAAGATTGCTACATTTTTTTGTGAAAAAGGACACACCTTTAAAATAAATCCCAGCTGGAATATTTTCACTAACCTTAAAGAAGGAAAGGGACAGGGTAGCAGCCTGGACTTTTCACTGAAACTAATACAAGTGCAAACTCACATAGAGGGAAAGGCAGGTTAAGGCTGTGTAAGGAAGAAGCACTTGCCATTTAATGGATCCATCAGTTTGTCCCACAGAGGTCAGAAAAATACTCAGAAATGCATTTCTCTTTCACATACTTCCGTATTTTTGAATGAGGAGAGCTTGCAAGCTAAAACAAATGTCAAGGGTTTTTATTTTAGATAGCTGAGAAAATTGGTGCAGCATACTGATGATACTAAAAGCATTCCCTAGATTTCAGGGCAGGTGAAACTGAACAGCAAGGATTCAATGCTGGGTTTTAAAACCATAATAAAGCCCTGATCTTTTATTACACCTGTTTGCATCTTCTTCATGTCATCTTAAAGTATTCTGGGTAAGTTAGAGAGTACTTTCCCTCCTGGTACAAAGTGAACACTTGGCAGGGGCTGTGTGATGGCATGATGAAATGGCTTGACAGCCTCAAGCCAAAGATAAAGGGATGGGGAAAGGCATATGTCAATATTGATATGATTTTCTTTGAACTTGAGAAATCAAACTGTCAAGCTGAGACAATCTAAGTGTAAAAAACCTTCAAAAATCCTTCTCATTTTTCTGTCAACAACATCACCACCACTTCTGCAATCCCCAGGAAGGCTGGTGTGGTATAGCTTTCAAAAAACTCTATTACTGTACAACAACAACCCACCCCCTGCCAAAAAAAAAAAAAAAAAAAANAAAAAAAAAAAAAAAATTCACTCAAGATTAAACATGAGGATGTCCCTGTTTGACTATAAACCTCTCCAAACCTAATGGCAATTTTAGGTCTCAACTCTTTACTCAGCCTCTTTTCCATAAAAGCCTGCCTAGCTAGCACTTTCCTTTCCTTTTAAAATAGCAAGGATTCAAGCCTTTCCTCATCTTCAGGGTGCAACTACAGTATCTTATCTAAACACTCAGCCCTGTCTTTCTCTGCATAGCTATGTTGAACAGGCAGATGGAAATACTGTAATCTGTTTAACTTAGGAAATAAAATTGATTTCAAATTAATTACTTTCTATTTACTTTTCTCGTCAAGCTTTAAATGTCAAAAGATAGAATCTTTTGGCCCAGAGCCTGACCAGGCCTTGCCTCCAAGACCTACCTGCTTCTAGAACATCAAAGATAAAAGAAGAGAGAAGGATATTCATCACATCTAAATTAATTTCTGCTTCAATGGCAAGTAATTTAAATGTGCTCTCCTATTATAGAAATTATGTTTCTTGATTTTCATTATAGATATGAACTATATGTTAGTTGCAGAGTTTTAGCTCTGTGTGTCTATTGAAAACAGAGATTTAATACGAAAATAGATGTTTCTGGACCAAAAGTATTGTTTTAGCTTTCTGGCTCTGTAAGAACACCATATTCAAAACTGTCTTAAATGAAAGGTACTTTGCTTAACCCATAACACTGTGTGAATCAACACATAGAGGTAACCAAGGGCAACATCAAATCACAGCCAAAATGCTGAGAGTAGATTTATGCCATTCCTTCATTAACAATGCTGGATGGGGACACATGCTCCTATTCCCTGGGAACACAGGCTCTTACTCCCTGGGAACTCAGGCTCCCTGCTCTCTGGGACACAGTCTCCTGTTCCCTGGGAACATAGGCTCTTGTTCCCTTGGGACACAAGGCCCTGCTCCCTGGGGACACAGCTCCCTGCAGGTAGAGGATGAACAACATTAGGCATAATAAATGGCATTTTTTCATTACAAATGGCATTTTCAGCATTCCCAGCTGCAAGGTCACTTTGAGCTAAACTTTTCCCTCCTTCTCCTACTCCAGGTTTAGTTCTTTTCTCCCAACAAACATTAAATTTTTAATCTACGTGTAATCATACATTCATGCAACATCAAAATAATTTTGCCTCCATTATGTCTATTTTACATTTCTTTGTGCCTTTTTTTAACATTTATGAGTGTTTCTAGAACAGTATCTGTCATGTGCAAATTTCTGGAGAGTTTTAGGCTTGCTAAACAAAATTGTTCATCAAATTCATACTTAACAAGATTGCAATTTATGGTATTATGCAACATCCTACATCTGATACACTTCAGAACCTGGCTGTATGATGGAGAGAATGAAATGTACATGTTGAAACTTCCCAAAAGCAACAGGCAAAGCCAAAAGCCAGTGTCTTCTCTATCTCTTGAGGCCTGAAGGAAAAACTGTCTTTTCAGAATTGGCAAGACAAGTCACCATGTGGGCAGGGAAATGTGATATGAACAGCTTTCATTTGCTTCTCTTTACTCACATGTATCTTCCAGCAGCTCAAAGGTTCTGCAGAAATTCTCCTTGTGGCATATATAGCTGTGTTTTCAGCTCCTGTTTTGCCATGGTCTAGGTGCTTGCAAACATTCAAGCATCTACAAAAACTTAGGTCTTTTCATATTGAAGCCATTATTTCACCCTCATTTATTTTTTCTCATCTGAAAAAGATCCTGGTCTTAGTTTTTTCCCTTGTTTCATTTTTCTTTTCAAATCTGCTGAGTTGATTAAATGGGCTGTAACTGAGTTAATCAGAACTTCAAATCACATCCAAGGGTTGGATTCAGCACAGCTTTGTCCATGTGTCACAGACTCCTTACCAGAAGCTGGATTTTGACTCAGCAAAAGCAGCCACAAGACATTCTGATGTGCAAGCTGTTTACTCAAGGAACCACAGCATGTTAAATATTAAACAAAGAAGTTAGTCAGAAGACACAGATTCAAGGGGAGCTATTGATAAAAATAGCCAAAGTGCAGACAAGATACAGTGCTACAGCAGAATCAAATCCAAGGGAACTGGTGGGGTTGTAGTAATCTCAGCTCTGGGAATGCTTGAATTCTGTGAATTTTATCTGTGAGCTTCAGCAGGGCTGTTTGGTAACTACTGCCAATAGTGTGATACCAATGAATATTGTAATCCCAAACAGGCCCAACGTGTCAGCGTTGCAAAGTGCAGTGGAGTGTAGCTGGCTCCCCTCCCACACTTGCTGTGCTATGCTGTGTCAGATCTTTTGGGCAGAGAAGATAGCTACAGAATCTCTCTCTTTGGAATCCAGGAGTGTGAACTCTTCAACAGCTACACAGGAAATCTCATTACTTTCATCACGTCGCTGCAGCTAATGATGCACATAGAGAGAACAGAGAAAAGAGGGGCCGGACAAGTGTAGTATTTATAACAAGTAAGAAAGCCCCCACAATTTTGTTTTAGTGTCACAATAAGCAGAAAAAATGTGTGAACTAATGGTCTGATTTGAGATGAGGAGAAAGAACTCAAAAAGTATTGAGGCTGCTTATCTCAGAAACTAGGCAGAATGAAGTAAGTTTGCAGTGGTGTCTGTCTCCTGCTCAGAGTCAGTTAAAATAATAGATACCATTTTCAAAACACAGTTTTATTTAGTAGAAAATGTTATGTGACTTGCCCTCTTCTGTTGACAATTCTTTTTTTCAGACAATACTTCTCTTGAAAGTCCTTTTCCTGCATCTCTTTATGTTCCTACTAGACTTTGAGGAAGAGAAAGTAATTTTTAGGTTAATTTTCAGGTAAAAGTGACTTCCTGATTTTTTTACCATGCTTATATACAGAAGGTAACATATTTAAATTCTAAGGAAGAAAAAGAATGCCAAGAAATATGAAGACTGATTTTTAATTTTTTTTTTAAAATTAGATCAGGCAAAGTCTGACAGTGCAATTACTTTACATGGTTGTATATCCAGTGGGTACTTTGCAACTTTGGGAAGGCTCACTGGGGGCTCTTGGCATGGCAGAACTTAATCTGGAGGCATAAATCCTTCTTTCAGGCTCAGTCTCTCATGGAAGAATGCAAATTCAACTGCTTAGATAGCTCCAGCTGTGAAGGTGTATATTTCATATAATCATCGAATCACAGAACTATCAGGTCAGAAAGCATTGTAAAGATCTAAACCCTGCCTTGAGAGCTTCAGGTAGCAACATCTTTGCAGATATTTGCTGTTTTTTTGGTTATCCCTGTTCTCATCTACCCTTGCTTCTTCTGCATGGCTGCTATTTATGTCCTGAAACCTTATTTTCTGCCCTCTTCCCTTGTGACTACCAAAGTCTGCGCTCACACTGGCCTTCTCTTGCCTTTGATTATGTCCTATCTCTGTCAGTAACAAGTGTTCCTGTAATTGTTCAGTCCTGCACAGTCCTACCAGCACCGAGGAAGAAACAAGGAGGGTAGCTTGTCCTGCAGCAATAAATTCATTGAGCTATTTCTTTGGAAGCTGGGACAGGAAGCAAGGAAGGAGGATGAGCTAGTGATGACAGGCTAAGCTCGTAGGGGGCAATTCACAAATTTGCATTTTATTTCTGAGGTTCCAGTGATTCCTTCTTCATATGAGCTATCAGATAGGATTAAAAAGAGAGAGGATAAATAATGCATGGTGTTATTCGCGGAAAAAATATTGCTAAAATTCACTTCAAACAGCATACTCTATTATATAGTCAGATTTTTCAGAGCCCTTCCATTAATGCCCATTTAAACAAATAATATTTTCCAATTAAATGTGTTGGTAGGAACATTTTAATAATTAAAGCATTTCCAGAGCTCCCTGAAGAGCGTTACCATGGAGGATTGGACCCTCTGCTGGGAACACTCACAGCATGTTAGTGTACACTGTAGGCCAGCTGCTTAATGTCAATCGTGCAGGAGCATGAAATCCAATCCTGAAGAACATTAGCATTGGTTGCATATAGCTGTCCTTTCTGTGGCTGTGACAAAGAAAGATTTTTGGGGCAGCTTTTGAATTCTGGGGCTTTTGAAGCACCTTTGTGTAGGCTGCAAATCTATCTATGTCTCCTGCTGTACCCTATGGTGGTGGCTTCCTCATAGATTTGGTTCTCTTAGACTGTTCATCAAGGACAAAGTGAGGGCTTTTATGTTCCAATTATTTGCCTTGCCTCACTTCTGGAAGACTGCTAGCCCAGACTATTGACAAGCTGGTCTTGCCCCCCCTTCCACTAAGTCATGTTCTTGGCATGGTCCTCTTCTTTGATGAATAGAAACTAAGACACCTGCTCCTCATAGGTACTGAAAATCTTGTGGGATACTCTGCAGAGAAGGGTTTGATGTGGCATCCCTGGCCAATACTCCCATTTTCCCCTGCCATGCAGCACACTGGTTGGCTACCAGTGGGCTTGTGGCTGTCACCCTCCCACTGGAGGTGGGAGCTTGTGGCTGATGCTGTTTGTGTGCGGGCTTATAAAATGAAACAGACAGACTGAAAAATTGTTTAGAAACAAGACATAGGATACAAAATTAAGTTTTGCTACCACCAGAAGATCTCCAGTTCATATTCAAACTTAAGCTAAACCAAAAGAAACCTGACAAACAACAACTGAAGATGAGAATCACAAGGTCCATGTTTCCTTAGAATTTAATAAAATTGATTCTGTTTTTGTTTTGTATAAATAAAGAAGGAAAAGGATCAGAGAACTAGTTAAGATATTATGTTGTTTCAGGAAAGCATAGAAGCCTGAAGGGAGATATTTTTTTTTTTTAGCTAAACCAAGCAACTAAAGAAAAAGAAAACCAAACTAAAGAGGCAGAGTCACAGAAAAGACATGAAAAAGGGAAAAAATGTTATTACAGATTTCTTTGCACTACTTCTTTTTCTACAGATAGAAAAATCAGATTAGTTAGAAATACTAATATGTTAATGCTAATCTTAAAAACGTGTCAGCAATCCAGACCGCCTACATTGTCCTAGGGAATCAATAATGCTGTGAAATATTCAAATGTTTTCTTGGTCTGATTTTCAATGCTTATTTCATACCCTTATATCCTTGGAATGCTTACAGATGAAATTCACAGTTTGTGTTCTTCAGGCTGTGATTTGGAGATGTAGAAAAGTTTATCAACAGGGGGGAAATGATCAGTGGTCAAGGATAAAATCTTCTGAATAATTTGGCATGGAAAGAATCCTTAAAAAAGAGTTCTGAAACCACCAGAATCCATTGGCAAGATCTGAGAGAATTTTTCATTTTGAAAATATCAGCCTAATTACATAAAACATGCTGAAACCTAGACCAAACAATCAGAGAAATAATTTAGTCATTCCATTAACAACCAGAAACCAAGCTCTTCTCTGAAATTTGGATAGACTCTATTGAAAGGCTTGAAAGTTCCCAAAAGACAAGAAGATAATTTTCTACCCTTGTACCATATCTTTTTTATTCACTGGTAAATGTAATAATAATAAAAAAATTTTTAAAAAACCAACCAAAAAACCAAAAAACACCTCTCTGCTAGAAGGACCTTCTTTACAAGGACAAATAAATGGCCCTTCTTTTCTGATAGCTCTTTTCCAATGAGAGTGAAAATTTGGAATTGGATTAACTGTTTACTAATGGGATTTGGAATGCTTAAATTTCTCCTGTACTGTAACTGGTGGCTAATATGCATACAGTATAGAAATGGAAGTGGGTTTGTATACTTTTGTCTCTGACAAGAGCCATTCTACAGTCAATACTGACATCAAACCTTGCCCTATTTCTGCTTAGGTGTTGGCTGACAGTGCACCACTGCAGCGACCAAGGCAAATCAAGTCCTGGGCTGCATTGACTGGGACATTGCTGGAGACAGAGACAGGATCATCCCAATCTTTTCAGCCCTTGTCAGGCTGCACCTGCACTATTGCATGCAGTTCTAGCCCCAGAGATCAAGAAATATGCAGAAAGACTTGAGAGAGTCCAAGAAGGCTGTGAAGGTGATCAAGGCACTGAGGAACCTTCCCTGAAGAAAAGCTGAAGGAGTTTTGTCTCTTCTTCCCGGAGAAGAGGCTGCCCATGGAGACCACATCACAGCATTTGATACTTAAAGGCTGGGTCAAAAGAGAATGGAAGTTCTCTTCATAAGTAGACACAAGGAGAAAGCCTGAGGTAATGGTATTTGCACTGGGAAAGATTTCACAGTCGTAAGAAAGAAACTGCTCACACGGAGAACAGCCATCATTGGAAGAACTTCCCCAAGTATGTGGTGGATCCCCCATTGCTGGAGGCTTTCTTGATGCCTATGGGCATGGTGCTATCCAATCTTGTACAGCTTCCTTTGCTCACAAATATTGGACCAGGTGTTCCTTTGAGGTCCTTACAAATCTGGTCTGTTCTGTGATTCCACAATCCCACGGAACCAGAGAAATGTTGAACAGACAGAAAATATTGTTTAGATAAATCCACTCACGTTTTGTTTATTTTGTGTGTATCAAGTCCACAACTTCCTCTTTTCTTCATGTCATTGCAAAGTTACTTGAGTGTGAAGAAATAATATGTTTTATACTCAGGTTGGTGTCTGTGAGACAGAGCTAGAATTATCTAACAAGCATATTCACTAAGGATAGCCAGAATAAGGTCCTGGATCTGCTCTTTTGTAGCCTGAATAAGTGCAGTCTCTTTCTGATCCTTTCTTCAAGGCTTCTTTGCCAAAGAAGTCCATAACAGTCCATAAATTTGCATAAAAACTGTGTTTACCAGCATTTCAATATCACTTGGTAACTCTTATGAAACTAAGTCTGAAAAGCGCTGGCACATAATTCTTCATGTTCCTTGTGTTCCCTAACTTATCACTATCATTATCTGGTCAAACCAGACTGAGCTTAGTAGCACTGAATGAAGTAACAGATAGTAAAAGTGGCTTAAAATAATTCTCATTTACAATTAACTGTATTACTAAAATGATATTGCGCTCATTGATGAGAGTGGAGCAAGTAGCTAATGTCACTTATACATCTCAGTTTTTAGCCTTGAGAACGGATTTGCACAATCAATTTCATCTTCTTAGTGACTTGCCTAGTTGTGCAGTTTGTAGCTTCATTTAATACACAATAGTTAAATTGTGATGGAACCCCCCGCCCCCACTTCAATTTTCTGAATATTGCAGCTTACTTCAGGGTTATCTCTTTTGACAGAGCTCGCTGGTGCCTCTGAACTGATGTAGCAAGGTCACAGGTACTTGGTCTTCTCTTTTCTAAGGGAGGAGTTTGAAAGTGGCCCCGTGACTAAGAAGTCCAGACTGACATCACTTAGGCAGTCACACTTTGCTAGTAAGTGTGGTACAGGACTAACAGCAGCTGGGTGCTCAAAGCTGACTAAACATAACATAGAAATGTTCTCTCACCACCTCGGGAAAACAGAAAAGGACAATCAACTGTTGTCTTCTACAATGTCTAGGGACTTATGCCTAGTATGCATCCAAGACCAAAATGGCTAAATCTAAATTCAGATCCTTGTCTGTCCAGTACTAGGAGACCCCTGCTGCTATTGCCCTGGCTATCAGCATTCAATTTTCTGAAACTGCATCCTCTTCCTGTGCTTGTCATGACCAAAATCAACTTTATTCCCTTTTCAACATGCTCTAGGCTGTCCCTGAAGCTGAGAAAAGATGGATTTCAGTGTCTCTTGGCTCAGACAGGAGCAGGAAAGGCTCACTGGAAAGAGTGACAATGTTAGTAGTCCTTCAATCTATATCTGAGAAGTTCTAACTGGTTGCAAAATTGTTCTCAAACCTCTGAAGTTAAGAGCATAGTATATAAAGGCAGACCCGCACTCATTCCTTCTACCTTTATCCATCCTAGCATGAACTAAAGCCAACGAGGAACAAATTTCCAGAAAGTTAAGACAACAGGACCAGTTCTGATTCCATAGGAACTCCCTGCATGTAGTGCTTCTTTTGTAAGCCCAAGGCTTGCAAATGCTCTTGGTTTATAATTAGATCCTCAGACACATGAAGATGCATCAACTTGTGACTTGGCTGAAACACAGAAAATNTAGATTCTCCACAACTTTTGGCCACGGGTTCTTTAAGGAGTCCAGGACCCCCAAGCCTATAAGGAGTTTCCTCGCCAACGTGCATTCTCAGTTTCATTCTTTCCCCCTCACTTTCCAATATTTTTCCTTTGACAACCAGTCACACCATTAAACAAGAGCTCTCAAGGAAAGCACCTTTATTTCTCACTTCATGATCACCTCCTGGCTTGTAAGACTAGTAATCATATCTCAAGCTTTGCCTAACTTAAAAAACCCCAAATGTTATTTTGGACATCACTTTTTCTTGAAACTCCACCTGTCCTGTTTACACAAGCTTCACCTCAGTGGGAGATTTTCAAGAAAAGTGTGAGTCTGCACCACCACAGCTTGCATGAATGCCATTGTGTGGGAGCAGTTAAAGATGAAAAGTTTGTGTTCTGACAGAATCAAACTTAAGGACCGAGTGTATCAAATAGAATTTTATAGCAGTCCTGTAAGATATCCCTAATGCTACTACACACTTTATTTTCTTTCTTCCACAATCATAAAGTTGACAGTGGTACCACTCATTGGCCAGTAAGGGCAACAAATACTGGAAATGTATGTGGGAGAAAACAGGGAGTAGGGAGACAATCAAGGAACATATCCTTCTTGCCAGCTCCTTGTCTCAAGAAAAAAATCTCTGATGTGAAGTTTGGCTGTGAAGGCTTTGAACCAGGTTATCAGGTACTTCCAGAGAGGTTCAAGAAGATGAGATGTTCAACAAGAGGCATTGTTCATACTGGAGAGCTGAAACCAAATGAGATTTCTCTAATGCTCTTCTTGGTATCTTCCCTGACAGCTAATGAGATAATTAGAATACATGTATATATAGTCATTACTTACACCTTCCCCCAACTTTGTGGCGCAGATCTGACCTGTTTCTTCTCCACTCCTCTCCCACTCCACCCACCTCCAAATGGCTACCAATCTGGGACATTTTTTGCTCATTTGTTAACAGTTGTGCAGACTGCCCTTCCTGTACATGGAAAAACAGAGTGGTTCATTTCCTCTCTGTATTTCTACCCCATACGAACAACATCAACACGGGGTTCTCTTGAAAAATATTACTATAGCAACTGGTCTCAGGTGTCTCTCAGCAAAAGCACTCAGAACCATGTAAAAGCTACTCAGCTCAACACGTTAATCCATTTGACCTCATTGCCAGTTTTGCTCTTGAGAAGAAAAAGAACTTCGAAATCAGGGAATTAATAAAGTGTCTGAATACCTGGCAACAAATAGTAAAACAAATATATGAATAAACAATCAAAAAAGAATTAGTATCTTTTCTTTCAAACTCCAGGTGAAACATTCCACTTCAATTTTCAGTGTTCAGTAATCATATTCTAACAACCCTTTTCAAAGCTACTTCTCGCTGGCAATAATAGTATGAGCTGTGACAAGGAAGACTGAGCTTTATGAATTCTTGAGGGTTTTTTTCATTCTAAGTCAACTATTCAGCCTATCTCATGATATTCAGTTACATACTTGCAATGAATGTTTCTTTGAGCACATGAGGATTAAGAAAGTTATATATTTTCAGTTTCAAATTTAATATATGGTTTCATGGGGAAAAAAAAAGCTTTGTTAATGTCATTATGATAAAGCAAATAGTTCTATGTGTAGTTGTGTATCTAATAAGCTTATTTCAAGATTTTGAACTAATTGCACTGGTGGGCCAAAAGCTTTTTCAGCTAGTGAAGGTTTCAAAAATTATTGTTATCAGACTTGAACATGTGTGTGCACATTTACATAGCAAGCATAATTTGAAAAAAACAACACTGAGCAACAAGAAAGCAAAGGCTTATAAGATGGTAATATGAAGAAAATTGTAATTCACCCCTATATGCTCAAGCTGGAAGTGGTCATCTCAAATCTGGGAACAGCAGCAAACTCCAGAGATAAATACAGTGCATGCCTACATCTGTTTGAAAAGGAATTGATTTTTGTGTCATTAAATAAAAGTAAAGGAGTGAGTTATATTACATATTGTCTCCTTCTTGTGTGTTTCTTCTGCTGTGTTATGCTGCCACTGCATGTCACTCACAATATTTGTGAGAGTTTAGCAAGTTTCGTGAAGTTCTGGTGGGATTATTTTGCTGCTTGCAGGGAAAAGAACCCTTATTTAAAAGCAAATATAATTTTGACTTCTACACATGAGTAATTATTCATAGCATTATGTTATTGTAGTTTAAATGCAGAGAATAACTAATGGCAATCTGTGCTTTGCTCCTGGAGTTTACCTTGTCATTTTCTTTTGCATTAAAATCTCAATGGTTACACTACAGTTAAGCCATTCTCATTATTATATTGTACTATATATTCCAAACAACTTAGAAGTCAGTCCACCAAAAAATTGAAGTTTAAAACCAACTTTTTAAATACCCTAAAATGCTTTAATCTTTTTTTACTATACTAGAAATCTATAAGTATATAAAATAATGAAAACTATTCCTCAAATAGTAACACGTTTGAAACTCATATTTCTGCATAAGTGAAAGAGACCAACATCATAAATCACACCATTATTTTGTTCCATTGTTACAAGATAGAAACTCAGTTTTAAAGAGCACACATTCTGTCTGGACAAACATGACATATTTCTTTAGACATATTTGAGGTAGGGGAAGTAATGCATATCTTTGTATTGTAAATTTTTTAGTTTGTACTGTAGCTTTACATATTAATAAAAAAGTCTTAATTGTGTAATTTTTCTTACCAATACTCCTTTTGTTTTAAAATAAACTGGATTGTACTTGTTATTCTCTCCAGGATGAAATTTGGAGTAAGGTCTGACTCACACCTGCTGTTTTATCCACATGTTATCTTAGCTGTCAAAACCTTTATTGGAAGAAAATAGTATGAGTGAGATGAAAAGGATAAAGAACCTTGTATGTCATCAAGATAATGTCTTTCTCTGCTTTCTGTTTTCTTCAGTAATAATGTGATCTAGAAATTTTTACTTTTTAATGTAAAAAAAAAT
>VWZN01007672.1:8333-21432 GCA_013396955.1 Regulus satrapa
TTTTTTTTTTTTTTTCTTTTTTTTTAACTTAAAAAGCAGAAATCTGTTTGGAATTCTAGACAGCACTAGGATTCATAATGAAGCACTAAAAACTGTCCCATCAGGCTATCTAAAAATCTGAATAATGGCAGAGTTAAAGTGTCAGTGTTATTTATATAAAATGCAAAGAAAAAAAATCATTATTGATTCTAGTATTGTGTGTTTTGAACAAGATGCAAACAAAAAAACTTGGGTTCTATATATAAGTCCCTATTTTAATATAATGTATTGCCCCCAGACTGATCTGGTCAAGTCAATGTTAGAGAATGTTTATTTTTTTAATATAAGCAACTCATGGAGAACAATAGGCTTTCATTTAAATTGTAACTAAACTAGGCTCATGGGATTTCTAATAAAAAAATACCACAGAACTTATTTTTAAAAGAGGAGGGAAAGAAACTGAGCATATGCAGAACAGAATGCTATTTGAGATGTCACACTGACTCTAGAACACCCAGAAATTCTGTATCATCAAGTAAAGAATATGGGAGAAGATGGCAAGTATAAAATAGAAGACAATGAGGCTTGTCTAAGACAACCAGAACACCATTCAAATAGCATATAAAGAAAAAAATCCAAGACCACATGTTCCTTTAAAAGTGCCACATGTGTTAAAAATTAGATAGAAAAATTCTACTGGCTAGTTTCAAATTAAAATTTCACAATAGAATATGCATAGGATCCACCCAAAGCTGCTCAAGAGATTAGCCAATGTATTAAAATGCTGATAACACCTACACAAAATCATGGTGAAATAAGAGAAATTCTAGTGACTTGAAAAAGATTGAGTATATATTCAGCTTTAAGACAACAAAAAATAACTGGGAAATGGCAACTACATGTTTGCATTCCTTGGAAAAATTATGGAATTTTTTTATTTGGAGGCAATTTCCAAACATATAAAAGACAAAAAGATATTTTGGAGCAGTCAGCATGGATTTTCTATCAGAAAATAACAGTTAACCAACTAGTATATCCTTCTATTATTAAATTGACAAAGGAAGAAAAGTGTATATAATATACTTTCACTCTGCTAAGGCTTTTGACTTAGTCTATAACATTCTCATCTGAAAGGTGATCATACATGATCTTGGTGAATGGAAAGGAAATCAGTTAAAAATTAACAAAACTTTGAGGCACCAAGGGTGATAATCAGCCATTCAGTGGTGGGCAGCCAGTAACAAGAACAATATTCTGTGGGTTGCCATGGAAGCTTACTCTGATTTATGTCTTCAGAGGAGACTTGGAAAATGAGAATGCATCCTCAAAAAATGTGTGGAGGATGCTAAAATAGCGCTTATGGATAATACACTAAATGGCACAATTTAGTGTCTGAAGAACACCAAAAAACTTAAGGATTGAGTAAATAAATGCTTCTTAAAGGTTTGCACAAAAAGAGGTGCAAAATTCTCTATCTGGAATACAACATCCTTGTCGGTAATAGGCTGGAGACTGATCATATGAGTACCAGCCCCAGTGAGACCATTCCACCTTGATCATGGAGCTTGGTCCAGTATTCTTGACAATTCTACTTCAAGTGGGAAGTTAGACAGCTTTAAATGGAAAAATTAATAATATTTTAAAATCTGTGTTCAGTGTTTTACACCCATAAAAAAGCAATTTTAAATCCATAAAAGAGCACATACCAAACCCAATAGGCAGTTTTATTGTCCATGTGCAATCCAAACTGCTAGGATAGTTGCCAGGAAAACCCGGACTGAGAATCACTCCACTGAAGTCTGACATGCTACCACCACATTGAGCTAAACAAACAAACAAACAAACAAATACATACATAAAAATCAGAGGAGTGAAACAAGCTAAAAATTATTTTGTAACATTGAAGATCCTTAGAGCATTAATAATTTAATAATACCTAGGGTTATATTTAAACAAATACACTAACATATCTTTACCACTAAACATCTGTAAGAAAATAACTTAGAAGTAAGCACTTTGCAAACTTGTATTGACTCTGAATTGAGAAGACTTAACTTGGGGATACATGCACTGAAAATAGAACAGATTACAGAATCGCAGAATGATTTAGGCTGGAAAAGACCTCCAATATCATTGTATCCAACATCTGACTGATCATCACCTTCCCAACTAGACTATGGCACTAAATTCCACATCCAGCAACTTCCTGAACACCGACAGGGATGGTGATTCCACCATATCCCTAGCTAGCTCATTCTGTGAGGAAATTGTCTGAAATTCCTGACCACCCTTTCCATAAATAGATTCTTCCGATGTCCAACCTGAATCTTCCCAGGTGCATCTTGACTCTGTCCTCTCATCCTGTCATTTGTTGCCTGGGAGAAAATACTGACCCCCACCTGGCTACAGCTTTGTTTCAGGGAGCTGTAGACAGTGATAATGTCTCCCCTGAGTCTCCTTTTCTCCAGGCTGAACACCCCTGGCTCCCTCAGCTGCTCCTCGTCTGACTTGTGCTTCCACCAGCATCATTCCCGTAATCTTCACTCTTCAATCTGTCTACAAGAACTGTCTTAGTGACAGGCAAGCAGCACACATCAGCTTATAGCAGCACTGAGACAATGCTGCATATTTGTAAAGGAGCATCTGAATAATATTAAACAGTGTACTATAAAAAAACTCAGTACTAAGTGTTTCAAGAGGCTTTTAAAAACTGCATTTGTATCCTGTTCTAAAAATGAGATAAAATAAACAAACTTAGAAAACTACACATACACTTACTTACAGAAATTAAGCTAAATTCATAGCTTAATTATATTTTTTCAGACATGACATTAGTAAATAAAATTACTTAGACATCCATATTTCATTCAAAGATAGTAATTATGACAAGTAGAATTTTGTTTAGCAGTTTTGTCCAAGTAAAATTTGCCACAGATTTGAAACCCAAGTAAAAATCATTACTTGAAAAAAAAGAAAATAAAATCCTCTAAAATTTCAGCACATCATCTTTATCTTCAGAATTTGTCAAGAGGAGTACAATTACAATATCAGACTTCCTAACCATATGTTAATACATAATGACAAAAACTGAAGACTAACTCTTGCAAAAATTCTTACAAATATCTCAACCTTGTTGAATATTTATAAATTCTAAGCTGAGGGAGCTCAATATCTCACAGGAGGTTTTTAACACCCCACAGGATTAAGAGCAGGATTATATGAGGCAGCTCAAGAGGATATATATTAACTGTCTCGAAGAAAAGCAAAGCAAAAAAAATCTTTAATGAGATCTGCAGCATCCTGCTTTCCATACATTCAAGATTACAAATCCTGATAACTTTAGTGTTAGAGAACCCAAACAAAAAGGCCTTTCTATGCAGTAAAAGAGATTAAAACTAGAAGGAGGTTTACATTCCTCACATTTATTCATCATATAAAAAGAGTATATTTAAATGCACTTCAGAGGTTTCATTTTTATTTCTGACAGGTTTTCAGTGCTTTTTCCAATAATATTATGGGTATGTGTATAATTTAAATTGAAAAATAATGTATCCTCTGAAAATAGGGGTATAGGAAAATTGGGTAGACACGGTTATGTTGAACTCCTTAGAGATGAAAATGTAATGTTATTTATGTTTTAGTATCTTCTACAATTGTCATTACTCTTCTGGGCAAATGAATCCTAAATAAATTAGCTGTGTTACAAGGGTCTCTGGAAGTGTCCTTCTTGATAATGAATTGATAATATATGTCTGACTAGAACACACAGAATCATATCACAGAACAGTTTGGGTTGAAACAGACAACGCGTATTTCTTTTACTGCTTGGAGATTTTAGAAAAGATCTGCCAACATAAGTGTGCAGGAGCCTTTGAAAATCTCTAATTTAACTTGACCTTTTTCACATTTAATTAAGTTTTTCCAGTTCTCCCAATTCTTTCCACTACATGTGTCTATTATTTTTGATTTCTTTGGTTTTCTCATTTTGGCATAATTAAGAAAAAATATGTACACTGGACATACCTAAACATATTGGAATGGGATAATTCCATCTTCTTACGGGTCCAGGCATACAAGTGATATGTGAATGACCCTAAAATGACACAAGAATTGCCAATTCATATTAAAAATATACAGTATACAGCACATTAGCATTTCAACAAAAAGAATGTATAATTTAAAACATCACCAAAATATACAAAATCCAAAAGGTATAGTAGTTACATTGCACACTGTTAATTGTATCATGCCTTAAATACAGCAGAGAAGACTGTGACTGTTAGCTCACTACATGTGCCATTGATGTTATTTCTTATAGAATAACAGAATCCAGCAAAATTCTATGCATGTTTCAGTATAAAACAAGGGTCTGGAAACTACAGGTCTAACTGAAGCATTGTTTGCATAATATGCATTTACATCATTTGTTGAACATGATAAAACAATACGTACTATATAAATTATGTAGGTGCTGACTTTACATCTTAAATTCATCATAGACACACCCTCTGTGTTGTTCATTTGCCTTATGTAATTATAATTGTCTTCCATAGAAAGCAAACAAAAATGGTAAATCTGAAGAGAGTATCTTCCAAAACCATCTATTCAGACTTCATAAGCCAGAAAAAACATATGGAGGAAATAAACTTTACATGTGTGTTTGCACAGTCTATGCTCCTAAATTCTTTATGTTCTATATTTTAAATTTTCTTTATTTCAGCCATTTACTGTGGCTTATCTGTTAAAACTCACTTATATTTAAGGTGGGATTTAAAGAAAAGAAGCAAAAAATATTTCTCAGGCTGTTTCCAAGTGTGGCCAGTTAAAACTAGGCAACATAAGGATAAAAATTCAATAGTCATTCTCAGAGTTTCAATCACAGAACATGTATTTAATCTGTTTTTCAAATGCTAGAAATCTGCAGACATGACTAGGAATCCTATCTTGAAGGAGAAATTGGGGTACAGGTCCCAAATCCAAACAGCAGTTGAAATCTGGAAGCAGACAAGACTATTTTGTTTCTATTACTATACATAAACTAGGCTTTTTTTCTTTTTTTTTTTTTCAAAGAATAGAAGTCAATTCCTATTTTTGATGCAGCACATATAAATACAGTATCTAGGTTTCCACAGAATTGTGTAAAGCATATTTTAAATTACTAGAATTTAAAAAACTTTATATAGTCTTACATCAACACATAGGTGAGACTGATGTTAATGGCATTTTCCTCATTCTGGCATATTTTGTTCTTTTGCTCTGAAAGTATCCATAACTCCATTAGCCGTTAATCGTGTGCTGTTATATAGAAATTATTTTCTCCCTTTAAGACTTTTCTTTTTGCAGTGCTTGGGTAATGTAATCATTTTCTGTCCTTTCGGCTCTCAAAGAGCGGGATAAATCGAGGACTCCAGAATCTGCAGCTTCTTTTTGAGGAGTCTCAAGTAGAAACAATACTCAGTTTTGGATCTGATTCTATGGCATAACTAGTACAATTAAGGCCATAACTATGGCATAATTGCACAAGTCTTTTAAAATATTTTCCACTTATTTCTTATAGGCAGACATGTTCCTAATGGTGATTTGCAATCACTGCATTTCCCCTAGACATACCTTTTGCTAGTGCAAGGACATTGCAAATTTTCTTGGCAAAAATACACCCCTATTCAATAAACATTTTGGAGAAAAATCCCCAAGAAATGGCTGAAAGAAAACAAGTGACACTATCTGATTTACTAAGAGAAGCAATTTTTTCTTTCCCTTTGTTTATTCTTAGTCCCCCTCTTTACTTCCTTTCTTTTTACTCCTGTGCATAGAGAACTGTTAATTGTTCATCAAGTGATTTTAACTTAATTCTGCTAACAGATCATGGTTCAGCTATAATTATAAAAGACTCCAATAATAGATAATGACTTAAAATCACAAATGCAGAAGAGAACCAAGCCATACACTTCTGATGGAATATTTGGATAGTTTCTAATTTGCCATCTGGTAGAAAAGCAAACAGTCCTGTAAACATAGGGGTACACAATCCCTGAAGAGTTCAGCGTCCATTTTGCATTGACAGGTCAAAACATAACCATGTTAAAGGACTGAAAGGCTCCATTTGAAACAGGAAACATGGCTTACCTGAAGAGAATAACCCTGGTCACACTGGAAAGACACCACATCTCCAACCATGTATCTGTCTCCAATTTTGATCCCATTACTTGGGGTCTGTGGTTCAGGACAAGAGTCCAAACCTATAGCTGAGAAAAATAGAGAAGTTTAGCCATTCTAATGAACATAAAATTGATTTTTAGATTTTCATAGGACTATGTACATTGTACACAGGCACACTGTGTTGGAAAGCTTTAGGACACTCTTGGGAATCAGCAGTTGTCAATGAACAAGTAGTATATTATTTCAGATCAAGCATGTATAAGGAGGAAAAAAAAAATCTTCTTTCCTGAGTAAAGGAAAAGGATCAATATGGCAGCAAACACTTCCCAACCTGCAAACTCAGTTCTAAAATTCCATTATCTCCTGGCACAGAAACATTCATTTCTACCTCCAGTCTCACTCCTAATTACAGCCTTCATAATTCAGACTGGGAGCACCTCTGCTATACTTTATCAGCATGTGTTCCAGGGGAGGCTGGCCAACACTACACCAACTGCAAAATACAGGAAAAAACAANTTCAGGAATGTAAGCAAATATAATTAACCAAGTTGATTACTTTGCCTACTGTAAGAATTACACCCTAATCATGAAGTCAGGACTATTACAAAACTGGACATCAGTACACAGGATAATAGAGAAATGTTCTAGAGAACATAGTAATTCAATTATGGCCACCCACTACCTCAGAACATTATCAGCATCTGCATGTTTTAAAACTTACTGAAGTAACTGATCACTTCATGTAAGAGTCTCACTATGTAAAACAATATCACTTGAAGACTTAAAATAGTGCATTTTATACAATATGAAAGATTAAAGCTAATGAAAATTTTTAGCTTCTATTAGCTAATTCTATTTTCTATTTGCTATTCTAAAATAGCAAATTCTATTTTCTGTGCTCCAACTAGAGAAGAGCAAAGAATCTCTTTTGAAAATCACTGATGGACCTAGATCCACTTTTTACATTTCAGACATCTAGAGTGTGATCCATTTAATGTACAAAGTCCAAATGCAAAATAAAAAGCATGCTTGACTTACACAGATGATTGCTCATAGTCTGTTTTGAACAGTTAAACAAAGAATTAGCAGATTTCAGTTTCCAGTTACTGAACCTTCAGTTGAAATGCATAACCAAACTATGTGATTATTCAGCCATGCACAGTGAAATGAGTTCATCTAAATGCCTTTCTCAGGATACCTAAGCAGCCCAAACCACAATTAATAAAATAATATTCGGGAAAAAAAATTACAATCTGAATGTCTGCAAAGCCTTTCAAGAAACTGAAATAAATTTTTGACATCTTCCCAGGCGAGAACTAGTTCAGAACCTGTGTCTCTGGAGTGTCGTGATATTTATTAAGGTCATAAATGTACTCATAAATGAATTAATAAACCACATTCTGTCCATTATTGATTTATTTGTGGTGAATGAATAGTTTCTTGAACTACCTTATACTACTCTCATGGTGAAATGTGTTAGATTATTGAACTTTCATAGCCAGTGGCACTAAAAAGAGATTTCAACATAGGCAATCATTGAAAACATACTTTCAGTATCTTCTACTTTTCAGATAAGAAGAATTTTATAGAAAAAAAAAGAAGCTATTTGATGCTGTCTTGTCCTTCTCTAGCAGCTTTTGTGGTGCTTAATAAAAAAACCTACCAATGAAATTTTGATAATACAAAACTTTAGTTAGAGAAAATGAGCCATATTTTTTTTAATTGTGGTAAAAAACATATAAACATTATGGAAGTGTTTAACAAATCATTCTGTGGCATTCTTTGTTGGCAAAATCAGGTGACACAATGTATTTTTAATTCATTATATTTTTGCCTTTAAGGTATCCAGTGGAATAAAGAAAATGAATGTTATGGATAAAATTTAAGGATTCAACAAAGAAGTAAAAATATTATATAAAAAAACATTATATATAAGAATAACATTCATTTTCAAAACATGAACACTTCATTCTTTATGTCAGAGTATCATTTACTTGGTTTAAAAATTTTATTTGGTGTAAAAATATTACTTCAGCAAATAAATTTCCTATTATTTTCTTTTACTTCTATATTAGTATTTGGATTTTTAAAAAAAAAAACTCAAAAGATAATGTCCAGTAGAGAGGGCAAAAAACTATTCAAGAGGGATGAAAAGAGATATTGGAAATAAAGTAGAATTAAACCTTCTTACGGAAATCTGTTGCTGAAATGAAAAAGCAATCATTTTGGCAAATAGGGTGCACTTCCCCTCAGACTTGTGTCTCCTAAAATAGGTGAAATAGGCTTGGAAGGTGCACTGAAATTGAACAAAAACAATCTTTATTGCAAGCTCACTTGAAAAATGCTTAATATAAACTTCAACTCTGATGTGATTTTACATGAGAACCGTGCGCCAATACTTCAAAGACCAAGACTTTAATTTAGCTGACTCCTCATTATGTCCTTGGCCAGCATATGCTCCAATGAAATGAAATAAATTTATTAAACACTGACATTAAAATCTGGCCATTATTTTCTATTTACTATCTTTATAAACATAATCACAGCTATTAGAGCAGGAACTGTTGTCTGAGAGTCAGATATGACCAGGACAACTCTGCATCTCTTACTTTATGGAGAAATTTCTTCACAAATACAGCAGCTTTTAAAGTTCTGGGATTACAAGAAAACATCCTCTTTGTTATAGAAAAATGCAAGAGACAAGAATCCAAAATATATATGAGGTACAGTTTCTGTTGCCTTCCTTCCTAGCAATGATGACCAAGTGTTGTCCCTTAGCTTAATCACCTATATCAAATTTGTGATTCAGCCCAATGCAAAATTTCCATAGTCTCTTCTTGGAAAACAAATGAACAAGGGATGGGGGGGGGGGGGGGGGGGNTGAATTGGCTGGGTATCAGTCAGTGTGTGGTGAACAACTGCATTGTGCATAATTTGTTTAGCATATTTAATTTTTTTAATTATTATTTGGTTTATTTATATATTATTATTATTTTCCCTTCCCTTTCTGTTCTGTTGAACAGAAAACAACAGCTCAACATCAACATCTCAACCTACAAATCTGACTTTTTTCTAAATCTGTTCCCATCCTACTTGGGAGCAAGGGGATGGAAGAAAGCATGCAGCTTTATGGTGCTTAGTTGCTGTCTGGATTAAATCACCACAGACTCTATGATGTTTTAATCACATATTTCTATCACTTGCACAAGAAAAGTTATTCATTTATCTTATAAAACAGCATATTTTGCTGAGCTATTGGTTAATTGGATATCTACTGAGAGACATCAACATTATATCCTGAACCACAAATTTTCAACATATACTTTGGGTTTATACACTCACACAGAAAACATTACTTTTGTGCAGATTCACACATACATGCATTCATAAATCCATACACACATATTTGGATATTGTTCTTGACATGGACCAGTATTTTAAAGAGTGTACCATGATTTTTTTTCTCTGTTTAAAGGTGAAAGTTGTATACGAGCAGTATAATACACATACTATTTGGACATGTGGGAATACAAAGGTGCATTTTCACTTTCACTGGATTCAGTCTGACTTTACTTCATTTTTTCTCATCTGAAGTTCTAAGAAGCTGAGACACTATCTGCATTTCAAGGAAATGGCAGGATAATTCTACCTATAATTAATGTTCAGTTATAGACAAGCGATCAGGCAGTAATTTTGCAAGGCTGTGTTCTCCAACTGGCTGATCAGACAACCAGAGCATGGGATTTGCATATGGTAAAACTGACAAGAAATAACTGTGACACAATTATGCAGATCAGACACCAGAACCAATATAAGCAGAGGGAAGCACACAGCTGGTGATTGCCAGAATTCCTGTCAGTCATCTGTGACAAAGTCATTCAGACAGAAAGCATGTTTATAATTACAGCCTTTTCCACTGGTGAGGTACTCAGCAATAATAAAAACCATTTGAAATAATTCAGTGTTTGTGACAGCTACAGTCTGAAGCTGCACAGGTAAATTTGGCCATAACAGAACCCCAATTTGACAAACCTAGTTCATTAAAGAGTAAAAGTAAACAAGTTCTCAGGTGAGGCAATGATAGCTTGAATTCAAACACAACCTGGAGAGCCCAGATTAGCCTGTTCAATCCAGAGTACAGACATCTGGCTGGCCAGTGAGCTGGACAGTGTTGAGACCCTGACCAATCAGGTGCTCAAGCGCAGGAGTTTTGAAACCCCTAAAAGGGAGCATCCATGAATCAATGCTAGCTGTTGTGACATGGACTCCAGAATGTTCAGTCATGTGCCTGCCTCCAAAACTGTGCCCAAATGGAACAAGTGTCCATAGCAGCCTGCAAGCATTTCTCAGTTAAGATGCAAAACTGCTATTTTCAGATTATTACTTCTCTTCATTTGCCAAGGGTGACTAGTATTTGTGTCCTGCACATACATACTGTACATATGTCACTGTACTGAGCAAAATTTGTAGATTTTGGCAAGGAGTGGTGAGGCGTGACATCTGTGGGAAGAGACCAGGGCTGCACTGGACACAGTGTATTAGAATTGTCACATGAGCATATCTGCATTATTTTCTGTTTACTGTGGGTCAAAAAAGTTTTTCAGAGAGGAAAAGCAACTTGAGGATGAAAGCAAGACAAACTAAATTTCACAGTCTTTATGGTACAGTTTTCAATCCTGAATTTGCTCACTTGGACTTAAATGAGGGTTTTACTAATGACTTTGAGGTTACATTATGTAGCTCATTGTGTGCAATAGGTCTAAATATTCCTCTATTGCATAGTTTACGTAGAACTGATGTTTGGAACCAGCAAGTGCTCCTTATTAATTGAATATCTCTGAATTACCTGTATACTCAAGGTGAAATCCAGCAGCTGAAACACTGATATCAGACTGAAAATTGAGGTACAGATTGTTTGATGTGCTGTTTAGAAGTGGAGGTATGGTTGTTCCTGAAAAAAGAATTAAAAATATGGTTGAAATGAACAGAAAGTGAAATAAATGCCAACGTAAGGGTGTGTTTGTGTGTGTTTATAAACAGCTGAAGAGAGAAAAAGAGAAAGGGGGAGAGTGGGGCAGGGAGTGGGAGTGTGAAATAGGTCACATAACCAATTCCACAATATCCTGTTATCATAGATGCTATCAAATACCTGTCCCTATAGAAGCTTTATTACATTTTCAGCATGTCATAATATCAGAGACATGAATGACAGAAAAGGAAAGGTTAATATAAATTTATATTATTTGCTTTTACCCAGAAAAAGGAGAAATATTCACTGGGGTCCTTTTAAAAGCAAGAGCAAATCCTGTGACCAGAATTATTTTAAACATAACAGTCATATATATGTAGGAACTCTGAAAATATCTTGCAAGACTGTTCTTAGAAGCATGATAGCCTATTTATTTGTGTTTCAACACAAGACAAGATAATATGATTGCCTCTGATCTCTTAGCATACACATATATTTAGTATAATGAAAGAAAACAAGAAAAAGTAATGCAAAAAGTACTGTCTTCTTTGTCTAAAGTAAGGATAAATAATGCATCCTTTTGTCAAGTACAGTAACAGGAGATGCCTGTTTTTGAGGTGTGTATTTCTGGACCCTTCCCACAAGTGTGAGAAAAAAATTGGATAAAGAGAGGTCTAGTTTGGAAGACCCTGTTATTTAATTTCTATAATTTAAAAATATACAGGTTTATGAAAGTCTGATAAGTGATAACCGATTAAAACAGAAATAACATTACCTGTTGCTCATTATAGGAGAAACAAACACACATACCATGCTCAAGCATGCTTACACACATAGAAAGAGGTGTGTGTTTACAGTAAAAGTTGAATCTGTGAATCATTTATTGTAATATCTTCTCAGTCACCTGAATAACTTCCAAGTCTTGGAGCATTATTGTCAGCACCGTCATAAAAGTCTAAGGAATCCCAGTTGTGTTCTGTGGCAAAACTCACTACTTGCACCTATGAAGAAAATGGTGAGGTAAAGAACATAAGCTTCCTCCCCTCTTTATTCATGCTCAAAGGTGGCTCTAAATTTTAGCCTCTGTTGCTTTCAGTCATGAAAAGCTGTATTTCTCTCCTTGGCAAAGAGAATGGAAAATCATCATTAAGTGAACAAAATGACAACTTATTTATTTATTTATTTGATTGCCAATTCAAACTATTAAACCTGTAACCCTTAGTGGTGACCACAGATTATCTCTGCTAAGAATCACACAACTATGAAAATCAGATGGATATAGAAAATGATTCTCTTGTTTGGAGGACACTGAGGAGAAGATTAAACGTGGTATTTTCAATTATTGCAGGTTTTTTCTCTCTAGTTTCTCCAGGGCTAAAATAATCCCACAGGGATGCATGATGCTTCATCTATTTTACCATTTAAAATTCTGCCTCCAGGTAAGAGATAACTGCTGTGTTTGGTTACCTTCAGCACCAACTCATCTCCTGAGGAGGAGCAGTCACTAGCACACTACAAACAAAAGACAGAATAGCCACTTCATTTCTTCCAGAGGTGACAGCATCCTTCTGCTCATATGGGGATGCAAAGTGGTAAGGAGATAAACTGCACGAGGGAGGCTATATCTGTTTTCCTATAGGGAAATCACACCTTACAAAGTAGAGAAATATCAGGTTCTGGTTTCTGTTTAGTAGGGAGAGTTTCCGGAGTTAGCTTTTTTNAAATCAAATAATAAAGTCATTTTTCTGTGTGAAATATATGCCTTGGACCTTGTTCTACATAAATTTAATGTTCAGTTTAGCTACCTATTTCTTGGATGGGGGCCTCAAATTGACCTATTTTTGTAGGAATTGGTGAAATACTATAGCCAAAGCATTACTTTTCCTCAAATGAAGCAGTGAAGAGGCCTTGACTGTGAGCATGCTTCAGATACTTGGAGACAGTAATATTTTCTTTATTACAACTCTGGGGCAAAAGAATATAATGAAGAT